>CM047517.1:3513595-3611095 GCA_026122265.1 Ammodytes dubius
AGAGAGAGAGAGAGAGAGAGAGAGAGAGAGAGAGGAAAAGTAAAAAAGCCAAGGAGCTTTTTTGTCGTTTTATTCTTATTTAATTTAATGTTATTTTTTTAATTTAAGAAATTGCTGGGTTAACGTTATTTTTGTGCTCTGATTGATGCCTGTGTTGTAATAAGGGCTGCGGCTGCTGTAGGAACAACATTAAAAAAGTGATTTGTTGGTTATGTCATCGACTGGAACAAGTAGGGACTGCTTCAAATTGATTTTTTTTAAATTGTGTAATTGCAAGTCTATAATATGATGTTGTTACTATAGTCTAAAGCAGCAAAATGTCACACGAGGAGCGAAGACATTTATGTCGTGTTATGATTCTAAAAATGCAACAAAAAAAAAAATAAGTAGAAAAATCTTGTTGGAAAAACCAGTTTGTTTTTTTGCACTTCAAAAGTAAAGGACGGCCTCAGAAAACAAAACAAAACATTGTGTCTTTTGGTTGAAAAATATTGATTGACGGCTTGATGCTGTTTTGTTTTGAAATGACCAAGATGTGTTCTGTTCTAGAATGCTTATACACCTGACGATGATGATGAAAACATAAAGGTTATAATGTGATTGAAGCCACAGATGTCATGTCATTATGTTGTTTGTTGGTGGTGATGGTGATGGGGAGATTTTTATTTTATTTTTTAAATGGCCTGCAGCGCCCTCTGTTTACTGCAGTGGGAACTACACCTAGGATTCAAGAAAAACATGTTGTTCTTTTCAGCCTTGTAGGGGGATTTACTCTATACATTTGGGTTTTAAGTGTAGTGCAAGGGCCCAAATAACACCCCAAATAAGAGCCTATTTTAAAAGGTGTAAAGCTAAGGATGCTTTTAAATAATATGAACAATATTATATTCTATCAAATGTGACTTTTTATGGAATTCAAGGTCGCCTTACATCACAAATCATAAAGTCATACAAATGAAATCAAACTACAACAAAGCATATGCAAAGAATAAAAAACAATGAATACAAACATAGCTCAGCAAATGAGTTCCAAGTACTTTGCAATACAGTTTGGTGGAGATGAATAAATCAGCTACCTGCTAACTGCACCAGGGGCAGTTGCTCCAAGTGTGGTAACTTGAGATGGGATATGCGAAAAGACGAATTTCAATGTGCCTTGTGTACATGTACTCATAAGGATAACTTCACTAGTGTAGAAAGATGTGGTTTGAGTACAGATTTTGCATAATGGGGGGAAAGTGAGTTCCACAGTTTGGGTGAATATGAGAAGAGAGAGACACACATAGTTAGATACTAAAGTATGTTATACAGTATGTTATCTGTGGAGGAGTGTGTGTGTGTGTGTGTGTGTGTGTGTGTGTGTGTGTGTGTGTGGAGTTGCGTAGTTGTCGGTTTATTCCTGACTCATTTCACCTCCGAGGAAGATTGTATTATATAATGTCAGCGCAGATAGGTTTACCCAGTGAACGGAGGGTGTAATGCCATCCTGTATCCTTTAAATATTGTTTGCCGTGTGTGTGTGTGTGTGTGTCTGTGTCTGTGTGTGTGTGTGTGTGTGTGTGTGTGTGTCTGTGTGTGTGTGTGTGTGTGTGTGTGTGTGTGTGTTTCTGTAGAAGCAGGAAGATCTGGGTACAATTCAAACAGCCTCATTTCATTTCCTATTTTACGAATCTGTTTCTTTCACGTTCCCAAACTTTATCGAGGACGTGCAATATCAAATCCCCTGAGAACCTTTCAGTCATTCTCAGGTTCCAACTTTGCAAATGTGAAGATTTGCAGCGTTTAAAAAAAGTTTTAGTTTGTTGTAAATTCAATCATTTCTGGGTTCGATTAACTTGAACTTAGGCTATCCTTTTTTTTATTTACCATTTCTTGGCGATAATAATGACACTAATTGGTAGTGGGAGCCATAATTTATAAGACATATTTATCAACATAATGGAAAGTTGCCCAATCGAACTTGACAACAAATTATTCACAAAATAAGAAAGCTTAGTTCAACAAAGTTTAGCATAGTGAATTAAAGGAACACTATGTAGTTTCAGAGGAGGAGGATTTCTTGCATATATAGTCAGAAGTTATTTTACAAAACCTACTAAGTACAAGTTATAATTAATATTGAATAATTCCATCATCTTAAATCAAAACTTAATTATTTTGGAGGCACCTGGAACCAAACCTAAGACTAGAATATGTTTGTAAGCCAACTGTGGGCCCTGCTGCTGTAAACAACAACAGTGAAACAGTAACTTTTCAGGAAACTATCTAATTTAAAACAGTGTTCAAGGGATCCAATTTTTATTTATTCTGTTATGAGAATATACCTAGGACATTTTTAAATTCTCTGACACAACCAAAGTTACATAAGTGCACCTTTAAAGTAGAACAAAGTTAAGGTAAGTGTTGTGTCTTACCTATAGCTGGGGCGTTGATGCAAAGCTCTCTGGCCAATACGAGGAAGGTTCTGCCCAGTACATAGACGTTCACCTGAGGAGAAAAAGGCATTATTGTTTTTTTATAAACGATAAGCAGAAATGATAAAAACACTTAAAAGGAATACTTCACCCATGCAGAACCAGTGTTCTATCATTATAAAATCACTATTATAATATAATGAATGAGGTTTTTCTTCCCTCAGTCTTCCCTTGGTCCAGCTGTCCTGTTAATCATAACCCTACACTTTACCGTGTGTGATGTCACGCATGGTAAAATGTAGGGTTAGACAGTGATACCATAAAACACTCTGTCTGCCTTTTCTCAGGCTAGGATGAACCGATTTCTAAAATGTTTGCACATTTATACTACACAGGATCTCAGAGTTCAATACACCTTCATATTCCCACCGGTGAAGTAGGTCTTTAAGATTTAAAGGTGGAGTCAGTGATTCTGGAGAATGCTTGTTGTCAAAATCTCCTCACCTGTCTGTACTGTGTGTGTCAAGCGTTCTCCAGAATCACTGACTGCACCTTTAAGTGTGTTTGTCTACAGGAAAAGCTTGTGCTACTAGTTAAGTCAAATTGTTCTAACTGGATTTGTGCGTTTATGCGATCGTGTGCGTCCTAAGCATGGTTCAAATTGGGCGTAATGAATCTAGGAGCCGTTTAGAGCCACTAATACAATTACAGCTTGAAAATCAGTCTGAAATTAAGATGTTTTTCAGTCTGAAATTAAGATGTTTTTCTCTTACAGGAGGGATATGATTGACTGCAAATGGTAAACAGACTCCACTTACAATCATATGAAAAAGTTTGGGAACCCCTCTCAGCCGGCATTATAATTGACTCTGCTTTCACACAAAAAAATATAAAAGTGGTATGTCTTTAATTTACCAGGAACAGCTAAGTACTGGGATGTTTTCCAAACAAAGATTTTTTGAAAAGCAGTATTTGGTTGTATGAAATAAAATAAAATGTGAAAAACTGGCTGTGCAAAAATATGGGTACCCTTGTGGTTTTGTTGATTTTAATGCCTGTAACAGCATGTAAAACTGATTACTGTAAACACAAAGTTGGTTGGATTATGTTGTTAAGCCTTGAACCTCATATAATTGTCTGTTTAATCATGAGAAAATGTATTTTAGGTGCCTAAATGCAAGTTGCACTTCTCTTTGACTCTCTGCTGAAGTGAGACAGAATGGGATCATCAAAACAGCTCCCAAAAGATCTTAAAAACAAAGATTGTTCATTGTCATGGTGTAGGGGAAGGCTACAAGAAGCTTTCCCAAAGGTTTCAATTGTCAATTTCGACTGTAGGGAACGTTGTCAGGAAATGGAACGACACAGGCATAGTGGCAGTTAAACTCAGGCATGGCAGACCAAGAAAAAAACAGGAGCGGCATAGGTGGAGGATTGTGAGAATGGTTGCACACAACCCACAGATCACCTCCAAAGACCTACAAGAACATCTGGCTGCAGATTGTGTATCTGTACATCGTTCAACAATTCAGCGCAATTTGCACCAAAACATCTGCTTTTTATAAAGACCAAATAACTTAATTTTTGTCTCATCAGTCCAAAGCATTTTCTTCCAATATGAAGCTGGCTTGTCTAAATGAGCTTTTGCATACTCCATGCAACTGTATCTGTGGCGTGGGCGCAGAAAGGGCTTCCTTCTCATCACCCGGCCATACAGATGTTTTGGTGCAAATTGCACTGAATTGTAGAACCATGTACAGATACACAATCTGCAGCCATATGTTCTTGCAGGTCTTTGGAGGTGATCTTTGGGTTGTGTGCAACCATTCTCACAATCTGCCGCATATGCTGCTCTTGTACTTCTCTTGGTCTGCTAGACCTGGGTTTAACTGCAACTGTGCCTGTGTCCTTCCATTCCCTGACAGCGTTCCTTACAGTAGAAATTGACAATTGAAACCTTTGGGAAAGCTTCTTGTAGCCTTCCCCTAAACCATGACAATGAATAATCTTTGTTTTTAAGATCTTTTGGGAGCTGTTTTGATGATCCCATTCTGTCTCACTTCAGCAGAGAGTCAAAGAGAAGTGCAACTTGCATTTAGGCACCTAAAATACATTTTCTCATGATTAAACAGACAATTATATGAGGTTCAAGGCTTAACAACATAATCCAACCAACTTTGTGTTTAAAGTAATCAGTTTTACATGCTGTTACAGGCATTACAATCAACAAAACCACAAGGGTACCCATATTTTTGCACAGCCAGTTTTTCACATTTTATTTTATTTCATACAACCAAATACTGCTTTTCAAAAAATCTTTGTTTGGAAAACATCCCAGTACTTAGCTGTTCCTGGTAAATTAAAGACATACCACTTTTATATTTTTTTTGTGAAAGCAGAGTCAATTATAATGCCAGCTGAGAGGGGTTCCCAAACTTTTTCATATGATTGTATATAGCGCTTTTCCCTGGTTTTTCACAGACCCAAAGCGCTTTACATTGTTTTGCACACACACACACACACACACACACACACACACACACACACACACACACACACACACACACACACACACACACACACACACACACACACACACACACACACACACACACACACACACACACACACTAGACTAGACTAGACTATTAGCTTCTTTGAAAACAAACAAATGACTTCACATTGGATGAAGCTGAACTGCAGGACAGGTAACCATCGAGAAATCTAGTTTGGTTAACTAAGGCGTCTTCCTTTGGCTTATCCTTTCCTTTTATGGCCCAAACATGTTTGTTTTTTTCAGTATTACCTACACAAATAAATGGCACATAGAAAAAGTAATCGAACTACTCAAATCACTATGCAAATATGTAGTTGTACAACCAGCAAGCTACTGCAAAGTGTAGTTAATCTACTAGTTTAATTACATTGTGTCCACAGCTCACTACAGACCATTAGGATATGAAATAATGCTGTTACGTCACCATCAGGTTGAATGTCCTGGTTATATAATGTCACACAATATTTCACTTCAATATGTGTGATTAAAAAGCTGGGCTCTGGGTGGGTGTGATTTTTTTTTTTTTGCTCTATTAATTTTTACATCAAAATATCTTCACTGCACTCTGCCTTCCTACACGTTTCCCTTTAGACCGATTTCCTGAATCTTAAATTACAGATCGGACCAATATTTCTGATATACTGTATTATATCTTCCCATGGCCGTATTGGGACAACGGGAGAGAGAAACAAATTAGGCAGTTGTTTTTTTTTCAGTATGCATTTTGAGAAGAAAGACTTAATGTGGAGAATTTAAGATGAAATACAATGTTGAGAATAAACTCGACAGTTCAAGAAAGCAGTAAGCTGGAAAGATACTGGCAGATTGGAACTTCCAGGATATAAGCAAAACCTCAATGAAACACAATCGATGCATCTTTGCTATCGTCGTAAGGCAGACAGACAGACAGACAGACAGAACAGACAGACAGACAGACAGACAGGCAGGCAGAAGACAGACAGACAGACAGACAGAGACAGACAGACAGGCAGCAGACAGACAGGCAGACAGACAGACAGACACAGACAGAAGACAGACAGACAGACAGACAGGACAGACAGACAGCAGGACCAGACAGACAGACAGACAGACAGACAGACGAGGCTACAACCTAATTTTACTGAAACCTGACGTCCTCTAAACTCCACTCGTAGAAAAATATGCCAAAATTCTTCAAAGTGTTCGGAAAATAAGTAACATTTATGAAAACAAAGATGGAGTCTTTAAAGGTGCACTATGCAGTTTCAGAGGAGCGAGATTTGTTTACATTTGAGAGCCTGCAGTCACTTCACAAAACATATTTCTCTACATGTAATTCTGAGTATTGAATAATCCTATCATCACAAATCAATACAAAATCATTTTGAGGAACCTGGAACCAAACGTAAGACTAGAAATGTTTGTAAACCAAACTGTGGGCCCTGCTGCTGTAAACAACAACAACAGTGAAACAGTAACTTTTCAGGAAGCTTTCTAACTTCAAACAGTGTTCCAGGGATCACATTTTCCTGTAAAGAAAGTCGTTTTTACTAAGTTATGAGAATAAACCTTAGAACATTTTCACTTCTCTGACACACCAAAAGTTACATGGTGCACCTTTAACTTGATAACTTGGGCTATGAAACATCCTTATTTCAAATGTACTGGAGTAGGATCTAGGGGGGGCTTCTATTGTGCAGTTAAACTCGGCCGAAAACAAACTAGAATCGTGGTTTAGTCGCAGGTTGTTGGGAGGGGGAAAGCTCGGTTGTGTCAGGGCAAGTGTGTCATGGGGGTTATCACACTGGGGCACCTCCCCTCACAGATGTTGCATTGTCTGTCACCCACAAACAGGTCCAGAAGGCTTGGCAGTAAATTCTGGCTCATATACCCCCAACCCACCCACCCACCCACTCATCCACCCCCACTCTATCTGAAAGGCTCTGATGATGAATACTGTTGAATGACAATAGCCACGGAGCTAACACATCTATCATTTATTTTACCTCTCGATTTATCACCGCAACATGGCCTAGAATTGTTTTTTTGCCCTCCAGGAGCTCACAGAATAGAGGAAATGTTTAACCAACTATTAAAGCTACAGTGCGTAATTTCTGTTGCCGCCCGGGCCAATGAGGTAAGCATTCGGTGATGGCGCATGGGATTTTATACCTTCTGCTGTACGTCCAGGTTTTTTTTTCTTAGCAGTAGAATCAACAACCGAAACATTTCTTGGACGGATCTTTCGGAGCTCCTATGCGAGTGTCGGGGGCCGAAACCAGTTTGTAAACTCTGCCATACTTTAAAAAATGCAGACTCCTCATATTAACATACATGCTTATTGTTAAGATTTTCTTTTGCGGATTATCGGAAATACGTCCTAGAAGAAAACCTGGCTATTTTAAACCCGACTGAAACAGTATGAAATGTAACGCCACTCTCCACAAATATGCTTTTTGTGTCTGATCACCTACAACAATATAAAACCCCCAATAATGGAGCGAATGATCACAGCGTCATTCAAGGCACAGAACTGAGTTTTGTTTCGCAGTGAAAGCTGTAGGATCAGATCGTGAACTTCGAGGTCATCCCTTAAGACTGATTTCTCCAGACTTTCAGGGGGCAAGGAGGCGTGTGTGTGGTGTGTGTGTGTTGAGTGTGTGTGTGGGAGTGTGTGAGTGTGTGTCTGGTGAGTGTGGTGGTGATGAGAGGAGTGTGTGGTGTGGTGATGTGTGGAGTGGTGATGTGAGGTGAGAGTGGTGAGTGTGTGTGTGAGTGTGTGGGTGTGTGTGTGTGTCTGTGTGGGGTGGGGTATGAGTGTGTGAGTGTGTGTGTCTGGGGAGTGAGTGAGTGAGTGAGTGAGTGAGTGAGTGTGAGTGAGTGAGTGAGTGAGTGAGTGAGTGAGTGAGTGAGTGAGTGAGTGATGAGTGAGTGAGTGAGTGAGTGAGTATGAGTATGAGTAGTGAGTATGAGTGTGTATGTAATTTTTTTTTTAGGGTGCAGACAGACGGACTTTCGCTCTCAGTCCCCTCTGGAGCCGAAACGCGACACAGATGTCCCCTCACTATTCTGGGACGAGGATTCCACGAGGAATTTGTACAAAGGCCGAAATGCTGGTGCATGATGAAGTGTTACTACTGTTACACTTGTTCTACTTAAAAGGGACACTGTGTAACATTTTAAGTAATTTATTAGCTAAAATCAATATCCTCATTCATAAATATGTCCTCATTAGTGTACAATCACCTCCAATGCCAATAATCTGAATTATCCTCCTGATTTATCCTCCTTTTAGCTAATAAATTACTTCAAATGTTACACAGTGTCCCTTTAATTATTTTTATACTTTTCTACTTTGTTCTTGTTATAATGCTATCTATTTTATAATATATTTATGATTGTTTTTATTGAAAAGATAGAGTTCGCACATATCCAATGGACATCACTGTCTTGTACTTGTGCAAATGGCAATAAACATATTCTATTTTCTACTCTAGCGTGATTACAGTTTAAACAATGTCTAGTTCCCAAAGACTCTGGTACTAAATGAATGGTCAAATTGATTACTATACTAACCAGTTACTATGCCGTTTCGAATGCATCATCATTGTATCGGGTCCATTGTATATTTGTATGATCGGCAGAGCCTGCAGTTAGTTTACAAAACCTATTTAGTATGTAGCTCTTAGAATGGAATAACTATATCATCATAAATCAAAACTAATTATTTGGAGGCACCTGGCACAAAACGTAAGACTAGAATATGTTTCCAATTATGTAGCTATTACTAAAATATAAAACTTTACATATTGTCTGGATCAAATTCACTTGAGTATCTGTCTGATATCTGTATGTATTTCTGCAGCACGTCAAACTTTAGTTATAATGACACACAAATAGCAGAATTGACACAGTCTTTAAAAAAAAATTCTACTTTGATCTGAACATCGACTCAAAGTCTTTCAATTAAATATGATCGTCCCTTTGAAGTAGCGATGTTTGCGTTTGCTCTTGTTTGTTGAAATGCGAAGAACCTTGAGAATGATCTTTAATCCTCTCCTCTTTCCCTCTCCTCTCTCTCTCTCTCTCTCTCTCTTCTCTAACCATCCGGGTCAAAGGGTCAACTTAAAAAAAGGGGCGAAACGCTTTCGTGATCAAAAACACTTTGTGGTAAGTGGATACGTCGTGGGCCGGTCGCGACAGGTGGACGGCAGCGACAGGGAAAAACTTTCAATTAAAATGAATTCCTGACGGTGTTGTTTGACTGAGCAGCAGCTGTGGACCAGTTTACAAGTCTCTAGCTTCACTGGCTGCACACAATGGGTTAGCAGGATAGGGAAGGTTGCGTTGGTAAATTCAAATTTGGGAGCTGGTATCTCATGTGTGGATGGATACTCATTTGTTCCAGAAATATAGGTCTAAATGGGCACACAACAACCTCTGTATTTTTCATATACTTCTAAGATTTTTCTGATTTTTTTTTTTGACCTTTTTTTTATATTGAACAGGTCATTAAGAGGAAATTTGGATTCACAGAGACGGCCTGGCAAATCGAATGCTGAAAACACATATCTTGAAATGTTTCCAAGTCTACTACTGTTAAAAGGATTAGATTCTGAATTTGCTATCCTAAAAAAAAAAAAAATATTAAATGTTTTGGGGCTACAGACGATGAGCATTGAATATGAAAAAACTAAAGGCCAAGACGTCCAATGTATTAAACTGCTGTGCATTCAGTGGTTCAAAAGAGAGATGGGAGATTGAAGTTTAACGAACAAAGTGGTTGTTCTAGCCAGGAGAAGTGGAGTCTGTTCAATGTCACATCACATCAATACAGATAATTTGTTTTGTTTTATTTATTTTTTGTTTTTGTGAAGTCATTTAAACATAAATTGTTTATTGTATTTTTATGCTTTTCATTTAGTTTTGTATTGTTTTTGATATGTCTGAAATAAAATAAATAAATAAATGTCTGCAGATTTCCAAAAAATATTTGATTCACAATTATTATTATTTTTTTTTCCTCTTGGCTTCTAATATGAGACCTGACAGTCTGAAACAGTATCTGGTTTTGTGGTTTTGTGGACAGTGAGCAGGATCCTCTCTCCTTAAAGCACCTGTTGTTCAAAACATGGACAAACATACGTCTCTGATATGAATGTGTATTAGACCCGTTGGACAAGATTATACACCACTGGAGAAGATAGACATCTTATGACTACTATTTTTTTTTTTTTTTTTTTTTAAACCTTTATTTATACAGGTAAATCCCATTGAGACCGAAGACTCTTTTACAAGGGAGACCTGTTTTCCTTTCCCACGTTACCATTCACACACACACATTCATACACCGATAGCAGGCTAACTATCGACATTCACACGAGGCAAGGTGGGTGAAGTGTCTTGCCCAAGGACACAACAACTATGACACAAGTGGCAGGGCGAGGATCGAACCTCCAACCCTTTGATCATCGGCCGACCCGCTCTACCACCTGAGCCACAGTCGCCCCATAGCTGCAATCACAAAACATGTTAAGTTTAAGTTTTTACAAAGTGGCCAGAAAGTAGAACAGTGATTTTGGCTTGTACTTACATACAGTATGTCTTGGAGTTGTTATTTTGCATTTTAAAGTTTGCAGAATGAAGGATAATGTTTTATTAAAAAGTTCATATGTACGTGTGTAACGCTTATGTTATCCATTGTAAGCAAATGTCGTTTTTTCAATTATGTGATTTTTCTGCAGTTTTAGTGAGGTGTCTATTATTTGTCATTTTATCCAAGGTAGAGTTTTTTTTTTTGGAAGATTCCCATGAAATTTGGTCAAAATATGTGCTATACTTGGAACCTAACAATAGTAAACCGAGACGGCGAGACTGACTGATTGAAACAGAATCTATGAGATGGATTTGTGAACCATTTGAATGGACCCTCGCTCCCTGAGAACCAACTGTTGTTCAAAACTTGTGGATAGCTATGCATCCGATGTGAAAACACTCTAGGCATGAGATTGAAATGGGTGCAATCTGGAAGGCCAGATTGTGTGTGTGTGTGTATGTGTGTGTGTATGTATGTGTATGTAGGAGTTTGTGTGTGTGTGTGTGTGTGTGTGTGTGTATGTGTGTGTGTGTGTGTGTGTGTGTGTGTGTGTGTGTAACATTAGAAACAGCTGATTTAAACAGGCTGGTATTGATCCAACTCTGAGCGCAATATGCTTCCTTCTACATGAGTAACTTTGTGGCCCAAACGGGACAAAAGACCCCCACTCATTCAAACAATGCAGAGCGGACCATGTGGCAGGGGTGTGGATCCATAAAACGAAAAAAAAGTGATTGGTGTTATATCTCCGCCCCACATACTGACATTAATTACCACCCCCCCCCCGAAAAAGCACGTCAAACTTTAGTTATTCTCTCTCTCCCTCTCCCTCTCTCCCTCTCCACTCCCTCTCTCTCCCTCTCTCTCCCTCTCCCTCTCTCTCTCTCCCTCCCTCCCTCCCGAAAAATCCACTCCAAATCCCACTTCCAATAGTCTACGAATGCAAAGGGTGTGGACCAAGGTTGCCATGTCAGCTATTTATAAGCATTCCAGGCATAACTTCCACCGTGATTTTTTTATCTATTTTTAAATGTTTTTAACTAGTGAATGTACCGTGAATGTACTTTTTTTTTTAAATGTGTTGTGTTCGTATTGTGTTTTTTTGACGTGTCCTTAGAATGTCTATTGGGTGCGTCTCAAAAAATTGGAAATCAATTAAAAGTTTATTTTTTTGGAAATCTAGAATAAACAAACTTTTCCAAAAGGTCAACATTTCTGTATTACAAACCCTTTCTTTGATTGGTTTTTTAAAACATTATATTATTTTGAGATACTGGATTTTGTATTCCATGAGCTGTAAGCTGTAATCATCAAAAGAAAGTACTGACATACTTCACTATGTGTAATGAATCTAGAATAGTTTGAGCTTTTCACTTTTTGAACGGACTTTTCCATGGTATTCTAAAACATGTTTGTATATGCACCTGTACACTTCCTTATTTCTTTGGGGCTTGTTTTTACAGGCCTGGTTGCTTGATTCTCTTGCCAGATTTATTAAAACAAGTGTGGACTATGGGTGTGTGTGTGTGTGTGTGTATGTGTGCGTGTGTGTGCGTGGAGGGTATGGGGCGGACGGCTCTCCTAGGACAGCTGGGCGCATAAAAATAAAAGCCCGCGACCAGCTGTGACTCTGAGAAATGTCCGTATACCAAACCACCGCACCCTGACTCACAGTGACTCCTGATAACTATGTCACTGCTATACACAAACACCAACACCACACACACACACACACACACACACACACACACACAACACAACACACACAAACACACACACACACACACACACACACACACACACACACACACAACACACACAGCACACACACACGCACCGCTTAATTACATAGGTGAAAGATGACTGTTGCCATCACAGTTTGTAAAACATTTTTTATATGTAGTGATTTTCGGAGCGTTTCACTTTTTTTTAAATATTGGGATAAAGGTGTTTAATAAGAGTGGGACAATAAGTTGGTGTGTCAATAGAAAATAATTTAAATTTGCAATGATTTTGATCAAAGAATAATTGTTCAACATGAAGTCAAACATTTTATGCTTTAAGCTTCCAAAGTTTGAGTATGTATACGGCTTCCCCATGTCTGACATCATACATAGATTATTTATAAGGTGTTGTACGGACACATACTAAAAACAAAATAGACATTTGAAGACATAACTTTGGCAAAAAGGAAATCACACACACTGCACAACATTCCAATTATTAAATCATAATGTATAAAGTGTTAGACTTGAATCTTACCTGGAGCAGATCACTGAGATCCAGCAGCATGTCTGAGAGAAGTGTTAAGGTTCAACTAAAGAAAAGGAATCACTTTTAAAAACATTATGTTGTGATTTGGTTTCGGTCAAAATATAAACAAGACCGTTGGAAGGAAGGAGGTGACCACAGCAAGGGACAAATGAATGAAAGAACAATTCAAAACAAGAACAACAAAATATGAACTTAGCACAATAACCTTTACAACTTAAGACACAAAACTGTAATTATCACATTTTAAAAACTATTCAATTCAAGACCAAAAGATTCGATAAATCAGAAACGACCAAATACTGTTTCCAGTTGTCAAATGGATCCATTTAGTTGAATGTTTACCAGGCCAACTTTTACATTGAGTTCTGAGGTAGAAGAATGCAACTTAAAGTACTTCACAGGTAAATTACTTTCTGTGTGTGTCCATTCGTTTGGGACGTAGATTGCATTGAGTTACATTGTGATGTGTTCAAGTGCTGTTCAGTAAAAAATTGTATTTTGCAAAGGTAACTTAATTGTGATTAGTTCAATGTAATCTTGTGGAATGTAGTGTTAGGCCAGACACTAAAACAGATAGGCTAAGCACAAGACGAAATAGGTTTGATCAGAGGGTCATTTTGGGGAGAGTTGAACGATATGAAAAACTGGATACTGCACAATGCTACTTATATAAAATAATTAAAACATGTCCGAGCCAGGCAGCTGTGGCAGTTAATCTAATGACCCTGAACGTCACCTCTGACCAGACAACTCTTAATACACACACACAACACGTTTGTACGGCTATATTTGTGAGGATACTCATTGACATAATGCATTCCCTGGCCCCTTACCCTAACCATCAAAACTAAATCCCTAACCCTAACCCTTACACTAACCCTAACATAAACCTAATTCATACCTGAACCTTAAAACCTAGTGTTAACCCTCAAACAGCTTCTTTAAAGGCCTGTCCCAAAGTGACAACCAGACAAAATGTCCTCACTCTTAAGGTGAGGAATACTGAAACTGGTGTCTCTCTCTCACCACACACACACACACACACACACACACACACACACACACACACACACACACACACACACACACACACACACACCCCCCACTGTCCCCTCTGCTTTGTCACGTTGGTCTCCGTAGTGACAGTGTCTCCGTGGTGACGGGGGATTAGCTTCACAATGGAATCAGCAGCAGATGAAAAGATAATCCAGCTCTCGCCGTCTGCAGATTACAGACTACCACAGCAGGTCCCCCCCAACACATCTGGGTGGGTGTGTGTGTGTGAGAGTGAGTGATGAGTGAGTGAGTGAGTGAGTGAGTGAGTGAGTGAGTGAGTGAGTGAGTGAGTGAGTGAGTGAGTGAGTGTGCGTGGTGCCCGTGGTGCGTGGCTAAATTAAAAGGAAGCTTCAGTCTGTGACTCCTCAACCTCTAACTCTTCCCTTTTCATGTGTGTGTGTGTGAGTGAGTGAGTGAGTGAGTGGAGTGAGTGAGTGGAGTGAGTGAGTGAGTGAGTGAGTGAGTGATGAGTGAGTGAGTGAGTGAGTGAGTGAGTGAGTGAGTGAGTGAGTGAGTGAGTGAGTGAGTGAGTGAGTGAGTGAGTGAGTGAGTGAGTGTGCAGAATAAACCCCAACAGGAAGGACTATAGCGAGGCTCCCGATGACACACTTATTCTAATGGGTTTTTAAACTGATGCAGAGGTGGAGACGAGGACATGTGAAGGGAACAAGTCGCTGCATCAATCTTTCTCATTTTACACCAAAATCAAACCTCATCGACTAAAGGTGCAGTGTGTAATATGACATCACCAAGAAAGTTCTACAAAGTTCTAGAAAGCAACGCTCCCTGGGTAACCCCAACCCTTTCGAATAATAACAGAAGCTACAGTGGCCTTCAAGGACAAGAACAATTCTACATTCTGAACAATGCACCTGATGACATTCCAACCAACATGGAGTCCTCCATAAGACTGGCCTGCTCAATGTACAAAATGTAGTATTAATATTTGTAATTCTCCACTCAGGAGGATAATTCAGATTATTGGCAGAGGTGATTTTACACCAATGAGGACATATTTATGAATGAGGATATTGATTTTAGCTAATACATTACTTAAAATGTTACACAGTGTCCCTTTGACAAATGTGTAAATGTTTGACTATCGCAGGTGAAGTAGAGCTACAGTGTTTGGTACTTTAACATATTAAGGCTTTTCTATGGCACAAACAGAGGTGGTACTCACACCTAATAGGCTTCCTTGGTGAGCACAAGATGAGAGTTGTATTCAATTTGATTTTTCAGATGGTTTGGTTCGGGTTCACAAAGGCAAAACATAAAACGGACTATAAAAAAATAAAATAAATAAAAATGTATTCCAATTTGTTTTGCAGCAGTTTTGGGGAGATTTTCCTCTGAAGAATTGAGGATGGGGTGAATGTAAACACAAAGGTGGTGAGAAAGTCTAAAGTTAAGACACGGAAATTCCGGTTTGTTAAGTTAAAGCCCAGATTAGACGGATGTTTCTCTTTGGTCTTTGTCCTGATTTTCCCGGTGAAAAATGTTAGACACTCACCCAGCTGTGGAGAGGGAAGAGAGCTGAGCTATTTATACCCCGGCCTCACCTCCTCCAAACAGACCACCTACACCACACACACACACACACACACAACACACACACAACACACACACACTTTGTACGGCTATACTTGTGAGGACACTTGACATAATACATTCCCTAGCCCCTTACCCTCAAAACTAAATACCTAACCCCCAACCCTTACACCAACCCTAACATAAACCTAATTCATACCTGCACCTTAAAACCTAGTGTTAACCCTCAAACAGCCCTTTAAAGGCCTGTCCCAAAGTGAGAACCGGACAAAATGTCCTCACTGCTAAGGTCTAAAACTCAAACTGGTTCTCACAAAAATAGTTGCTACACTTACACACACACACACTTTCTCACACACACACACACACACACACACACACACACACACACCACAGCACCACACACGCGCACACAACACACATTTCTCACACACACGCCTTGATAACAATACACCAGGATGGCATTACACCCTCCTTTCACTGGCTGACGTTATATAATATAATCTTCCTCGGAGGTGAGATGAGTCAGGAATAAACCGACAACTGAACAAGAACAAACAGAGCCGCTGCTGCTGCTGCTTATGAAGAAGAAGAAGAAGAAAGTCCTATTATCACAATGATGACACAACACTCTCCACTCCAACACGTCGCTGTTGGCAGATTAGGAGACAGTGACGGGCGGCCTGGCCTCAACTGAACACACATCAAACGTAACCAACAGACTTTCATGTGTCAACCTGCGTCAGTTTTAAGACGCAGGTATGTTTTATTCTTAGCTGAGATTGAGTTTTTTTTCGCTATGCAGAGATAGTGTTTCTTCTTTTCTATGCATTTAAAAAAAGGCGGAGTCAGTGATTCTGGAGAACGCTTGTTGTCAAAATCACTTCTTGTCAAATTCAGTGAATATCTCCTCATGATCTGCTACCTGTCTGAATTGTGTGGGCGCTGAAAATATATCTGGTGTTAAAATGCAGCCTAGCCTCTAAAAACGGGCATGTAGTTAGCTATAGTGGGCCCCTTTTACAGAGCCTAGGCTGTGTATACTATTAACACCATTTTTTTCAGCACACACATTTAAAAAGGTATCAGATCGGACCCATAGGAGCGGGGCGCTGAGGCCGCCATGTTGCACCGCCATGTTTCTACAGTAGCACAGAACGGACAAACTTAACGGCCTTCCACGTTTTTATATATAGTGGCGTCCTGGGGAAATGCACCTGTTGGAAGACCAAGAAGAAGAAGAAGTACTATAGAATAAATAACTAAATACATCTTCACCTCATCACTTGATATTGTGGAAAGACTTGAGGCAGTGGTGGATGATGCCATCTTTAGTAACTATAGCTTCTTGTCCTTCTGTAAATTCTCCCAAATGAATGATTTACCAAGAAGGGGAGCGTTGACATCTAGAATCTCACCACTAAAATACTCTGATATTACGCACTGTAGCTTTAAGAGAGCAAAGAGAATGAGTGGTAGAAAGGATACGTGGCCTTACCGACCCTGCCCAAAGACTACACCCCCCCCCCCCACCCCTTTATTGTCTTTTATTTACCTTTGATTTAAACAATGTCTTAAAAACCCGTAGAGTACGCCATGTTGGTTGTTTATTTTGTTTTGTCTTTTGTTTGTGTGTTTAAGAAAGGATACGTGGCACGCCCTCTGTTCTGTAAATTCTCCCAAAAGAATGAGTTACCAAGAAGGGGAGCGTTGACATCTAGAATCTCACCACTAAAATACTCTGACATTACGCACTGTAGCTTTAAGAGAACACAGAGAATGAGTAGAAAGGATACGTGGCGTGCCCTCGGTTCTGCAGACCATGTAGAGACATGCGGCCACGACGTGCGAGGCTTTGCGGCCGCTGGTCAGGTGTTTGGCGAGCGCCATCTTGTAGAAGTTGAGCGCTGTGTCCAGACAGTGTTTGTTCAGCTGCAGCTGGTGGCCCAGTGTGTTGATGCTCAGTCTCGCTACAAAGACACAGAGAAGAGACAAGATAGTTAGTTGATAGTGACTAGTTAGTTGGTTTTTATATGAGCTTGTGATATGGTCATATTAACACACACACACACACACACACACACACACACACACACTAGCATCATCTCAGATAAGTAAGTGTGATAAAACATGATAAAAACCATCAAAACAAACATTGGGAAGGATTTTTACCTGCTCCGCCATTGTAGGCGCGTAAACATTCACCCATCTGTCGCTCTGCGCGTGCACCGGCAGTGAGACGGGTGCCGGTTTGTAGCGTTCTATCTTGTGATTGGATATCAGTTTCGGGATCCCGAAAAGTTTATTTGCCGATTACATGCAGAGCAGCTGACTGAGAAATCGGCTTTATGAAACGCGCACATTATGTAACCGATCACTGTACGAATAAAGAGCGATTTAACACTTATATTAACATAAATAAAATCGCTTACTTCACCTTTAATCTGACGTAGAAGCCTTGAGGATAAACATTACTGTGGTTTAAACAGGATGCCGACCTACACATGAAGCTGTTTACCACACGCACCATTACATGACAGGTAAACAATACAGTTAAAAACACGTCCGACAAGCACCAGGGCGCAATTATACACACGTGTGCAAATATATAAGAGCACGCACAACACTGAGTAACTATGTGATCTCACGCAAAACAGAAGTCTTCACACACACACAAGTTCAGGTGTAGTCAAGACAATGGAGTGAGTGTGTGTGTGTGTGTGTGTGTGTGTGTGTGTGGTCAAGTTCATGACCTCCGATGAACACAACAAAAAAAGTGTGTGAGTCTAGGAATGTGAGAAGGCTCTGAGGTCATCACGTCTGATCTCACAACACACACACACACACACACACACACACACACACACACACACACACACACACACACACACACACCTTGGCTGTCTGTCCTGAATCCACACAGCTGCACTGACTCATAGGATGATTTGTTTAGAGACGTGTAGAATAATTTCACCACAGGAGCTGTTTAGTAGCTTCTAAACCTCTCAATTATATCCACATGGATCTACTTTAAGAGATGAAAAATGCTTATGAGAATTTTTTTTTTAAAACAATCTTTTTGGCACCCCTGGTGGCGTATGTGGGTAGAGCGTGTACCATATCGGCTCAGGCCTTCGTTGCAGTGGTCACGGGTTCAAATCCAACCCGTGGACCTTTACTGCAGGTCATCCCCCCTCTCTCTCTCTCTCTCTCTCTCTCTCTCTCTCTCTGTCTCCCCATTTCAACTCTGTACTGTCTAATAAAGCTTGAAAATGCCCAAAAATAATCTTAAAAAAAAAATACAAAAAAAAAAACAAGCTCTATACTGTACATTTCATTCACATGTCTCCTGTCATAACCAGCGATTACAAATGGCTTTGCTCTTGACTTTGGTGTGTGTGTGTGTAGGCCCAGTTTGTGAGTCACAATGTACAGACAAAGTTTGTTTCTCTTACATACATTTATTGCATTTAAATTCCAGCCTTCACGCCTACACTGTGGACCGATACACAGAGGACTGCTGATGCATTACTGCCCAACACAAATACACAGGGCGAAGCTGTGCGTTTGTGTATATTTCTGTCTGTCTGTCTGTGTGTGTGTGTGTGTGTGTGTGTGTGTGTGTGTGTGGGGTGTATTGGAGAAGAAGAAGCTGTTCTTTTGTCAGAGACGCCTGCAGACTCACACACACACACACACACACACACACACTTAGGATCCAAGGCAGTGCAATATCCAAACAGCTGATCAGTCAAGTGTTGTCAATGCTCCCTCTACATCAGAGCGTATTCAGACAGACATGTTTACAGCTTCTATTTTGCCCATTCAAATCTTTTTCACTGTGATACTTCAAAATTAGGCATAAAAAGCAGGGAGAAAGAAACCCAGCTAGTGATATAGCCCTGTTATCTCACACACACACTCTCTCACACACACACACACACACACACACACACACACACACACACACACACACACACATCTCTCACACACACACACACACACACACACACACACACATGCTCTCTCACAACACACACACACAGGGATTACTCAGTGTCTGCTGCAGTGTGGCAGCTCTGTGACTCTGCAGACTAACCAGCTGCTTTCTGGCTCTCTGCCCGTCTAAACACTCAACACTCAGCTGAGAGGGGTTCAGTTTGTTTTCAGTTTTTTTTTCAGTTTTTTCTCTTCCTGCAATATTTATTTATTTATTTGTTATTCTTATTCTTTCGGACAATTCCACACAATACACAATTTTCTCTTGCAAATATTCATACATCATACTTTGTGTTGTCCGAAGGGAGACGGAAGAAGCCAAAGCAATACAATACAAGCAATACAAGCTGTTGACTGTTTATTTACTAGAGTAATGAGACAAAACTCACATGTCAGCTTGAGTTCTAGGGGCACCCATTTTTTTTCATTTTACATTATTTTCTATAGGTTACTACTAAGGCAAGGCTATCTTTTATTGTTAGGTGAAATTAAAAGATGTTTGTGAAGTTAAATGTTTTTATTTAAAATGTCATTCAATGTTTTCTTTTCACATATGTGCTTATAAACAACATTGTATAGTTCAACTAATGAACACTCTGGTTTCTTTAGGCTTCAGCAGTATCAAAATATATATTGCGATTAATATCAATCAATACGATACTATTTTTTGCCATATCGCCCAGCCCTTCGTGGGTCCCCACAAGAATAAGGGAGAGACACATTTAGAGCAACAGATTTTATTTAACAGGACCAAATGTTATCAGGTCACACTGGCTTATAGACAGACAGAAATTCATGTAATTAATGGATATGAGTGAGAGAGTGAGTGAGTGCGTACGTGTGTGTGTGTGCGTGTGTCGTGTAAGTTAGTGTGTGTGTGTGTGTGTCGTGTTAGTGTGTGTGTCGTGTTAGTGCGATTGCGTGTGTCGTGTGTGTGTGTTAGTGCGCGCGTGTGTGCATGCGAGTGCGAGTGCGTGCGTGCGTGTGTCGTGTGTGTGCGTGTGCGTGTGTGTTAGTGCGCGCGTGTGTGCATGCGAGTGCGAGTGCTTGTGTGTGTGGCGCCCCCTCCTGTTCACTCACCTCTCTGCAGTGTCTGAGCTCTGGACTCCCTCCCCACGCCGTGAAGTGTCCGTCTCCAAACTGCGGGTTCACGCCTCCAACTGACGACAACAACACAACACACTGGATTAAGGACGGTTATAAGAAGAACAACAACAGTATCTTATCTTTTTTTTTTTTTTTTTTTTTTTAACCTTTATTTCTACAGGTAAATCCCATTGAGACCGGAGACTCTTTTTCAAGGGAGACCTGTTTTCCTTTCCCACGTTACCATTCACACACATTCATACACTGATACCAGGCTAACTATCGACATTCACACGAGGCAAGGTGGGTGAAGTGTCTTGCCCAAGTGGCAGGGCGGGGATCGAACCTCCAACCCTTTGATCATCAGCCGACCCGCTCTACCAACCTGAGCCACAGTCGCCCCAAATCAGTATGATAGAAAACAAAGGTTTTGTTATATAAAGTCTCAACTTAACAGGGAGAACATACGGACAGCTTTCACTATACCTTGTGTCTAAGAATCAGCTGTTAGCTACTGAGCTCGTCAATCAGGCATTCATTCATTTCTACTCTACGCTCCAATTGGGTGATTTGAATCTCAGGTTAACACTACATCCTCTACACACCACACACACACACACACACACACACACACACACACACACACACACACACACACACACACACACACACACACACACACAACACACACACACACACACACACCACACACAACCATCGCCAAATGGGTTGACATAAAGTTGATTACGCTCAACTAAACTCTCTCTGTCTCTCTGCATTTCTCAGTATGGCAGCGTTTACAAACTGGTGTCCCCCCCCCCACCACCTGATACAGGCACAGGAGCTCAAGAAAAATCCCAAAAAATGTTTCAGTTGTTGATTCTACTGCTAAGAAAAAACCCTAGTCTTAGACCAGTGTGTCCCTGAACAGGTGGATTGTAGAATAGAAGTATTGTTGTGTAAACCGACAGTGCACTCTAGAGGACAGACAACAGAACTACATCATCAACATAACGTTATGCAGACTGTGCAGGAGTGAACAGTCTTTGAGTCTGAAGGTCACAGACAATCTCAAAGTAAATGTTACACTCAGATAAGCAGCTGAACGACACACACACACACAACGTTCACCTAGACTTGCTTTCATTTCCTTGAGACTAGATTTCTAACTTTGAGAAAGTTAAAAAAAATCTAAAATTAAACTGAAATGTCTAATAATATCACACGCCAAACCAGGCAGGAAGCCAGAAAGCACGATTCATCTTTCAAAATCATCCACTAAGATGTTATGCTACTTAAATTAAAATATAAGGACCCAAGTAAAATAACGCCTGTATTCAAGTATAGCTAGAAGCAAGTTATACAGCTGAATACATAGCACACATTTTTTTACTTTTATCTTAAAACAATCTAAACTGAACATCCCCTTACTAGCTCCATCATAACCTTTTAATCAAATCCCATGGTCTTCATCTGTTAATGGCTGTCAAAGGACTACAGAGAAAATGTTGTGGAGCTGATAGGCTTAATCAACTTAGTGTCAACTCACTTGGCGATGGTTTGAATGCAACCGAAAATAATTTATATTAAAAAGTTACGCAGTATAGCTTTAAAGTATAAGAAGGATTCTGAGGCACATTTTTAACTATTTGTCTCAGACTGAAACTAATGATTATTTTCTCCATCAAATCGATTGATCGTTTTGCTTTGAGTCCAAAGTGTCGCCTTCACAAAGCTTGGTGTGTGTGTGTGTCGTGTCCAACGAAACATTATTACCAACACATTTATACACGTCATTTCAAAAAAGAAAAAGCAGTGGGCCTTTACACGGGAGAAATTGCAACAAGCAAATGTTTCAGGCACTTAACGGTGGAGTCAGTGATTCTAGAGAACGCTCGTTGTCAAAATTAATTTGTGTCAAAATCAGTGAATACCTCCTCACAATCTGCTACCTGTCCGTACTGTGTGGATTTTCTTTCAGAACACAGTGTTAATACACAGCCAAGTCTCTGTAATCTGGTATGTAAACAAAGGGGGCCACCGTAGCTAGCCACATGCCTGTTCACAGAGCCTAGGTTGTGTATCAACACTGGATTTTTTTTCCAAGCTGAAACACAGTACAGGCAGGTAGCAGATCATGATCACTGAGTTTGATAAAAAAAATATTTTGACAACAATCTTTCTCCAGAATCGCTGACTCCACCTTTAAAGATCTTTGTAAAGGAAGTTCAATATTTTTAAAGTCTTATTTTGAGGAGATTAAATTCAGTGATACTTAAGACCCCGTTTAAAATCATTCCATCATTTCTCACCGTAGTTCAAATTAATGGGTTCGAATACAATTAAATGTTTATTTGCACTTTTGGATATTTAGTGCTATTCAAGGTTGCTTTATTTATACCCATGGATACTTTTGATTTGCAGGTCAAGAAAAAAGACGTTCACTTAGCTTTCAGAGTACGAAAAAACAAAAAACAACATACTCAATACAAAAACACACAACAAAAAACAGAAGACAAAAATCACAAAGGTGCTCAGGACATCAGAATGTGCAAGAAAAATGATGCACCACTATCTAGCGGCGCTGCAACATTTTATTCATAAGGCAAAACTGTTCCTGTAGCGATACCTTTAATCATTGTGTAGCTTCTTACCGTCAGAGGAGACAAACTGTCCTGACAGCAGAAGACAGGTTGTTCTCTGCATGTCATTCCACCTCTGTCCCTCCAAACTGTCTAATAAAAGCTTAAAAATGCCCCCCAAAAAATACATTTTAGATACCTATCTTTAAAAATACCTTTCCCTTTAAAGCTGGGGTATGTGATTTCTGATTGGTCAAAATTAACATGAGCGGCACACTCCGATTAAAAAAAATATATATCCGATTCTCTGTTCTTATTGGCTGTTGGGACTGTCCATTCACTTTGGCACCGACGTTGTTGGTGTAGAGCGTGTCAGGGAGGGACCATAGGGGAGGGACCAAAGAGAACAAGTGGAGCGGGTTGAGGTATTTGGATTCAAATCTCTATCCCAACTGCTATTCTCTCCCCACATCCTCCACCCATGGAACAACTTACAGCAACAAATTAAACTAAATACCTTCATATCCTTTAACCAATTTAAACAAACTATCTTAAATCTGCCAAACTCTAACTGTAACTGTTTTAATTAGGCTATATTGTACTTTCACCCATTTCATTTTAATTGCTGCCACTCTTCACCACTGTGTAAATGTTTCAATTGTTTTTTTCTCTTCACCTGTTGTTGTGTATTTGATGTTTTTGCATTGAATATTGTTTATGTATTGTTGTTTTTCCTTTGAATTTGTTTTGAACTCGACGTCATTGTAAATGAGGGTCACCCCTCAATTGGTCTCTCGAGGATAAATAAAAGTTAAATAATCATTGCGTGGTGTCTTACCGTCGGAGGAGACAAACTGGCCGACAGCAGACGAGCCTCCGCCGCCCGACTCCATGAACTGAACCTCGGACACGATGATGTTGTCTTCCAGCACGGAGCCGCAGCCCATGCACACCGCATCGCCGCGCGCCGTGTCCACATCGATATCTGAGCCCCCACAGTTCTTACACACCTTGGAACTCATGGTCGCGCCGCTAAGCCTGATGGGAAAAAAAAAGACAAAAAAAAAATGTTTTAACTCATTGCTTAAAAGGAGCTGCAAGCGGAATGGTCAGTTAAGCTAACTTCCTGTCAGTTAGCAGTCCCCTCGCTCGTCCCTACGTTGTCACATTAATGCACTGCGGTCTTCGAGCAGCAAGATATCTAGCATCATCTCAGATCCATAAGTGTGATAAAACATGATAAAAACCATCAAAACAGACATTGGGAAGGATTTTTACCTGCTCCGCCATTGTAGGCGCATAAACATTTACCCATCTGTCCTCTGGCGTGCACTGGCAGTGAGACCATGAGTGAGACGGGTGCGGACGGGTGTGGGTTTGTGGCGTTCTCTCTTGTGATTGGATAACATTTCGGGATACTACTTAAAGTTTAATTGCTGATTACATGCAGAGCAGCTGACTAAGAGATTGGCTTTATGAAACGCGCATATCGTGTAAGTGATTACTGTATGAATAAAGAACGATTTAACAGTTATATTAATATAAATAAACTGCTTACTTCACCTTTAAAACGATACAATAAAAAAGTGAAAACAAAAATATATTAAAAAAAAAGTGCTACGAGGAACTTTCAGTATGTGTTAATTCTAGTGGACCCTTTGGACAAAAGCGGAAAGTGTTTTTACTACGGGAGCTGTTGTTCCTGGGTGAGCGTATACCCATGACAAAGGCATTAAGAAAAACTATATAAAAAAAGCATCTCTTAGCACTGATGGTCTCGTTTGCTGTTACATGTAATTTATGATCATCAGAGGAAAAATTAGACTGTTTCAGAAATATTTAAAAGTTCCTCGTAGCACCTTTTAAAAAAAAGCAATTGAAGCGAGGAAGTGGATATTATTATTAATATGTGTGCAGCTTATTTTTAACTTGTATTTCTTAAAAGGTGGAGTGAGCTATTCTAGAGAATGCTTGTTGTCAAAAATCACTTTTTCGTCAATATCTGAGAATATCTCCTCAAGATCCGCTACCTGTCTGTACTGTGTGTTAGCTGATGAAAATAAATCTGGTGTTAATACACAGCCTAGGCTCTGTAGACAAGGTATGTAGTACAAAGGGGGGCCACCGTAGCTAGCAACATGCCAGACCATTTCTACCAGTAGGCTATGTTCTGTAAAACACCAATTCATTCCAAACTTAATAATATGCATATAATATATCCATTTCTTCTGATTGAGAAAAAAAATCATTATTAAAGCTTTATTTGACATATTTCTAAGATGAATACGGATAGAAAGGGCTTGTGGAGGTGGAGGGTCCCCATGCCTTTGTTTTGCCCCATGCCCCTAAACAAGTTCACTCTGGCCCTGCTGAGGTGCCGCTTCCCCGGCAGCAGCTACGTGGCAATGCATGGCTCAGTGTTTTCTCCTCTTCCAGACAAATTACCGAGACATTTTCAGGCTTAAAATTCACACATTTACAACCATTAACTATCTCACAACTTGTTCTCTTAAGTGTTTTTTTCATAACGTGTTTCAATGCAGCTGTAGTGTGGCGAGTGTCACATGTTGACAGCTGAGGAGCTAACGTTGCTAGCCGGCTTCACACACACACACAGAGACACACACAGAGAGAGAGACACACACTTTGAACACACATGTACATGATGAAATTAGTGTTAAATAAACGCAACCGCCTCTCAAATAGTTACACACACAGACACACACACGTTCAGAGAGGGTAATATATCAGCGTTCCATACCTTCAGTCTTGGGGAGAAACAGTAGAGCGTGTGACAGCCTCCTCAAATGTGTTATTGTATTGTTTTCTTTTACAATAGCTCCGCTTTTTTAACAGTATTTCTCATTAGCCACATTGTATTTGAGCTTAACAGCAGCGTGACGGCCAGGTAAACTGCTGTAATGTCACCGCGAACAGCCTCTCAACACATACACACACCCAACACGTGTGTCTGATGCGAAGGGGAGACCCGGGCGAAACCAACTCAGTCCGCAGGGGTGGCGCACTGTCAATATTTAGTTTAATTTAAATAATAGAGATAAAAGTAGGTTTTATTTAGACATAGAAGGTAGAATTACAATGTAAATGATATGTTTGGTGTCATAGAAAAAGAGGAAATCTGCTGTTAAATTAAAAAAAAGTATTCACAATGGCAACAGTATCCCCTATTTATGTAATAGCACTTTTTACGTCGCTGCTTTTAAGCGGACAGTTTGAGTCAATGGGAATAATTAAATTAAATTACATCTTTATATATATTCTTTCCGAATATTTTCCATGTTTATGTTGCACTTTGAATTAATGTAATCAAGTATATCTAGTCGAATGCTGTTTGTTATAGACTTTGGATTTACTTTTTGGTATATCCAGGGACGTTGGGTATTTTAGTTGATGCTATATTCTCAGGTGTCCACGTAAAGAAGAGTGTAAACAGCATATCAATAACTCAAGCTGTGGACAAGCTGAAAATGAAGTTTAAATGGCAACTCATACACTAGGATATACATACAGTTACATCAGTTTCAATTAGGCCATTGACCAAGCAAAGAAGTAAAAACTGTCCCCTGGAAACATGAAATCTAATTAAATGCAGAAGTAAGGAGGTTTGTAGATATGGACAAGGAAACTCACAGTCAATAAGATCAGATCATATATTCCTTTATTCAGAAAGTACGTAATTTACGTAGTAAAATAAAAGCGACAGTGCAGCAGATTAACAATCCAATTAAAAGTATTAAAATAGTACATGTTAAACTGTTGGATACTGTGACATAGATGTATATGATGACATTGTTTGTGTGACCCACTGACATATTTATGTCATTAATTACGAACATATATTCAAATCAAGCAGTTATACTACAGAATTTAATGAAAAGGCAAATTTAGCATTTAGGAGAAGTCGAGAATGAATCAAATTTTCTTTAATATTTTCCCCTTTTATGATGAGCTGAGAAACATTTGAGTAATGAAATGTTGGTTAAAAATCATGAAATGTGTTGGAGCACTGATAATGGTTGTTTACTTTCAAATGTTCATAAGCCTGACAGAAACCTCAGGATGTCTTAGGTCTTTTTCAGCTGGGCATATTGTTTATACGTGACACAATAATACAAGTAAATCAATCAGTCGATCGTGAGAGGCTAAACCAAGGTCTGAGCTTCAGTCAGAGAATCAGATATGTTTCCTCAGTCAGACACACTTCATAAGCACAGGTCTAAAATAATTAAACCAACTAATACAAAATATATACAAACATAATTACTGAAGTAGTGTTATAGTATTTCCCCCTAGAATAACATGACATCAGTTCTTCCAGCAGGTGGCGCAAACACACAGTAGATATTTGACCCTTTCTATTAGGTAAACAGAGACTGTATATTCACCTACATTGGATATTTAAATCTCAAGTGAAATAGTCAAGTTCATATGAAGAACATAGTAAAATAAATCATTATAGGTTTTTGACTGGATTTTCTCATTTTACATTTTCTTTGCACAAGCGAAGCAGTATTAGGATGAGTTGAACCAGGAACCTGGCTGTTGCAGTCCGCCAAAGCCTCTTCGTGAGAATCATCTGGTGCATTCACCTGAGAGAAACACAGGACGTTATTTAAACTGTGTACAGTAGGGACTAGGAGTCAAGAAGCAATACATCATTTAAATGGTAACTGATAAACCTTTGCAGTTCAAGAATGTCTAAAATAAAGTGTTTGAAAAGTTCTGTATGGATCAAAGTTCTGCTAATTATTAAACTCAGACTGACAGAAGATTATTGATGAAGGTGAAGAATAGAAGCAAACGTGTGTGTATGTGCAAAGTGTTAATGAATGCAGTTCAATTTTTAATGGTATTAAAAAATTACCTCAGAAGGAATCTTCATTACATATAGATGAATAGTTCGATAGATGAACTTCTAGGTCTAGCAGAGAAAAGAGAGAAAGACCAACATGGAGGAAATTAGTTTAGTTTAGTTTAGTTTATTTGTTAGGGACAGTGCATATTCATGAACAGCTGTAACATTTACAACTGTAAAAATGCCAGATTTTAGCAAAAATGCTAGTTTTCATCTGTTGTCCCTGGCATGCAAAGAAATACAGGTTTAAAAAATTAATACATATACAAAGGCACAAATAACACAAGAAAATAAAAGAGTTTAAAGGTGGTCACAGACTTGGTTTTCTTTTATCCACTGTTTGAGGTGTGTTTTGAAGGTTGAGAATTAGATTATAAGACATTCAGCAACTGCTGGATACACAGGAACTTTAACATGAATTATTGTTATTTAATTGTTATGGGATAAAAGGAATAATATCAGAGATAATTTGCAGTTATTTTGATCTTACAGAGAAATATGTTGATGTGACAGATTTAGGGCCACATCCACTAATGGCCAATAGGAACATGAACTGTGTGCTGTTAAAAACAATACAGAAAATAAAAATAAAAAAATAATTAGAATGAAAACAACTAATAAAAGCAACTATTAAACCAACAACAAAATAAACAGACTACACTCTTAAATAAAATGCTATAAAAAGATGAATAAATAAATAAATAAATAGTTTAATCAAAAGCCCGACTATAAAGGTTGGTTTTGAGGTGCTCTGCAGCCCTGAGGAAAGTAGAACATAGTAAAATTATATTATAATCGTATTATAAGCCTATGTTTTTATCACATTTTGCTCATGTGTTTTTTATTCGTTCCAATCTGCCAATATTTTTCATAATTCTTACGTTAGTTGTATGTAGTGAGTGTGACGGTAGCCAAACAGTAAATGAATAAAAGCACGGAGACGTATCTGCCTTCATCGGAATACTTTAAATCAGGGGTTTTCAAAGTGTGAGAGAGTGAGCCCCCCCTCAGAGAACAAATTTCAGCGGAGCCCCCCCCCCCAAAAAAAAAATACTTATTTTACAAATTTAAACATGTTTTTGAAACATTCTAAACATTTTTGTGCGTTTTTAAACACATTTAATACATTTTAAATCTTAATCCAGTGTTTTAATCCTGCTTCCTTTGAGCATGGATAATACTGACTGAGTGTGCATCGGAGTGAGAAAGATAGGCAGACAGACTTGCCCAAATTATTGACTAGTTAAATGTCATTCACTCACCCAGTGTTTTTCCGCTAGTGCCTCCAATGTCCTGCTGGAGGAGAATAGTAGTCAGTGGAGAACCAGACCCTCCTAGGGGGGTCCGGGGGTATGCCCCCCCGGGAGATTTTTTTTCACCTTTTTAAAGTGAAATGCATGAATCTGGTGCACTTTGAGAGGACAATTAAGAGGCTAAATATGAGGAATTTTGTGTGAACAAATAATTTGGAGACACTGGGTCTGATGAATTAGAAGCTATTGAAGAAGGACACATGGATTTTCCATAAAAATATTAATTTAAAATAAACAAAATGTATGCAGGGTCCTCTGGGTTGGGCTTGGTGCTCTTTTTCTTTAACGAGACCTATTTCTCTAATTTACTGAATGCATTTAAATGCAGTGAGGGGAACGAAGCAGAAGAACTTGTGTCCAGCTATGCCGTGATCTTAGTATAAAAAAGAAAAACTAAAAAAACTAAAAATAATTTTTTTTTTTTTTTTTTTTTTTTTTTTTTTTAGTTTTTCTTTTTTTTTACATATTCATCCGCGCCCCCCCTGCCATAACCCCGCGCCCCCCAAGGGGGGCGCGCCCCACAGTTTGAAAACCGCTGCTTTAAATGAATACACTGATTTAGCTCTGACGCAAAGTGTTAACAACATTCAAATCTTCATAAATATCTAACAAAAAGTGCAAAAGAATGTTTATGAAGTTAACAGATTGGACTCACTCATTTTATGAGTCCTCCTCTTCTCCCCCTCTCCCTCCTCTCCCTCCTCCTCTCCTCCTCCTGTGCCACCTCCTCCACTTCCTCCTCCTCCTCCTCTGCCACCTCCTTCCTCCTCTCTCTCTCTCTCCTCTCTTTCCCTCTCCCTCCCCCCTCTCCCTCCTCCTCCTCTCTCTCTCTCTCCCTCTCTTTCCCTCTCCCTCCCCCCTCTCCCTCCTCCTCCGCCTCCTCCTCTCCCCCTCTCCCTCCTCCTCCTCTCTCTCTCTCTCCCTCCCTCCCCCCTCTCCCTCCTCCTCTTCCCCCTCTCCCTCTGCCTCCTCCTCTCCCCCCTCTCTCCCCTCTCCCTCCTCCTCTCCCCCCTCTCTCCCCTCTCCCTTCTCCTCCTCTCCCTCCTCTCCCTCCCTCCCTCTCTCTCCCTCCCTCCTCCGCCACCTTCTCTCCCTCCTCCGCCTCCGCCTCCTCCTCCTCTCCCTCCCTCTCCTTCTCCCCTCTCCCTCCCTCTCCCACTCCCTCCCCCTCTCTCTCTCCCTCCCTCCTCTGCCACTTTCTCTCCCTCCTCCGCCTCCTCCTCTCCCTCCCTCTTCCTCCCTCTCCCCCTCCCTCTCCCCCTTCCTCTCCCTCTCCCGCTCTCTCTCCCTCCCTCCTCTGCACTTTCTCTCCCTCCTCCGCCTCCTCCTCTCCCTCCCTCTTCCTCCCCCTCCCTCTCCCCCTTCCTCTCCCTCTTCCTCTCCCTCTCCCTCCCCTCTCCCTCTCTCTCTACCTCCCTCCTCCTTCTTCTCCTCCTTGTTGGAGGTAGAGATGGAGTTCCGGCTGCAACAACTGAAAACAATTGTTATGACGCAAATGTTAGTATGCTGCTGCAGTATGGACTTAATGTACAGCAGGTGTTAACATAGAAAGTAAAATGATAAAGAAACATAATAATGACTTACAGCCAGTCTCTTATTATTCCGAGTATACCCATCCTGTTCTCACTGGGGGTTTATGTTCTGTAAAAAAAAACACAGAGGTTTAATAAAGATGTCGCTCAGCTTCTGACTCAGTAAAGCGTCATATTCAGATTATGCAAATTATGCATTAAAGGAATTTACATCACCCATATGGAACCGGCGTTCTATCATTTAAAATCACTATTTAAATATAATGAATGAGGTTTCAGTTTCAGTTTCTATGCTCCAGTATCTGGAACAAATCCAGAGAATAGGTCTGGCAAGTCTCACTTTTTAAATAAATTCTGAAGACTGTTTCTGTTTCCATTTTAAACCTGCAATGTTATTGTATTTAAATGTTCTATTTCTATCATTAGCTTTTAATTTTATTCTATTCATTCGCTTTTCTAATGTATTTTAACTTGCCCTGTAAGCACTTTGAGTGGCCTTGTGTCTGAATTGTGCTATCTAAATAAACTTGCCTTGCCTATAAACATAAATGTCTTCATTTGACATCATTCCAACACATTGATGTAGATAACTAGCAACCTGTTCCCTCACCTAGTTTCCTTCAATATTTATCTAATTTACCTCAACTGCTCCTCATTGGCCTTTGGCATGGGTTGAGACTTTGACACTCCTAACTTTTTTTAATGTATTTTTTATGTATTTTGTCATTTTGTATTGTATCTTGTAAAGCACTTTGGTCAATTGATGTTGTTTTTAAATGTGCCATAGAAATCATTTATTTATTTTTATTTTATTTATCATCTGCCTCATCAGTCAGCCTAACAGCGGGGCACAAACTTGAACGGAGGGGAAACACTGGAATGATGGCGGAGACGGGTGGAAACCTACTGGACACGGCGGCCGACCTTCTCTTCCTTTTCGGGGGCTGAGCAGGTGGTGACGGGCTCCTCTCACGGCCGGTCGGGTCCATTTCTACATGAAGAGCAGAACAAACAGCTCACAGCAGCAGATAAACGTCTCACAGTAACACACACACATAGAAAAAAGCGTAGGAAAAGTTCAGTTTAAGACTTGTTTTCATGAAATAAAAAAACCTCTAATTGTTGAGTTGGTTTTACTGTACGAAATGAATATATATATAGCAATTATAATTTGCCGTTGGTAAGGCTCGAACCGTCAAAACACTCGTTACTGCGTCGTAAACAGACGGACTACTACAATACCAAAAGTGCTCTCGACCCTGAAGCGATAACAGTTTTCCGTTGGAAATGAACAACTTTTAATAAAAACAATTCCAAGTAATTATCAACTGTTAAATTCAGCAGCTGAACGTGGGGCTTTTTAACACCGTAAATACCATATAATGTCAACTACTGTAACAAAGTAACTTCCACAAGGAGTTAGCTAACCCTTTTACCGTAGCATTTTAAGTTAACGCAACAAGAAAATGTGAACTAAAATGCAGAGAAAATTTGAACCAATCAGCGCTCGAGTTTGTGAGTAGGCCTAAAAAAACAAGGAAAGCTAGGAGGCGCTAGGCCTTAATTTAGACAGTAACACCATAACACGGGCTACTAATTATGACACTTTTCCCCCAAAGTTAAGTTAGCTTACACTCATTATTACAGCCTTACATTCAAATATACTGCTTTATCTTATATGATAATATATCAAAACTATGTTATGACGTGTTTACACAGCGTTACAGCTTCAACGGCTGTTTCACCAACCGCCAACCTCCGTTAACTCCGAGAAAATGTATCGGAAAAAGTAGCTCGCTTTTATCGAAAAAAGAATGAAAATAGGCATCTTACCTTGGAGGGGGAAAAGTAAAACCACAAGAATAAACCAGAGTTCAACTTGATAAAGGAAAACTACCGGACCAGCGAGTCGACATGACAGTGAAAGTATGGAGATTTCTAAGCACTCAGTTCGGACTTGACAAGGAGATGAGATAAAATGCGGAGGGAAACGAACCAATCAGCCTTCGAGTTTGAGTGAGACGGGCCAATCAGCAGAGCTTGGAGGCGGGATTACGGCTGGACGGTGAAGCTCAGTCACGTGATTCAAACTGATCAGTTTTGTAAGCTTATAAAGTGCTATGCTAAATAGCCTGAATTTAGTGGCGTTTCAAAAAAAAATGTTTAAATATTTATTCACCCAAGAAAAACTTTGTAGCACATATGAAGTACGCTATTACGTAATTAGCCTACTATGACTTATGCTATGCCTCCAAAATGTAAACACACAGACCTGTGACTCGTCGCAGAAAGAGTTATTTACCGGAATAAACAGATAACAAAGAACACAGCTAAGAATGCACTTCATAAATTCCATGTCTGTATTAAGTCAATTACTTTATGATCCAACTTTTGCAAAGAAACATAGGCTACTGTTGGCCTGCATGTAGCCTAGATATTATGTTTCATAAACTCAACAAAATAAGTTGTTTGCAATGTTAACTTCGATAGATAGATAGATAGATAGATAGATAGATAGATAGATAGATAGATAGATAGATAGATAGATAGATAGATAGATAGATAGATAGATAGATAGATAGATAGATAGATAGATAGATAGATAGATATAGATAGATAGATAGATAGATAGATAGATAGATAGATAGATGTAGGATCTCAGAGTTCAATACACCTTCATATTCCCATCGGTGAAGAAGGTCTTTAATGTTGCGTAATTATCGCTATGCAAACTACGAATAATTTTAAACCAAGCGCTGTAGTATATCAACAGGGTAACTGCGTATTTCTACAGTACTGAACTATTTAAGTACAATAGGAGGAATGTTTACATGTAAATAATAAAAGAAAATTGTGTATAATCCCCAATGAATAATGACTACCTTCCACTTGGGGGCCTTTCACACCGCCGCAAAATCGGCGCTAGTTCGGAGTTAGAGCCAGTGTTTTGGTTTCACACCGCCAGAAAGCCTGCTCCGGGCAGGCTCCGGGCCGTAAAAACTGGTTCTTATCAAACCCCAGGACTGAGCAGGGTTTGATAAGAACCGCTTGCGCCAGCGGCCGGGGGAGGGATTATCCTGACCAACCAGACCAACTCAAACCTCATGCCCGCCATATTTAAAAACACCGCTACTACGAGACGTAAACATAACATAATTACCGAACGTAGCGATCAAATTGACCGGCGAGAATACGCTGTATGGGTCCTGTTTGGTAAAGAAAGCAAAGCGAGAGCCAACACGTGTAAAAATAAGACGTATTCGCCGCTGTTGTTGTGCTAAAAGCTAGCGGTAGCTTTAGCGTTAGCCACAAGAGCAGCGGCGTCGGGCGACGTACACACGTTTACAGTGACGTCATGACGTTGCTCTCTTGCCGGCTCCATGGCTGTCTCCGGTCGATGTGAAACCAACCGGTTCATAACTGGGATAAGGCTGTAACCAGTTTTGAACTGACCCCAACACCAGCCTGGAACTGACTCTTGGTTCATTTTGGTGTGAAAGGCCTATAAGAGAGGGTGCTGATTAGAGGATTCTTCGCGTGATATTTTGGCTAGTAGCCTAGTTATGACTGTTGGCCAGCTAGCACATGAATAATCGGTCACTAGGTGGCAGTACTGTTTAATCAATGTGTAATTGGGCTGTTTAATCTGTTTATAAGCCTTATTGCCACTTCATTTATCCAATATGTCCATTATCTGTATGTTAGTTAGTATTTGTGTATTATTTACTGACCTATACCTGTATATTTGTACAGCACCACTGAGTCATCAGACAGTTTGGATTGTGAACGTGGTGGTGCAGAAGACAATAAAGAAATTGGACTTGAACATCTGTGTGATTCTTACCGATCACCTGCAGCGAGTTCTGCCTTTATAAGATCCACAATAGTAATACGGTAGGAAGCTACACCTTCCTCACAATGTCCATGCAAAAGGCTCAGTCTAAACAACTTTTATCTACTAGCGATAGTAGATTTACGCCGCTAATGGCAAAGTACAAGTAGTTACTTCCACAACTGGAAAAAGGAGAAATAAACAAACAGACCAGATTTTACCCAACACCCTTAAATTTTATTTTTTTTGTCTTTTTTTTGCAGACACCAGAAGGATAATACAGAGTTAACACACATCTCCTATCTCAGAATCATGGAGGACACAGGTTGGGGTCGGCCGACATTTCAACACTGCAGCAGCTAGTTGACAATTAAAAAGGTGTTCTTTACAGATTCTGGCCTTGATTTACAGGCGTACAGAGAGAGAGAGACGGCGAGAGAGAGGGAGAGGGCGAGAGGGAGAGAGACGGCGAGAGAGAGAGAGAGAGACAGGAATCACATGATAGATTTATAAAATAAATCATTATCGATTATCACAAAAAGTAAAGTTGACGGTTCTAAAGGTTCTAGATTCAGTTTGTTTCAGAAGGGCCCATCTGAGAGCAAAGCAGGGTCTGTCTCTTTTCACACATCACTTCATCTTAATGATCATGGGTTTAATTATTATTAATATTGTAATTATTATTAATATTGTAATTATTATTAATATTAATATTAAGAGCAAGACACTGAAGGCACAAACATAACTTTTTTTTAAAGCACTGGGCAATTTAGAGATTTTTGTCTTTTTTGCTTTCATAGCATTCCTTTCGTTTCCATATCACGCCTAATTATTTAGATATCATCAAATTTGCATATTTGTTCAAACATCAATGAAAAAGTTGTAGAATTGTTCTAATGTAAGTAATCAACTGCTAGTGTTTTATGATGACATCTATAAGTTAAACAATGTACCGTATTCACCTGCAGTGTCTCGACTTAATAACTGATCAGTGGCATTAATTCTATAGAGCCAAACACACACACACACACACTATCATGTTTTATAGTGATTCGTAAAAGGTCAAATAAGAATAAAAAATGTTCTGGAGAACTGAGCGGATCCTTTCAGAAAAAGGTTGTTCAGAATCCAGGCGAGGTCGGGAATCATTGCGTAGGTCGTCAGTCCGTTCACCGTTTCACAAGAACTAAAATACAAGGAATGACACATTTCTGTCGTTAATAAAATCTGCATTTTCTCGTAATTCTCCATTAAAGGTGCACTGTGTAACTTTGGGTGTGAACATTTTCTTAAGTGTATTCTTAGAACTGAATAAACAAAAACAAAAAAAGGGAAAATGTGATCCCCGGAACACTGTTTGAAGTGAGAAAGCTTCCTGAAAAGTTACTGTTTCACTGTTATTGTTTACAGCAGCAGGGCCCACAGTTTGGTTTACAAACATGGACTAGTCATACGTTTGGTTCCAGGTGCTTCAAAATAATTTAGATTTATGATGATAGGATTATTCCATACAAGCTCTGAAACTGCATAGTGCACCTTTAATCAAGCAATTGTAAAACATGTCAAATGAATTCATTTTGGTGGTTAAAAAGGGGGCACTGTGTAATATGACATCATCAAGAAAGTTCTTAAAATGTTACACAGTGCCCCTTTAACTAACTACACAGATAATGTTGTCCCACCTAGTTGGTCCAGGACATGGAGATGAATGCTGCCTCCTGTTCGTAGGTGTTACGGGCAGATCTGCGTCTGCGTCCGTTGTTGCCACCACAGCTCTGGAAGGGAAAGCAGAGAGAGAGAGAGAAAGACAGATTAAGATTGTAAAATCGTATTAGCATTATTTTAAGTATTATAAAAGTGTTAATAGTAATAATCCAAGTGCATTTTTTTAATCTAAAGTTATTGTCTGTATTATTTTATATATTATAGGTATGTACATAATTGTTTTCTAATCCAGCGAGCGGAGACTAGTTCTCCTCTGTGGGGTCTTGACAGTTATTATTGTGATGTCTGTCTGTCTGTCTGTCTGTCTGTCTGTCTGTCTGTCTGTCTGTGTGTCTGTTGTCTGTCTGTCTGTCTGTCTGTCTGTCTGTCTGTCTGTCTGTCCTACTTACTGGGACACAGTTGTTGCCATTAACGACACACAGGTTGAGTTTGCAGTGCAGGTAGACGTCAGTAGAACTCCGGAGAACTGGAACATGTTGAAGGAGAAACTGTTGGAGTTTCCGTCTCCGTTCCCATCAACCGTCACAGTTTTGTCGTTTGAGTTGGCACAGCTGCGCGCACACGCACACGCACACCGCAACACGACACGCACGCACACACACACACACACACACACACACACACACACACACACACACACACACACACACACACACACACACACACACACACACACACACACACACCACACACACACACACACCACACACACACACACAACAACACACAAAATTATTAGTTAATTATTCTACAGTAATTCTTCTAGGTCTTCCAACAACAGGTGCATTTCCCCAGGACGCCCACTATATATATAAAAACGCATAATGGCCGTTAAGTTGTCCGTTCTGTGCTACTGTAGAAACATGATGTAGCCTATTCAGTTGTGCATGTACCCGTTCTTAATCAGGTCGTATTTCACAGTAGCGTTAGGGTTGGCTTCACTGGTCGCCCAGCAGGAGTCGGTCCCACGGAGACAGAGCTGTCACTCAGCCCCTGTGTTGCGAGCTCCACGTAGATCTTCTGGTTGAGAAGGACTTCATCGCTGGAGTTCAGAGCCTGGGTGAAGGAAGGGTCACTGAACGCTGCCATGGTCAGGGTGTAATTCCAAGCACCAGATACTATCTCCTGGACGATCGAGCTGCAGTGGACACACAGACACACACGGGCAAAGACACACACATACACACACGGCAAAGAGGCACACACACACACGGGCAAAGAGACGCACACACACACACACACACACACACACACACACGTTTGTAAATAACAATTTTTATGTTGAAGAAGTCTGTCCACTTGTCTCCTTTTCTTTAATTGTTCAGAATAAATACTTTTCCAATTCCAATTCAAAAATAAAATGCATATATAAATAAATACATATAAGATGTGCTCCCACCTGTCCTTGATCCTGAAGGCCACAGTCTTCATCTCAGGCTGAGTGTAGTAGCAGGAGAAGTCGATGGAGACCTGGTCCTGGCGAGTGATGACCCCAGAGGAAGAGTTGCCGGACTGGATGGTGTTCTTGTAGGTGATTTGGCTGCTGTTGGTCTGCAGGGTCACAGGGGGGGCGGGGGGGGGGGGGGGGGGTCAATCGCGGGTTTCATCAAATCAAATATATATATTTTTTTTTTGTTTTTATTAGATAGGTTGGAGGGAAAGAGTTGAAATGGGGCAGAGAGGGGAAGACATGCAGAGAACGACCGCGGGCTGGATTCTAACCTGGGTCTGCTGCTGGGCCTGGGCCCGGTGGGGGGGGGGGGGGGGGGGGGGGGCGCTCTGACCACAGGGCCACCACGAGTGCCCCGAATCAAATCTGTTTTATTCATAACATTCATTGAACAAATAATAAGATAGGCCGGCTGCCAACATAACACAATCTGCCCGATACGATTTGATCTGATCTGATACTGGGGCCTGCGATGGGTATGAGGACTAAATATAATCTGCCCATTCGACAGGATTTTACCATTTTATTTCTGAGCTCATTAAAGGTGCATTATTAACAGTGGGTGTGTCAGAGAAGTGAACATTCTCGTAACTTAATAGACAAGCTTTCCTCGCTGGAAAGTTGGATCCCTGGAACACTGTTTGAAGTTAGAAAGCTTCCTGAGAAGTTACTGTTTCACTGTTGTTGTTTACAGCAGCAGGGCCCACAGTTTGGTTTACCAACATGTCCTGTCTTACGTTTGGTTCCAGGTTCCTCATACTAATTTAGTTTTGATTTCTGATGATAGGATTATTCAACACTAAGAATTACATGAAGAGAAAATGTGTTCTGTAAACAAACACCCCTCCCCTGAAACTTGCATAGTGCACCTTTAAAAATAAAAGAAAATAAAAGTTTTTGGTTTTAAAGAAGTATGGCTCATAAAGAGGAACGCTGGGATAGTAACCCACCGTCACCACGGTCCCACAGCTGTTGCTGCTGTCGTCGAATGTGAAGCTGACTGTGCCGGTCTGTGGGTCGGACAGTCCCGTGCAGCTCTGGTTTTTGAGGTGTAAGGTGGACGGGTCGATGTTCTTTTCCACCAGAAGACATCCGTACAGGGTGACGGACGCAGAACTCTGATCGCACACCGTCTGGTCTCCTATAGCAACCCAAGCAAGAAACACATGAGATTTTACACCATAACATTGCATTTCATCTGACAAAAGCAGATTCACACATGGTAGACCTAACACACACACACACACACACACACACACACACACACACACACCAACAACACACATGTTTTTGATGTTCATGTACCCAGTGTGCCGCTCGCTCTGAACGGCTCGGCAAAGAGGGCGCGACACATGCACGGTCTTCATGACAGAACTCGTTAGAGGCGCACGCTGCACATCCAAAGGCCGCAGAGGGCGCTGAGAGAGAAGAGACAGACAGACAGACAGACAGACAGACAGACAGACACAGACAGACAGACAGACAGACAGACAGACAGACAGACAGACAGACAGAGACTGGTGAGATACTGCACAGCTTTTACTGTAAGGACATGGCACTAAACTAGATAGATAGTTGACTTTAATATTTCGCAATAAACTGATTTTCTTTTGCTGAGTATTGAAACATGAATTCAAACATTGGTTTTTAAATGCTTTTGGCAGCAGCATGTTTAGTGTTTCTTCTTACAGCATCCGGCGGCGCTCATCCAGCCCGTCACTGTGATGTTTCTCAGGCCACAGGCTCTGGCGTAGGCCTCATGGAACTGACAGTCCAGACCGTCCTGGGCCTCCACTAGGCACAAAGCAGCTTTGCATTGTGTCACGTACGGTGTGGGGTCAATGATGGCATTACAGGCGGTGAAGGGGGCTTGATTTAGCAGGTCACAGCTGTTTGTTCATGTCAACACACAGAATGGGAGATTTATTTATTTATTTATTGTTTTTTTTAAACCTTTAATTAAAGATGCTATGAGGAACTTTCAGTTTGTGTTAATTCTTGCTCCCCCATTGGACAAAAGCGGTAGTGTTTTTACTACACCATGTTGTTCCTGGGTGAGCGTATACCCATGACAAAGGCATTAAGAAAAACTATATAAAAATAGCATTTTTGCACTGATGGTCTCGTTTGCTGTGACATGTCATTTATGATCGACAGAGGAAAAAGGAAAGAGTCAGAAATATTTAAAAGTTCCTCGCAGCACCTTTAACCAGGAATATTCCCATTGAGAATTAGCGTCTCCTTTTCAAGGGAATCCTGCATGGCCAAGAAAGCAGCATAACAAAACAACAGCTTCACATTAAAAACTATTTTCAGAAATGTATGACACAACTAAAGACAGTAAGTCAAATCAAACAAAGTATCGACTCCATTCAAATCAAGCCAGTGCTCAGTAACCGGACGTGTTAATTATTTAATCCTGCTATTGTAATCGAGAACAATTATTTAAAAGGGGCAGTGTGTAATATGACATCATCAAGAAAGTTCTAGAAAGTTCTAGAATGCAACGCTCCCTGGGTAACCCCAACCCTTTAGAATAATAACAGAAGCTACAGTGGCCTTCAAGGACAAGAACAATTCTAAATTCTAAACAATGCACCTGATGACATTCCAAAAACATGGATTCCTCCATAAGACCTGCCCTCTCAATGTACAAAATGTAATATTAATATTTGTATTTCTCGGCTCAGGAGGATAATTCAGAATGTTGGCAAAGGTGATTTTATACCAATAAAGACATATTTATGAATTTATTGATTAATAAATGACTTAAAATGTTACACAGTGCCCCTTTAAAATTAAAAATTGTATTCTTTGCACTGTATTCTAATGCATCCTCGTAGCTACTTTAAGTTCAGTGCTTTAGTAAATCTAGTTGGTCACGTCCGACCCCTGATTACTCTGACTGAACCCTAACACAGGACAGCTGTGGAAATGTAATGTAACGTAACAGATTTCTGTTCACACAAAATGTCTCCTTCACCACAGAAAGGAAAGATGTTTGTCTGCTCACCGTGTTTCTGCAGCGCTGCAGTCGGTCCTGTTAGTCGATGCGAACACTGTAGCACAGCTAGGGGGCGACACACACCACACAAGGTCAGCACTGTTTCCCCTGCCCCGATTGGTTCAATCAAACACACCATGGGCTTGATCTACTAAAGAGAGCTATGTTGGGCTAGCTATATACCTAGTGTAGCATGTAGCTTCAGGAGTAGCATCAGTATTTTGTCCTACCAGACCATCGTACTTCATTTCATTTGTACAGAAGGTCTGGAATCGCTCAATTGACAAACGTTAACTCACTTGAATGCGCTGTCTGTTGAAGTTTAAACTATTGGATCTGATATAGCTATATAGAGTGCTATGTTGCGTGAGCATTCTAGCAGATTGCCCGTCTGGTTTATGGGCATTTGTGGGTGATCCACTAAGAGTAACTGCTTCCCTGACAACGGGTGCAAACATGTTAGAGACAGGGGATTTAATTGAGCTTGTGTTACTTGTGTCCGGGTTTGGACAGACGGAGAGCACAGTGACCAAAAGCGCTTAGAGAAATTGAATGGTTTGGAATCGGAGGTTGTTTCTTGGTAGAAGTAAACACAACAACTGTTGAGCTGCAGCAACAACTAAAAACAATCTTAATATCACTCAAAGAAAGTGGGTAAGGGAGAGTGTCTGTGAGAAAGTGAACGCTGTGGGTAAAACAACAAGATGATGGAATTAAGGACAGATAATAGAAAAGAAAAGAGAAAAAATATTGAGGTCTTACGATGCATCGCCAGATACAAACGCGCTCATAGAAATGGCATCATCCAGACACAAGCCTCCCGCCGGTGGAGTCCCTGGAACGGACAGATTGGGAATCAGATCAGCATCAACTTCCAAACTGGATGAAAATGGCGGCTCACTCAAATGCACCTTTTCTTGTTTTTCAACATGTATGTGGGCCTGACCCGCTGTGACTAAACACCCCCCAACTATGAGGAAACACAACCCTCTCTTTTTCCTGCACCTCTCTGAAAAACCCCAGTCAGATTTATATCCCCCTTGTTATGTCATAAGGGGAGAATATTGATTGATTGATTGATTGATTGATTGATTGATTGATTGATTGATTGATTGATTGATTGATTGAAACATGCCCCCTCTTTACCAACGTAACTTAACACTGTGCCTCCACCTGTGATAAGCCACACCCCCCTGAATCTAAGTGGCAGTTAGAGTCAGGGCCAGTCAGAGCAGACTGGGCTTAAAGAGACAGGCTGTGAAATGGAGCGTTTCAGACAGTGGCTGAAATAAGAGCAGATTCAGCGATGGCACGGTGAGAATTAAAAAAAAAAAAATCTTCTGTTTTTTGACACAACGCCATCAAACAGTTTAACAGAAACCCAAAGTACAATTTTGTACCAGAAAATGAGCATACAATAATATGTGACTTTAAAAACTTGGATCCCGTGTACTGGTGCCTGATAGGGTCTGAGTTTCTGTACTACCTTTGAGTTTGATCTGCACCGTGTAGCCGTCAAAAAAGACCACTGCGCTGGTGCCGTTTTCCACCTCAAGCTCGGCAGTGATTCCAGTCTGGTCCTTAGAAAGCTCAGCAAAGTCAAACATCCCGACTGAACTGTTGAGGGGCAGCTCTGTGTCGTTCACCTGCATCCACAAAACAACCCGTTCAAATCCAATCCTCTTATTTGTAAAGCACAAAAACTCTTGATTCTTCAATACGTTTAAAATCTGATACTTATGTACTTTTTACTCAAGTGGTTCTATAATAGGCGACTCACAACTTGTAATTGTTCTAACTAAGGTAATCTCTAAGCCCCTTCCTGAAGGTGCTCTTTACACCTCTGTGAATAGATGGCTAATACTTCTGTTGTGTCTGTCGGGAGCTTACCATAACTCTCCCGTCTTGCATTAGGATGATGCTGGGCCTTCCCATCTTTTCCAGTGTCACGCTGTCTGCAAAGCTCAAACCTTTATCACGCCGTTCCCGATAGGACACCGTGATCTGGCTTGATGTGCCGTTCACCAGAGAGTACTCACAGCGGGTACGTCGGAGGTCTGTTGTGCCCTGGTAGGCAATGAGAGACGGGCCGACCAATGTGCAGAGGGGGACTGGAATGCAACATGATGGAGGGGGGGGGGGGGGGGCAAGAATACACACTTGTTACTGGAGGGAAGTTTAATATACAGCTCCGGAAAAAATGACCACACCAAATGTTCAGTGTCTCTCGTTTTACTATTTAGAGGAGTATGTTTAAATAAAATGAACTTTTAGATTTTATAATATAAACTACTGACAACATTTCTACCAAATTCACAATAGAAATATTGCCATTTATTTAGAGCATTTTCAATAAGCGATGTATAGATAAGGATTTAAGAAAAATCCAGACTGGTCTCTCTTAATTTTTTCCAGGGCTGTAGATTAGTTTTTATTTATTTTGTAAAAGATTTTAAAGATTATTTTTGGGTATTTTCATGCTTTATTCATAGTGCAGAGAGACAGAGATTAAATGGGGCAGGGAGGGGAATGACATGCCGAGAACCAACTGGATTCGATGCTTGCTTATATATCCGTCTCATCGCTGGTTGTTTTCACTCAAAGGCTCCGTCAATGTGAACTAAATTACGGTGTGCAGTGGATTGTGGGTCAGAATCGCCCCAAAAAGCTGCTGATTTCTACACTAAAAATCACGACCGGATATAGTAAGTAGGGCATCAAAGTATTTTTCAGCATGCTGCATCTGACCACATGTATTGGGAACATCCTGAATCTTTTTCTACCGTACTAAATAGCAGGGAAGTGTGGGGATTGGAACGCAGGGCAGATCTTTTTCTTCCAGATATTTATTTTAAATGTGAAGAATGCATAATTACCTTCCAGCCATACACTCCTCCGTGAGGCTGCAACTACTTCCGGTAGTGATGGTGGTGGCATTTTCATCACAAAAAAGGTTGGAGCAGGCGTCAACTCCTATTGTTGAACTATATTTAAACTGTTGACCTGTGAAGTGAATGTATCAGTCAATAGTGTTTGAATGGCCTTAAAACATTATAACTGCCAATAACTTACTAACTTTTCAGTGTTGAATGTAATTAAAGCAGAGAATGTAGTAACTTACCATTTCTGGACCCATCCCCTGCTTTTTGCCCATAAAGCAATAAGTAATTACAATATTGTCTGGTTGCAATAGTAAGGGTATGTTTCATAGAAATGTGAAGTATAGCCAATAATCTAACCACCTAACCACATAATATGGTAAATGGTAAATGGACTTGACTTATATAGCGCCTTCTAGCCGATTTTCTCAGCCCCAAAGCGTTTTACATATCTTACAACATTCACCAATTCATACACACACTCATACACCTTATACAATATAATAACTTATTATTGCATTATGGGCAAAAAGTTATTATGTTATTGGTTTAGAAATGTTAGTACTTTATTTGCAAGTTACTACATCATCAGCTTTTATTAGAGTTTTTTTTTTTTTAATAGTTACGTTATTGCTGCTACAGTGAAGAATGGTTTACATCCGGTTCGAAAGTTAAAGGTGCTCTGAGGAATTTTCAGTTTGTCTTAATTCTTGCACCCCCTCTGGACAAAAGCGGTAGTGTTTTTACCACAACAGCTGTTATGCCTGGGTGAGCGTACACCCATGACAAAGGTATAAAGAAAAACTAAATAAAAATAGCATTCTTTGCCCTGATGGTCTCGTTTGCTGTTATTTTATGATCATCAAAGGACAAATGAGACTGCTTCAGAAATATTTAAAAGTTCCTCGGAGCTACTTTAACTGTAAGCAAAAACAACATAACTGCAAAATGAACTATAACCGATTTTTTCTAAGCAGATTTGTGAAGCCGGTGAATTAGCCAACCTGAGTAATAGCATCCGCTGATCTCAGTCTTCAGACCAGAGGGGGGCGACAACCGAGTTGCATATTTGATACCGAATTGAACTGTAAAGGACTAGACAGCAAGAAACACACAATCACTGTTACCATCACAGAGCACACACACACACACACACACACACACACACACACACACACACACACACACACACACACACACACACACACGCACAAACACATACACACGCACACATACACCATCATCAGCATCTTTCTCAAACCACTTTAATCGTATTAGATGTACTTACCATACCCAGGCCATCCACCCACACAAACGAACGTGTCCCAAAGTCAAACAGGTAGAAATTGAACTGTGAAGAGTAGAAGGAGATTATTAGGAAGTCTCCTCCAACAGCTTTGCCAAACTTTGATGTCATAAAACACAACACTTAAAGGAGCAGTGTGTAGAATGTATTGGCCTTTTTCAGGACAGACTTGGTAGAAATTGAATATAATATTCGTATGTATGTTTTAATTAGAGTCTGATCATTGTTTGTTAATAAAAGTTGTTTTTTTAATTTATTTTTTCCCTACAGCAGCACAGAATGGACAAACCTAATGTCTATATGCAGTTTTAGAGTGGGTCTCCTGGAGAAATGCACCTGTTGGAAGAAGAAGAAGTACTATAGAATAAATAACTGAATACATCTTCATCTCATCACTTGACATTGTGGAAAGACTTGAGGCAGTGATGCATAAAGCCATCTTTAGTAACTATCTTCTTGTCCTTGAAGGCCACAGTAGCTTCTGTTATCATTCAAAAAATAGGGGTTACCGAGGGACCGTTGCATTCTAGAACTTTAACCACTAGATGCCACTAAATATTCAGATATTACAGACTGCACCTTTAAGTTGTGAGTCAAGTATTTAAACAGTTTCATCCGAATCAATGGAATCTAACCCTTGGTGGAATGTATAAAGAAATGTAGCTGAACAATACTCACGGTTCCTCCATTGGTGATAGGTACTGTCAATTTCCAATGGCCTGTGTGACTTCCCTGAAGTTCTGGAAAAGTGCTGGTCAAGCGTGATTCAGGGTCTTCTGTTGCATTTCTTCGAAGTACCGTAATGGTACCAAATACTGTACTGTCAAAAAACACGCAGTCATTGGGACCTCCGGCGTCGACATAGTTCTTGAAACACACTGCGAAGTCTTTTCCATTGCCGTTCACCTGTTAAAATCAAAGAGACACAAAAAGTCAAAGTAGAAGAATGGGAGTATCAGGCCAGGCCCACACACACACATGGATGTGCCCCTGAAAAAGTTCCAGTCAATGGGAAACCCCTCACTGGTGCTTTACTCGCATCAATTTGTGCATGCACTAATTCCTCCATAAACATAAAGAGTACATGTGTTTGAAGAGAGACTTACTATTTAATCAATCATCAATGCAAGCTTAACCTCAAAAACTGTCTGCATTTATAGTATATAAGTTGAAGTCAAATTTGTATTTGAAGCATATGGGTTTTAGACACAGTAAAGCAAGGCACCAGTATAATTTGTAAAATGTTAAGCGATGTGAAAACGCCTGTTTTGTCATACTCACAAAAGCAGAGTGGTACTTCAGTCCGTAAAACTGGATGGGGAGACTGCTTATGTCGAACTCTTCACTCGATGAAATGGTGAATGATTCTTCACCTGAAGACCATGGAGACACATGAGGTCAGAACTATATTCAGCAGCTGTGTGTGAACGTGTGTGTGTGTTTGTTTGTGTGTGTGTGTGTGTGTGTGTGTGTGTGTGTGTGTGTGTGTGTGTTCTCACCTGCAGTCAGCCCAACGAGAGCAGAGAGGAGCAGGAGAAGCATCATGGTGAAGGAAGCCGATCAGCTGACAGACACACACTCTGTTTGGAAAGAAAAGTCACTTTTAGGATTTCATCACTTTAAACCAATTTACAGGAACTTTGTGGGTCTTTGTGACTGACTCTATACTACTTCAATACATGCAACACAATCTAAAAGAAAAACATTTTCCCGGCAGCGAAAAGCAGCTTACAAACATAAAAGTTTCACGTTAAAACAAAACGCAAGACACAACGAAACATAAAACAAAATAAGACAAATCACGGAAAAAGCATCAATTCTGTTTTAGAGCAGGTGAGGTGGCCTTACCGTGCGGAGGTAGAGAGATGAAGGCTGCTCTTCAGTGGCTGTCTGAAACTCCCTCCCTCACTGCAAGCCTTTTTATGTCCATCTCCCTGTAGCTTTAGGGCAGAAGGATGGGAACAAAAACAGGTGCTACCGGTCAAGACAACCACCACTAGTTTAGGCTACACCCCCCCTCCCCCCCCCGCTCATAATCAGAGGTAAGGTATTTATTCTTGGTATTCTTCCAAAGTTCAGGTCCAGGTTACTTACCCCGTAGGTAAACTTGTTTTGCGGTTTAAAAAGTGAGCTTCCATTACACAGTTTAATACACCACATACACACAAACACAAATGGGACAGTTCCATAGGTAAAACAATCAAAGTGCTCCAGTGCTAATCCAAATTTGGACACTTAAAACTGACCAACATAATTCAGATATTGTAAAAACACATAAATTGATCTAAAAATCAACAATAATAAATAAATAAATAATAACACATACAAAATGAATGTTGTGCAATGTAGCAGTTTCCACAGCTTGTTCATCAGTGTGATTACACTGGAACAAAGCTGTTCCCTTGGAACTAAAAAACCTTTTTCCAGAAGGGAGAAGCTGAAACGACTTGTATAAAGGATGCTAACGGTCATTTAAAATGGACTGGGTTATCCGCTGTACCTGTGTAGTGTACAGGGAGGCCGGGGGTTCAGCTGAGATTCTCCTATTAACTTACTGGAACATTTCACCACCTGATGAGTGAGGTCCTGTTCTTGACAGAGAGGCTGTGTTCAGAAAGCCATACTAACATCCTACTCATACTCATTTTGACGTCAATTTCAGTATGTGACGGTTGTGTATGCGAGTTTGGGTAGGCGAGAAATTGCACTGAATATTCCAATATTATATATCAAACTGCACCTTTGAATAAACTGAATTGACTATTTTCGGCATATGAGATGTATCATTAAAATGTTCATTTTATAGCTGGACGTTTTTGTGAGTGCAGACGTTCCCACACACTCTAAACACACTTACAGAAAAATGTGATTGAACCAGAAACAAAGGCTTTAGGCTATGTTCGTTAGGTAACATGTTATTGAACATTCACATATTCCAGCTAGGGCAGCGTCACAGGCACATTGTCAAACTGGGTCCTAAGGGTGATGGATGAATCCCCCGGGGTATGACCAACCACACAACCCCACACCCTCCCACCTGCCAAGTTTATCATAAGTATAAAATCAGTGTATAATAAAATGCCTTTATTTTTTTAAGATATTTTTTGGCATTTTTATGCTTTATTGATAGTGTAGAGACAGTGAGTTGAAATGGGGCAGAGAGGGGAGTGACATGCAGAGGACGACCGCGGGCTGGAATCGAACCCGGGACGCCCTACCCACCAACTGAGCTAAGGGCGCCCCCATAAAATGCCTTTTAACAGAACAATTTTGCATGCTTTGAAAACATGAACATTTATAAATGGTATTGGTCTTACAAAATGATATACAAACTCCTTTTTAAAGAAAGTGTCTAAATAATATACAATTGTAGAGTAGGCTACATTAAAAACTAAGAAATTAAATATTAACAAATGTGGGCACACATTAGGGCATCACAAGAACAAACAACATCTGAGATAAATCGAGAATAACAAAAAAAAGAAGTCAACAAAGGAATACTAATATATATATATATATATATTATATAATATATATATTATATTATATAATATATTTATTTTTTTATAAATTGAGGCCCCAGCACAGCGCGTGTTCTGTGTCGAGGGAGGGCGGCCCTGCACACAGTAGCATTTAAAGCTGTTGTTACCTCAGAGTGATTATCCTTTCATCTTTATAAGAACATAGCAGAGCTTATATTAAGTATTACTTGTTTTTTATTTCTCTTTCTGCAAGTTTCAATTGAATTCTTTTTATTAGTTTGTATTTCTATTTCAATGTAACGTTTAATGTTTCTATTTCTCTTGTTTCAAAGTTTAATTGACTTCTTTGCATTTTTGTAAAGTTTTAACTTGACAGGGGTAAATAGAGTACAACATAAAACATTGAGCCCCTGCATCCATTTCATTTTAACCCTCAAAAAAGATTTTAGTCTTGAATAGCTTTTTTTTTTTGAGTAACAGTAACATTCTTTATTTGACAAATTCAGGCGTCTCCATATCTTTAATACAATGATGCGTTACTTTCCTTTACTTTTGTGTGTGCCATATACGGTAGGGACAAAATTGGATTTTGAAATATTGTTGTACAGTTTTGTTTTTGGATTATTTAACCTGAGTCGTCAATACAGAAAACATAGTTCGTATGTACTACGTTCTATGTTCCGTGACGCAGAGGTGCTATAACACGCTCTGGCGTCAGTAGGAACGAATAGACATGGTATTTTTTTCTCTCATGTCTTCCAGTCTACAAACATTTTTGTGGTGAATAATTTCCCTTTGGGGACAATAATGTCTAAAATCTTTGACATGTGAATGTCCACTCCTCTTTGCCCCATTTCAACTCTGTCTCTCCAATCTGTCTGATTAAAAGCAAAAATGCCAAAAAATAATCTTAAAAATAAAGATGACTGTTCTATTGAATTGAATTAAAATGTTGGTTTATTTTGAACAAGTGGACAGACATATAACACAATAATATTTACAAAGCCGTAGTAGTAGTAGTCGTATTTGTTAGTGAGAGAGAAAGAGACACTTTGAGATGACAGATATTATGAAAAGATTGATAGATTAGATTTTCATGGATTACCAACACCCTCCTGCTCCTTGCTCTCTCTCTCGACAGACTCCTCCTCTTAGATGGTGGCTCAACCTGTTTCAGAAATGAGGAGAGACACAGTTGATTGAGGTTTTAAGGATGTATCGGTTAAAGAGGTGGAAAGATGCATTACAATATATTGTTATATAGACAAGATGCACAACTTGTTGTTTTACTAATGTGAAAGAAAATGGACAAAAGTAATGGTGTAATGCGTTATAGCGTTCAAATCAGTTTTATTTGTATAGCCCAGTGATTTTCAACCAGTGTGCCGCGGCACACTAGTGGGCCGTGAGAGATCGTCAGGTGTGCCGTGGGAAATTATCTAATATCACCTAATTAACCATTGTCGGGTGTCTTTGTGTGAGGAAATGGGAGCGGAACATAACAGCCTCGTTTGAGATGTCGCCGTCTTGCTAAGACCTGCGCAATCATGACGCTCGGCTTGCTGAGCGCACAGCATTTTTGCAGCATTTCCGTTGTGCGCTCAGCAAGACGCGCGTCATATTGCGCAGGTCTGAGCAAGACGGATCCAAGTCGAACGAGGCTATTGTCTTATTGCTCCATACGGAGGTCCGGTGGCTGTCGCGCGGCAAAGTGCTGGCCCGTGTGTATGAGCTGCGATCGGACCTCTCGTTTCTGACAAACGAGAGGTCCGATTACTCAAAGCTGCTTGCAAGTGATGAGTGGTGTGCAAAGCTGCAGGGCTCCATGCAGACAGAGACCAAATGTTCGCATTTTGCGACCATTTTTTAGAAAATGCGAGTACATTTTTCAACTAGGGGCACGCGCGCTACCGGGAAATTCGCCGACATATTTTTTCATTATTATTACATCTATTATTAGTGCTTTGTGTTTGAGAGAGAGCGAGAGAGAGAGAGAGAGCAGTCCGCGACTGATCAGTGAAACGATCAACAGCGCGGATCACGTGACCTACTCTCATCTCAGTGTCCCGCTGTCGTCAAGTCTTTAACATGTTGCCAACTGGTGACTTTTTCCGCTATATTTGCCGACTTTCCGCCATAGCGCTAAGACTAGTTAAAGACCAGAGACACATCTTGCAACTTTTTTTTAATACCGCGCTCACCAGAGCCGAGTAGCCTACTAGCAACAACTGCTGTCTCCTCCTCCTCCTCCTCACCGCTGACAGCCCTCACTCACACGGTGTGTGTGTGTGTGTGTGTGTGTGTGTGTGTGTGTGTGTGTGTGTGTTGGTGTGTGTGTGTGTGTGTGGTAGTGTGTGTGAAAACAGCCCCCTGCTACCTGCAGCAGCCAGCAGACAGACAACACCGTGTCGCTCTGAGAAAGGGCTGCCAGATGACGTTTGAAAACACGTAAATAGTTTTATAGGTCCACATTCAGTTGAAGACTGCATATCTATGAAAAAAAAATCTAACCTTAAGTTATGGCAACTAACAAAGTTTTTAAAGTTAGTTTGTAAATATGTAAAGAGGCCTAGGTCATTTGTATAGGCCAACTACTCAGCATTTTCTATTCATTTAGCCTCTTTCAGAATTGCACATTACGCAAATTAGTTGATTATGTCATCTAGCTAGGCCTACTAGTTAATTTTGGGTCAATAACTATTTTCCTTACAGAGGAGTCAGCAGAGATAGAGAAGGAAAAATCACAGGGCTCAGGTGTAGAAGGGGTTGTGGTGAAAATGGGTCAAAATCCCAGTCTTTCTACCATTCCTGCCAGGATATCCATTTTGTGTTCATCGAAACAGGCCCAGGTTTCACACTTTGTGAGTATAAATACATTTTAGAAACTATATTATTAACTATATGTATTATATGTACTGTGTTAGTGTCATTTTGGTTGGTGGTGTGCCCCAGTATTTTGTAAATGTAAATAATGTGCCGCGGCTCAAAAAAGGTTGAAAATCACTGGTATAGCCCAATATCACAAATAGACATTTGCCTCAGTGGGCTTTACATTCCATACAGTATGACACCCTCTGCCCTTATCTATCTATCTATCTATCTATCTATGACACCCTCTGCCCTTAGACCCTTAGCTCGGCTGAGAAAAAACTCCCAGTAAAAAACCCTTTATCGGATTAAAACATTTTTAGAAATCACAGGGATAGTCGACAGAGTAAGGGATCCCTCTCCCAGAACGGACATGCTGCAATAGATGTCATATGTAGAGAAAAAAATCCTTTCAATTCAATCATTGACCAGATGTTTACATGGTAATACTAAAGTAAAGTGTGAATATTGTGGATGCAGGAGGACATCAGCTGCTGCCAGAGGGGGGACTGGATCCACACCGTCTCGTCTCCACCAGGGAAAACTGGAAGAGGACAAACAGACAGCCAGTGAGCAAAGCAAAATGAACTTAAAGATTGAACAGGCATGCGAGTAGAAAGAGAACTATCCTGCTGGATGGTGAATCAGTGCTGGTGTGACGCTATGAACACAAATTAACATTATTTATAATGAACAATTCACCACCTCTTCCATTCTCTACCAACACATAATCGGAATAAAATAATATCAAATGGGGAATAGAGAAGAGGGAATAAGAATGCACAGCCAATGCACCGCTGCCACGAGAAACAACCACAGCCGAAACCCCCGAACGCAGCGGCCCGAACCAGCCGCACAGACCTGCCAGACCGGCCGCGCCAGGCCAATGAAGCAAAGCCCGAGGCAACGAGCACAAAGGGCGCCACGCATCCGCCGCCGCCATCGGCACGCCCAGAGCCAGGGCTGGCCCGAGAGGCCCCGACGCCGGGGAGCCAAACACGGACGCCCACAGCGACACCTCAGAGTTTTACCGTCCATTCCTCTAAAGATGAAAGGATAGTTACTCTGAGGTAATGACAGGTTTATATTCCACCTGCGTTATTTGTACATTTTCACACGCCATGCTCTGTGCGTACAATGGGACAATTCTCCCCTGAGCTAAATGTCACATAACAAACATTCAGCCCTTTGTATCTGCTCATACACCACATATTTCTGTGTTGGTATTTAGAGTGGACCTGTGGATCCATCATAGAGATTGACAGTAAAGCCCTGAAGCATCACACACACAGCTTGGTCTCATGTTTGTGGTGTATAATTTCCCTTCGGGGACAATAACGTCTAAAGTCTTTGACATATCATCATCTTCATGTTGACAGGAGCCAGAGAATGTTCCATGGGCCGTCCATGTCACATACTGAACATACTGCATATACCTCACCCAGGAGTCACAGTATCGGGAGGTCGGACCAGTTTCTCACTGCACCTCAGCATATAAGGATAATGATTTAAAAGTCCATATTAATCGGATAATCGAATCGGAGCTTAACGGTGACGGTGTGTGTGCATATCAGGCTTCAGAGATGTATTTTAAATGTATTTTCAAACTTCCGACTATACCGGCGAAAAATTTGCCCACCATATACGGGTGGATTCCCTATGATATGATATGATATGATAGGCCCCATGTATCCTATCCGTCTGAACGGCGGATAAATATTTACCTACCTGAAATATTTAAATAGATCTTAACATAATTTACCAAAATGACGATTCTACCATGTTCTGTGAACCGTGGAGTCTGGCTCTGGGCCGCAATGGTTTCTGGGTATTTTTATTTATTTATTTACATGTGGACAGCTCTAACACACCGCACAACAAGCTCCGACACACAGCTCAAATGCACACACCATGGTACACACACACTTGTCAGCAGCCACAGAAGGTAAACCGACACAGTGTGGGCTGCTTGTATGCAGACACACACACACACACACACACACACACACTTAAGCAACGCAATGCCTCAAACCGCACAAAAAAATAAAAGAATCAATTGCACATGAAACAGGCTTTAGTCTCCATACATGGAAAACAATATTAAAAAGGACATGACGTGGCCTCCGCCCAGTAGGTCACATGACGGTGCTATCATGGATTATAATCAAACTTCCTTTTATCAAACTGACCGACTCCAACCCATTCATGACTAAATAATACAAATAACGAATAAATTCAATTTTCAGGATTGCAAAACATGGCGTGAGCTATAGGCTATGAGTCGCACAAAATCAAGAGTGTGCTATGACAATACTGTAGTGAATGTTGGGGTGTTATCAGAGCGTGAGCCACAGAGCTGCTGCGTTGTTCATTAGGTGATTAGGATGATGCGCTGCAGCTGCAGGGAATGCGTTTGGGAAGAGGGAGGTTAGAAAAGGGGCAGAGAGATTGAAGTCAGGGTTGTTGGGGAGCGGACTGAATGTTACGGGGCTTGTGCCCAAACTAAGCCAAGTTCTCAGCTGAGCGCACTCGGGCCTGGGGGGTGGTGCCGTTCGCATGCCGCTTGCCGCGGTGAAGATAGAACTAGAATAGGGAAAGTTTCCAGTATTCGTGAGGTACTAGGTACTGATAGTGGGGTTCCTTTAGGAGTGGTGAGGTACTAGGTACTAATAGTGGGGTTCCTTTAGGAGTGAGGTACTAGGTACTGATAGTGGGGTTCCTTTAGGAGAGAGGTACTAGTTACTAATAGTGGGGTTCCTTTAGGAGTGAGGTACTAGGTACTGATAGTGGGGTTCCTTTAGGAGTGAGGTACTAGGTACTGATAGTGGGGTTCCTTTAGGAGTGAGGTACTAGGTACTGATAGTGGGGTTCCTTTAGGAGTGAGGTACTAGGTACTGATAGTGGGGTTCCTTTAGGAGTGAGGTACTAGGTACTGATAGTGGGGTTCCTTTAGGAGTGGTGAGGTACTAGGTACTGATAGTGGGGTTCCTTTAGGAGTGAGGTACTAGTTACTAATAGTGGGGTTCCTTTAGGAGTGAGGTACTAGTTACTAATAGTGGGGTTCCTTTAGGAGTGAGGTACTAGTTACTGATAGTGGGGTTCCTTTAGGAGTGAGGTACTAGTTACTGATAGTGGGGTTCCTTTAGGAGTGGTGAGGTACTAGGTACTGATACTGGGGTTCCTTTAGGAGTGGTGAGGTACTAGGTACTGATACTGGGGTTCCTTTAGGAGTGAGGTACTAGTTACTAATAGTGGGGTTCCTTTAGGAGTGAGGTACTAGTTACTGATAGTGGGGTTCCTTTAGGAGTGAGGTACTAGTTACTAATAGTGGGGTTCCTTTAGGAGAGAGGTACTAGGTACTGATAGTGGGGTTCCTTTAGGAGTGGTGAGGTACTAGGTACTGATAGTGGGGTTCCTTTAGGAGTGAGGTACTAGGTACTGACAGTGGGGTTCCTTTAGGAGTGAGGTACTAGTTACTAATAGTGGGGTTCCTTTAGGAGTGGTGAGGTACTAGGTACTGATAGTGGGGTTCCTTTAGGAGTGGTGAGGTACTAGGTACTGACAGTGGGGTTCCTTTAGGAGTGGTGAGGTACTAGGTACTGACAGTGGGGTTCCTTTAGCTCCAGCCGCTCTCCAGCCTGTGCAGAGGCTCTGCTGCAGCCAGTGGAGCGGCCTCGCTGCGTTGGACCGGAGCACGTCAGCCTCCGGACCAGAGCCAAAGCTCAGACCCCGGGGGAGGGTCTCAACCCCTGGGAGAGCTAAGTAGTTTGAGATAGATTCAGTATTTTTGTGTATTGTATATTTGTAGCTCTGCTCTTTTAATGAAATGTATTTTAATTAGATGCAGCAGTACAGGGGACCGATAGGGCTAAGACCGCTCGTCCAGTGCGCACAGGGGGGCTCTGACGCCACGGGTTGCTGTGTAGTGGGTTGCAGTGCCAGTTTGGTGTGCAGTGCCCTAAGGGGGTTGGTGTGGCTGCAGAGCAGCATTTGTGTGCTGTGCCCTTTTGCTGGGGGTTTGTGCGGGTGGCTAATGCCCTAATGATCGAGTTAATTATCCTTGTTCATCCCAGAGACGGTGATAAATTAATCTGTTTGGATGACTCTATTTTCAATGTTTAAGAACTCGTTTCTGAAGCAAACTGGATAGAAAATCAGGGTATCATTTGGATAAAGAGAAATAATTATTATTAATTGAAATATGTTAAATATGAAATTTAAAATGCTGCTATATTAGACCTGATGTTTATTGTTACAATGTAAAGGCAGGCAACAATGTGATTTTCTATAGTGATGTGAATAAATTGTGTCTATGCTTCTATTATAGTGGAGGAGATTAAGAAAAGTTGGAAAAACTTAAGGGACACTTCTATCATGAAACCAACATGCACAAAATATATTATAGTATTTTCCCTCTAGAGTAACATGACATCATTCTTCCAGCAGGTGGTGCAAACACACATTAGATATTAGATATTATAACAGATCCTAAAGGTACGAACACACTGCACATCGCCGCGCGGCGAGTTTCAATAGAAAGTCAATGTATTTCGAGCGCCGCCGCGCGAACCGGCGGCCGGCGGAGAGCGGATCACGCGGCGCGGCCAGGGGCGGCGCGGCGCGAATGGGGCGGCGCGGCCGCCGCAGAAGTTGAAAATATTGAACTTTTCGCCGCCGGCCGCGCCGCGATAGCCAATCACCGTTGAGCTCCACTCGGGTGAGTCTGCTGAGCTACAAGACACGTGAAACCTGGCTGGCGGTGCAGTCGGGAAAGGAGGGATGAAGGGAAAAAAGAAGGAAAAGACAGGAGAGAGAGAGAGAGAGAGAGAGAGAGAGAGAGAGAGAGAGAGAGAGAGAGGGAGAAAGTTCCAACACATCGATAAAATGTATGACAGCAGTTTAATGAGACACCTTTTAGTAAAAGGAGCAAGGAATAGACTCACATTATAGAAGAGAGAAGGAGAGAAAGCCAGGGAAGATGTACTACAGATGAGTGAATATGCAGAGACAATGCAAACTAAATACGACAACTGACACTTCCAAACATTTCCCTAAACATCTGAAAATCTGTTTGGGTTTTCTCTACATGTTGATATGGCGTGAGTGTGTATGCACGGCCATGGATACGTGCGTGTGTGTGTGGGGGCGCATGTGTGGGTGTGTGTGTTTACGAAGCTTGGGTGGCAGGTGGCGGGGAGAAATGTGTGAGAGGTGCAGTGAGACCAATACAAGGGCCAATGGCAGAGATGATGAAGGCAGAATACTTCAGAGACGCTCCCAACAAAAACAAATCAGTGAGGATGACGACGATGATGAGAGAGATGTAAATAGCGGGAAGAAACTGGGCGTGCACATTCAATGAGTCATCGGGCGGCGGGGGGCGGCCGGCGGCGGACACAAATGAGACACAAATGAGCCAAAATGGTCAGGCGGCGCGGAACCTGCGATTCGCGCGGCCAACCGCCGCGCCGCGCTGTGCAGTGTGTTGGCACCTTAAAAGCATTTGGCTATATGGATCAACTTTACAGAGAAAAAAATAAGAAAATACTAGTAAAAAATGACAATTGGGGACAATAACGTCTAAAATCTTTGACATATGTCTTCAGGTAGACAGGAGCAGCCAGAGACAGTAATGTTCCATGGGCTGTCCATGTCATGGGCTGTCTACTATTTAAAAATATATATAAATAATAATCACAAAAGAGTCCTTTTTCTCACGTGAGCCCCTGCACGTCCGCGTTTTACAAGATAGTTAGTCACAATTTTTATTTTTTTAATTTAATAAATATTTTTATTTTTAATTTTTTTTACTATGGAAAAGGGGTAGGATTAAATAAGTGTATACTTCTTCCTGCTCCTTTTCAGGCATATCTCAGCAATACAGATAATTTGTTTTCTTTTATTTTTTATTTTTTTGTGAAAACATAATTTTAGTTTATTGTATTTCCATGCTTATCATTTTGTTTTGTATGTTTGATATGTCTGAAATAAATTGAATCAAATCAAATCAAATCTGTACAAATACATGTGTGTTTTAATTGAGGGATGAGCGAACCAGGGCGACCCGACCGAGCCGCGCAGACCTGCCAGACCGGCCGCGCCAGGCCAATGAAGCAAAGCCAGAGGCAAAGGGCACAAAGGGCGCCACGCATCCGCCGCCGCCATCGGCACGCCCAGAGCCAGGGCCGGCCCGAGAGGCCCCGACTCCGGGGAGCCAAACACGGACGCCCACAGCGACACCTCAGAGTTTTACCGTCCATTCTTCTAAAGATGAAAGGATAGTTACTCTGAGGCGTTATTTGTACATTTTCACACGCCATGCTCCTATACGTACAATGAGCTAAAGGTCACATAACAAACATTTAGCCCTTTGTATCTGCTCATACACCAAATATTTCTGTGTTGGTATTTAGAGTGAACCTGTGGATCCATCATAAAGATTGACAGTAAAGCCCTGAAGCATCACACACACAGCTTGGTCTCATGTTTGTGGTGAATAATCTCCCTTTGGGGACAATAACGTCAGGTTGACAGGAGCAGCCAGAGAATGTTCCATGGGCTGTCCATGTCACATACTGAACATACTGCATACACCTCACCCAGGAGTCACAGTATCGGGAGGTCGGACCAGTTTCTCACTGCACCTCAGCATATAAGGATAATGATTTAAAAGTCCATATTAATCGGATAATCGAATCGGAGCTTAACGGTGACGGTGTGTGTGCATATCAGGCTTCAGAGATGTATTTTAAATGTATTTTCAAACTTCCGACTATACCGGCGAAAAATTTGCCCACCATATACGGGTGGATTCCCTATGATATGATATGATATGATATGATAGGCCCCATGTATCCTATCCGTCTGAACGGCGGATAAATATTTACCTACCTGAAATATTTAAATAGATCTTAACATAATTTACCAAAATGACGATTCTACCATGTTCTGTGAACCGTGGAGTCTGGCTCTGGGCCGCAATGGTTTCTGGGTATTTTTATTTATTTATTTACATGTGGACAGCTTTAACACACCGCGCAACAAGCTCCGACACACAGCTCAAATGCACACACCATGGTACACACACACTTGTCAGCAGCCACAGAAGGTAAACCGACACAGTGTGGGCTGCTTGTATGCAGACACACACACACACACACACACACACACACACACACCGCACTAAAAAATAAAAGAATCAATTGCACATGAAACAGGCTTTAGTCTCCATACATGGAAAACAATATTAAAAAGGACATGACGTGGCCTCCGCCCAGTAGGTCACATGACAGTGCTATCATGGATTATAATCAAACTTCCTTTTATCAAACTGACCGACTCCAACCCATTCATGACTAAATAATACAAATAACGAATAAATTCAATTTTCAGGATTGCAAAACATGGCGTGAGCTATAGGCTATGAGTCGCACAAAATCAAGAGTGTGCTACGACAATACTGTAGTGAATGTCGGGTGTTATCAGAGCGTGAGCCACAGAGCTGCTGCGTTGTTCATTGGGTGATTAGGATGATGCGCTGCAGCTGCAGGGAATGCGTTTGGGAAGAGGGAGGTTAGAAAAGGGGCAGAGAGATTGAAGTCAGGGTTGTTGGGGAGCGGACTGAAGGTTACGGGGCTTGTGCCCAAACTAAGCCAAGTTCTCAGCTGAGCGCACTCGGGCCTGGGGGGTGGTGCCATTCGCATGCCGCTTGCCGCGGTGAAGATAGAACTAGAATAGGGAAAGTTTCCAGTATTCGTGAGGTACTAGTTACTGATAGTGGGGTTCCTTTAGGAGTGGTGAGGTACTAGGTACTAATAGTGGGGTTCCTTTAGGAGTGGTGAGGTACTAGGTACTGATAGTGGGGTTCCTTTAGGAGTGAGGTACTAGGTACTGATAGTGGGGTTCCTTTAGGAGTGAGGTACTAGGTACTGATAGTGGGGTTCCTTTAGGAGTGGTGAGGTACTAGTTACTAATAGTGGGGTTCCTTTAGGAGTGAGGTACTAGGTACTAATAGTGGGGTTCCTTTAGGAGTGAGGTACTAGGTACTGATAGTGGGGTTCCTTTAGGAGTGAGGTACTAGTTACTGACAGTGGGGTTCCTTTAGGAGTGGTGAGGTACTAGGTACTGATAGTGGGGTTCCTTTAGGAGTGGTGAGGTACTAGGTACTGATAGTGGGGTTCCTTTAGGAGTGGTGAGGTACTAGGTACTGATAGTGGGGTTCCTTTAGGAGTGAGGTACTAGTTACTGACAGTGGGGTTCCTTTAGGAGTGAGGTACTAGTTACTGACAGTGGGGTTCCTTTAGGAGTGAGGTACTAGGTACTGACAGTGGGGTTCCTTTAGGAGTGGTGAGGTACTAGGTACTGATAGTGGGGTTCCTTTAGGAGTGTGGTACTAGTTACTGATAGTGGGGTTCCTTTAGGAGTGAGGTACTAGTTACTGATAGTGGGGTTCCTTTAGGAGTGTGGTACTAGTTACTGATAGTGGGGTTCCTTTAGGAGTGGTGAGGTACTAGTTACTGATAGGGTTCCTTTAGGAGTGGTGAGGTACTAGGTACTGACAGTGGGGTTCCTTTAGGAGTGGTGAGGTACTAGGTACTGACAGTGGGGTTCCTTTAGCTCCAGCCGCTCTCCAGCCTGTGCAGAGGCTCTCCTGCAGCCAGTGGAGCGGCCTCGCTGCGTTGGACCGGAGCATGTCAGCCTCCGGACCAGCGCCATAGCTCAGACCCCGGGGGAGGGTCTCAACCCCTGGGAGAGCTAAGTAGCTTGAGATAGATTCAGTATTTTTGTGTATTGTATATTTGTAGCTCTGCTCTTTTAATGAAATGTATTTTAATTAGACGCAGCAGTACAGGGGACCGATAGGGGTAAGACCGCTCGTCCAGTGCGCACAGGGGGGCTCTGACGCCACGGGTTGCTGTGTAGTGGGTTGCAGTGCCAGTTTGGTGTGCAGTGCCCTAAGGGGTTTGGTGTGGCTGCAGAGCAGCATTTGTGTACTGTGCCCTTTTGCTGGGGGTTTGTGCGGGTGCCAGAGAAGTGTCCTGATAAAGAGGGTCTAACCCAGGTGTGTCAAACTAATCTTGGTCCGGGGGCCACATACAGCCCCTCTGATCTCAAGTGGGCCGGACCAGTAAAATAATGGCAAGGTAATGTACGTTACGTCAACTCCAAATCTTTAGCTTCGTTTTTCAGTAATATGCTTTATCATTCAGCCAACAGTTGTAGCCTACACTATCACGGATCACAAGGGATTCAGTGTTCCCCACAGGAAATGTCTTACTGAAGGGGGCCACTGCCTAGGGGAATAGGAGGCGTGGCTTGAAGCGCCGCAGCAACAATTTTGGGGGTATTTTGCTCAATATTGGTCGTTTTGGAATATGTATTTCCCATTTTAAAACGTAAAAATAAAGCAGCATTGAAAATGTAGGAAAGAAAATGTAGGCCTACACTAGCATGCTGACTAGACATTGTTTAACATTGTTAAAGGAGCAGTGTGTAGAATTTATTGGCATTTTTAAAGAACAGACTTAGTAAAAGTGGAATATAATATGCAAGTATGTTTGAATAAGTCTACAATCGCTTGTAGATAAAAGTTGTTTAGAATGAGCCTTTTGTAGGAGCGGGCGCTGAGGCCGCCATGTTGCAAAGCCATGTTTATACAGTAGCACAGAACGGACAAACTTAACAGCCAGCGGTTTTATCTATAGTGGGAGTCGAAAGAAGGATGAAAAATAAGTAGGATAGAATAAACAACTAAATACATCTTCACCTCATCACTTGATATTGGGGAAAGACTTGAGGCAGTGGTGGATGATGCCATCTTTTAGTAACTAGCTTCTTGTCCTTGAAGGCCACCGTAGCTTCTGTAAATTCACCGTAAGGACGAGGTTAGCAAAGGAGCGTTGCAAACTAGAACGTTTACCACAAGCCACTCGGGCCATTGTCCTGAATACCATTTTACAGGCTTCCAATACTTGTTGGATTTTCAAAGCAAGTATTCTAATACTCACGTTCTTAAAAAAAACACACCGTCAAAAACAACATTGTTAATCCCAATATAGCTCCTTACTTTTTCGCAGGTGGAAGCAGCCGGCAGTTCCGTTCCAAATCAGCTGGCCTCTGTTCCATCACCTTACAGGAGTTATCAATTCATCACATAACATGCTTCTTTTTCGGGGACTTCAAACTGACATTATAACTTTCATGTGGTCTATATGACCATGTGGTCAAATAAAACACATTCCAGTCGTTTTCCTCCTGCCGTAAAATTATATCCAGCCCTATCTTGATAGTGAAATGTGCAAAAAGATTTTAAATCTGCCTTAAAATGAGTTGATAACATTCATGAGTATTAATGTTAAATTGGTTGGTAGATCCAGAGTGGCACTGGGCAGATCCAATAGTTTTAAACTTCAACAGACTGCCGCCTTTAAGTGAGTTTACGTTTGTCAAATGAGTGATTCCAGACCTTCTGTACAAATTAAATGAGGTACGATGGTCTGGTAGGACCAGACTAAATGAAGTACGATGGTCTGGTAGGACCAGGCTAAATGAGGTACGATGGTCTGGTAGGACCAGGCTAAATGAAGTACGATGGTCTGGTAGGACCAGGCTAAATGAAGTACGATGGTCTGGTAGGACCAGGCTAAATGAAGTACGATGGTCTGGTAGGACCAGGCTAAATGAAGTACGATGGTCTGGTAGGACCAGGCTAAATGAAGTACGATGGTCTGGTAGGACCAGGCTAAATGAAGTACGATGGTCTGGTAGGACCAGGCTAAATGAAGTACGATGGTCTGGTAGGACCAGGCTAGTGTGTTGGTGCATTAGTGAAGGAATCCACTTTGTCCCAAATGACACAAACAACAACATAACAAAGGTAGTAACACAACACTTTATTCTGGACAGTAGAATTCAACAAAGGGGATGGTAAATTCTTAACAGCGTCAGAAAATGAAACAGAGGAATATGTGTCTGTGTTGGAAAAGCCCTACTAACGTCCTCCCTCCTACATACTCAACATGTATATACTACATACTGAAAGCCCTACTAACGTCCTCCCTCCTACATACTCAACATGTATATACTACATACTGAAAGCCCTACTAACGTCCTCCCTCCTACATACTCAACATGTATATACTACATACTGAAAGCCCTACTAACGTCCTCCCTCCTACATACTCAACATGTATATACTACATACTGAAAGCCCTACTAACGTCCTCCCTCCTACATACTCAACATGTATATACTACATACCGTCTACTTAACCATCCATTGTGTATGCGATGTTCGTCGGACTGTTTATACTGAAGTATATAGAAGCAATAAAGAATAAAAAAAAATAAAACTTCTGTGTCGTTTGAAAAGACGCAAAGCATTTTGGGGCAATTGAGTAGGAAAAGTATCCTATCGATCCATACACAAAATCTTCTCGGAAGTAAGAACTCATCCGGGCATTTCTCGCCTACACAAACTCGCATACACAACCACAACCAGAGTAGGACGTGAGTAGGGCTTTTGGGACACAGCCTGCGTGAGCCATTAAAGTGCTAAAGGTATAAACGCTGACTGGGTCGTGACTTGGTGATGTTACACGTTGTGCAAACTAACTTACAAACAAAATAAATCGTCATGAACGTATAACCCTAGAGAGAGTTCTGCATTATGGCCTTTGAGAGGAAACATTTATTATTTTATGACAACTGATAAAATAATACAAGATCATAACTGTGTTCCTATGTTGTGCAGCCTTCACATCCAGCAGTTTGTTAGTGACAGAGTGATATTATACCAAGACACTGCAGACGTCATCAAAGCCTATATACCAAACTGTTGATTCTTAGGTAAGCAGCGTATAAAAATAAACTGTATGTCACGTCGTGGCGAAAAGATAAAACCGACTCTGTGCTCCCGTAAAACACTTTCTGCCTTCAAACGGGGAAGACGCGCAGAAAGCAAGATGTTTTTACTCAAATGCTAATTATTGTGAAGCCATCGATATACTTGGTAAATCTAAATCTCAGCTAAGTATAAAACGAAGTGTGTGCAACTAAAAAAACATGTGCATTTGAATTGGAGTTAAAAAAAAAAAAAAAAAAAAAAAAAGATAGAATGCATACTGTCTTAACTTTGCAGGACAATCCTAGTTCAACATAATATGTAATATTCACAAAGACACTTCACGCTTGAGCTTAATCATAAACGTGTTAGCGATACCCAAAGAAGTGCTTTTACTTTATTTTTTACTCAAATCAAAACTGTTGTAAGGGTTTAGCTGTTTAATATAAGCAATGTAACAATGTGGCAAATGCTTTCAACATATTAATGCCGGGGTGTGTCATAGGCTGCAAACTAAGTTTTTCTTTACAATAGGTCCGTGGAAGCACAACCATCTACCTGTCTAACCCAGAAACTCAAGCACAACTAGAAGGATTTGGTGGAAGGTGGAGACAATGATAATAAAAAATACAGACTCTGTTAAGGTCTCAAGAGTAAGAAAAAAAAAGGAATTTTACCGTTTTTACAAATGTTACAAAAACTAGTCGGCTACTTTAGCTTTAAAAACGATGTAAGTGCGTAACGCGCCTCGTGTGAAAAGTAGGAATAGTTAACAAAATAGCTCGTACAAAACTTCAATATGTGAAACTACATTTTAAAGCATTTATGTCTGTGTGTGTCTTTACGCTTCGCTAGAAATCAGTGGATAGTCAGTCGGTAGTTTTCTAAGACGCAAAAAGGCCCAAAGATCTGAGTGCAGAAGGCAGAGAGATTAAATAAACATACATTACATAGATACATACAGAGGCTGACCAACTACAACATCTGTGTTATCTCTGGAAGGATACCAGCTCCATAAAGTGTACTGACACCTCTAACCAGCAATCTGTACGTACACACACACAATACACCTGCATTTAAAGTTATCGTGCAGGCAATTATCCTGGCTGGTGTTATCTCACATTTCATAGATGTTATGGTATGAAGTAAGCCTTCCTTGGTGAACTGCAGGTAAGGTAAGAATCACATAATTATGTTACAACGTCCCGATCTCAAATCTGAGTTTTGAAAGCAAAAAGCAATGCAAAGTAGCAGCCTCCCAAAAACCAACACGTACTAACGGGTTGGAAATCTACTTTTCCTGCGGTCTCACTGCTCAGTTGTTTCCATTTCTACGTAACAAACACATTTATACTGCAGCCCCGGATTTATGTTATGAATCAAAGAGGATTAAAGAACTCTCAGATTGCAAAAAGCAATAAAATGTCAGAAGAATCTGCCTACAGCTGGTAAACATGATGTACAAAGTTACAGAGGTAATAAATTGTAGTTATTTTATATATTTAAACATTTCTTGCAGATATATAACCGTCATACGAAATGGCATCAAGATGAAAACCGACGTTGAATTAGACGGAGAAGCGTAAATCAGATCTGGCGTTCATAAAAATCCAAACCATAGCAAAAAGCCCGGTAAGAGTCGGAGTATAAAACACCTGGGTGTGTGTGTGTCACTGGTCCCGAGCCTCATACAGAAGTTTGGCCGCCTGTGTGTGAGACAGACGCAAGAGAAGGGTTAGGACACATGAGATCAACAGCTGGTTTAGCTTAGCTTATTAAGACGCCCAGTCAGCCATTCTGGAGAAAGCTTGTTGTCCCAAATCACTTTGTCAAAACAGTGAATATCTCCTCATGATCCGCTACCCGTCTGTACTGTGTGTGTTCTGACCAGTGTTAAATACACAGCCTTGGGTCTGCAAATGGGTATGTATGTAAACAAAGGGTATGCAAACTTAGGGGGCCTACCATAGCTAGCAACATGCCTGTTTACAGAGTCTAAGCTGTGTATTAACACTAGGGCCCGGCCGATTTAATCGGCCGATTATAGCACATCTCCGAAAATCGGCCACTGGCAAAATGGCCGCCGATTTTGTTTTATTTATTTTTATTCCAGCAATCATGTTGCGTGAGATGCATTGCTGCCCCGGAGGTAGCCTTATAGCATATTAACAGCAGCAGCAGGTGTGTTGTAATACATTAGATTAATTCACACTTGACTTGACAGTTCCCCCTGACACCAATAGCAGAGTGATTGGTCATCTCTTGACTGCTAATAGTAGTTGATATTACTACTAATAGCTATTATATAGAATTTATATAGTGCTTTATTGGAGGTTATTCAAAGACACTTTACATCAAACATATAGAAAATCATACTTATAGAAAAAGAAAACTAAATACAGACAAATTAAAGATAAGGTTTGGAGTGGAGTCCGGTGTAATTATGCTTTCTTAAAAAGGTGAGTTTTGAGTTGACTTTTGAATGAGTTTATTTAGAGATGCTGATGTTTGGAGGGAGGGAGTTCCAGAGGGTTGGGTGCAGTTACATAAAATGCTTAATGTTCTGAGTTTAAAAATGCGTCATATCACTTTAGACATATTTGTAACACTTTATTTTTTTTTAGATGATGCATATTTCAATAAATAAAAAGTTCCTGTACACCTATTGACAGTAACAAGTATTTATATATATTTAAGGGTTCAAAAAAGTAAAATTTTTCAATATATATTTATGAGATTAAAAAAAAAAAAAAAAAAAAAAAACGGCCTATTTAATCGTTATCGTAATTTTTCGCAGAAAATAATCGGCATCGGCACCCAAAAATCCATATCGGTCGGGCCCTAATTAACACTGGGTTATTTTTCAGTGCGCACACAGTATGGACAGGTAGTGGACCATGACTGACTCCACCTTTAACATACATCCATATATGTCTCAATTTGTGTTTATTGCACATTAATGATCGTATTCCCTCTGCACAATTGTACAGTTCTTTTGAAATAAGAAAAGTGCCCATATTTCTTCTCATATATTTCATAGTAATCTTTCTGTTTACAGCCTGTGTCTTTGTGTCGTGTGTGTGTACCTTGTGCATAGCTGCTAGCCAGAGCGCGGCGGTCTTCTTGTCCTCTGCTGTGTCCATGCGAAGCTGCTGTGCCTCCTGTGAGCCCATGGGTTTGTAGTGCAGCAACATGCCACTGGCGCGCGACGTACCACCTGCACACATACGCAAGGCAAGTTCATTTATATAGCACTATTCAGACACAAGGCCATTTCAAAGTGCTTAACAGGGGGCAAGATTAAAAACACATCAAGTATAGAATACACATTAGAAAAAGCAAATGAAAAATATGAATAGAAATAGAACATTTACACAACACAAGATACTCAACCAAATACTAAGACTTCTTAAGTATTGGCTGCAAATTCAATTGAAATGATCAACAACAAATCCTTAGAAAATGATGAAATGGACACACACACACACACACACACACAACAACAACAACAACAACAAAAATATGTGACAGGGATAACCATCAAACATTTTTTTTTTTTAATTAGGAAATTGGAAGATAAAAATCAATGAGAGCAGGAAACAGACACACAATGAGGTTGCCTTTCAAAATAAAAGGCAATTGGGGTTTGGACAGAGGCACGACGTTATGAGAGAAACACATGCTGCGGTCACATACACAAACCTATGGTGACTGTCCCTGCGTTCCAATCCCCATACTTCCATACTATTTAGTACGCCAGAAAAAGATTTAGGATGTCCCAATACATGCACATCAATTCTAGTACGCTGAAAATACATAAATCCCACACTAACTTCAATAGCATTTTGAAGTATTCGTCTTTATTCTTGACATTTCTCGACATAATGAAAAAAAATCTTCCTTATCTGATTTTTTTTTCTCTCCCGTGGCCCTAAAACTCTTCTGTACTTTAGTATGTAGTGTAGTAAAAAGACTAAAACTCTTCTGTACTTTAGTATGTAGTGTAGTAAAAAGACTAAAACTCTTCTGTACTTTAGTATGTAGTGTAGTAAAAAGAAAGAGTATGTGAATTGGAACACAGGGTAAGTGTGTGTTTTCAGGTGAGAGCACGAGCATTTTTATACTGAAACTATCTTCTATTAAAAAGGTGCCATGTGTAATATCAGTGTATTTGGTGCCATCTAGTGGTGAGGGTCTAGATTGCATGCGATGCATTTCAACCCTTCCCATTCAGATAGAGAGAATTCTAGATGTTGGATAAAGCCTGAGTTAAAATCTTTGTTTGATTTTGACAACATATTAGTGTTCAAAGTTTTTACAGAACATCTTTTTTTTTTTCATGCTATTAATCAAAAATGACTATGACTATGTATAGGTCTTAAAAATGCATTTTCTGCTTCTTTTTAGGAAGAAAATGTAGTGTGTACCTTCAGAATAGTGTAGAAAAGAAGACATGTTATGGAAGCAAAATCGGGCGCAAAAGTGTCTCGCCTTACAATCATAAAAAAAAATTAACAGGATATAACTGGTTTTAAATTAATGCATTCGGATGGAAAAGACCCAAATTAAACCAGATCTGCAATGATATAAAAATAATAATGATAATAATAATAATAATAATAATAATAATAATAATAATAATAATAATAATAATAATAATAATAATAATAATAATAATAATAATAATAAATGGATGGATGGATGGATAATTATTGAGCCAAATGTCTAACCTTCAGAACAACAGTGGCTGTCCAGCAGACTGGTGTAAGTGTGAATGTCATTCTCTGAGCCCAAGAGAAGGAGGAGAGGAGGAGAGGAGGAGAGGAGGAGAGGAGGAGAGAGTGTGTTAGTGATCCGTTAGAATAGGAAAAGGGGTTAATCAAGAAAACTCTCAGCTGGTCAGTTGATCCATTTCAGGGGGAATAAAAAATAACATGTTGAAGACACAAGAATGTACTGTACGAAGTGGAGTAAACAACACACATAAAGGCTTCTCAGTTCCCACACATTTTTACAAATTCATTTTCCAGAAAATTTCGACAACATTTTATTTTAACCAATTTCCATAACCTTATTTAAGAAGCTTAAAGGTGCAGTGTGTAATATGACATCATCAAGAAAGTTCTACAAAGTTCTAGAATGCAACGCTCCCTGGGTAACCCCAACCCTTTAGAACAATAACAGAAGCTACTGTGGCCTTCAAGGACAAGAACAATTCTAAACAATGCACCTGATGACATTCCAACTATGACACTTTCAAGATGGCGGCACTACGCCTTGGTCCAAAATATGCAGAAATATGGACATATATGAGACCCTTTCTAAAGGAAAAATAAATAATTCAAAACATTTTTTCAGCTATTATGCACTAAATCAAATGTACTTATGGATATTATAATTACTTTCTACAAAATCTGCTAGGAAATAAAACCCAAAATTCTACACACTGCAGGTTTAAAGGTTCAGTAAGCGGAATAGTCAGTTTAGCTAACTTCCCTGTCAGTGACTGCAGTTAGCAGTCCCCTCTCTCGTCCCCACGTCACCACATTAATACACTGCGGTCTTCAAGCAGCGAGTTATCTAGCATCGTCTGACGGGTGCCGGTTTTTAGCGTTCTCTCTTCTGATTGGTTATCAGTAGTGGGATCCCCGAAAAGTTTATTTGCCGATTACATGCAGAACGAGTGACTGAGAGATCGGCTTTATAAAACGTGCACACTATATAAGTGATCACTGTACAAATAAAGAGCGATTTAACACTTATATTAATATAAATAAATCGTCGGATTTAATCATATGTCTCCATAGTGAACTTATTGCGTCTTTCTTGAGCCATATTTGTCGCTTGAGAGCAATTAAATGAAATCCCTGTTCGGGGATTTTAATGACAAAGTTTTTAAAAAATAGCAAATAAAACGTAAATTCAAAACTTTTACAAAACATTCAGTTAATTCCAAACTATTTCAAGGGTGCCTAAAAAAAAAAATTCTCTGAGGATCTTTCAATTTGTTAATTCTAGCGCCCCCTTTGGACAAAAGCGGTAGTGTTTTTACTTACGCCAGCTGTTGTTCCTGGGTGGGCATGTACACATGACAAAGGCATTAAGAAAAACTATCTAAAAATAGCATTAATTTATGATCATCAGAGAAAAAATTAGACTGTTTCAGAAATATTTAAAAGTTCCTCGTAGCACCTTTAAAGGTGCAGTGTGTAATATGACATCATCAAGAAAGTTCTTCAAAGTTCTAGAATACAACGCTCCCTTTAGAATAGTAACAGAAGCTACAGTGGCCTTCAAGGACAAGAACAATTCTAAATTTTAAACAATGCACCTGATGACATTCCAACTATGACACTTTCAAGATGGCGGCACTAGGCATTGGTCCAAAATATGCAGAAATATAGACATATATGAGACCCTTTCTAAGGAAAAAAATAATAATTCAAAACATTTTTTTCAGCTATTATGCACTAAATTAAATGTACTTATGGATATTATAATTACTTTCTACAAAATCTGCTAGGAAATAAAACCCAAAATTCTACACACTGCAGGTTTAAATAAAACTAAAATAAAAGTCTGTATTTTATTCTTTCTAAAATCTCACCTCCGGGACTGGAGCCGTCTGTCAGAATCTGCATGCTGTTGATCCGAGATAACTCCACCTCAAAGTGACTCTCACCGTCCAGGAAAAGATATCTGTTCCCATTCCAAAAGGGTGAAAAAAAAAAAACACACATTTGATTCATATTTCCAAAATAAAATACTGTAAAAACAACACAGATTGGATCGCGCCTGTCAAAATCACAATGTTTTTTTAGTGTGTGATTTATTTTGGATAAAAAAAAATATTATTTTTTCGGGGCATTTTTCATACTTTATGGACAGAGTGGGGAGACAGAGATGAAATGAGTCAGAGAGGGGAATGACATGCAGAGAACGACCGGGCTGGATTCTAACCCGGGTCTGCTGTGAAGAGGACTGAGCCTCTATGGGGGTGGGGGGGGGGGGGGCTCTAATAATTAGAGTTTAGATTATTCGACTAATTGTTTATGTTGAGAATAAAAAAATTAAAAAAATAAAGATGTCGGATAAATGATGTAGTGAAATAAAGACTAGATAGTGGCATTAAAAAAGGATGTCCAACTTTTACTGAACTTCTAATCTTAGCACATAAAACTGAAACGATTAACCTGACCAGACACCAATTAAGACACATAAAATGGTTATTTAAAGTAAGTATGTTGTGTAAAAGTGTGCAATCAAAAATGAAAAAGTTGAAAAAAGTTGACCTGTGGTTGTTGGAGAGGCGAGTCGTCATGGTTTCAGACTTGTCCGACGTTCCCAAAGTGACGACAAAGGTTCCGCCTTGAAACAGACACGGAGAGATTGTGTTGAACATATTTCACTTTTCTTTAATTTTCTGACATTTAACGGACATTTGGCTTTTTCTGTTAAACGAAAAGAATGATTATTATTTTTTTATTTTTTATTAATCACCATATCGAACACATTAAGTCTGTGATTAGGTTTGAACATTTAGTTTGTGTTTAATATCATATATCAGGTGTATTAAATAGTCGCTGCTTGGGCTTAAACTAAGCAAAGTTCAACACTTTTGAAGCATTATTTTTTGGCCTGAGCAGGTATGGTACACACTCTATCCACTACGCCCCAAATCCACTGCTTTTTTAATGCTTTTACGACCCCCTCCACCCCCCCCCCCACCCAGGTCCCATGAGCATTGCTGGTAAATTGAAAGCCCTCACCTGCCAGGAGGACTTTGAGCTGCTTGTCATAGAAGTCCAGCTCTTTCTGTGAGACCAGCCCACAGTCGCTGCACTGTCTGACGGGGTCCACGAAGCACATGCGAGGCAGCACCACCTTCTTACTGCAGCACTTATCACAGAAACACCGCCCGCACCGCCGACAGTGGTGCTGGGGATGGGATGAGACGGGACATGATATGAGATATACAGTGTGTGTGTGTGTGTGTGTGTGTGTGGGGGGGGGGGGGGTGAGTGAGTGAGTGAGTGAGTGAGTGAGTGAGTGAGTGAGTGGAGTGAGTGAGTCCAAAAATGATCTGGTCTTTATACACACGGCCTAGGCTCTGTAAACTGGTATGTAAACAAAGGGGGTATGTGAACAAAGGGGTCCACCGTAGCTAGCAACATGCCCGTTTACAGAGTCTAGGCTGTGTAGTAAAAACAAGAACACCAGATTTCTTTAAACAGCAAAGTGAAAGCTGCAGACGTGAGTTGTGCAACTGAACATTCAGAAAGGGAGTCACATCTTTTGAATCAAGACGTCTTATTGAGTCAAGCAATAAAGCAGGAATGTTAGAAAAATGGCAGCACACAAGATATTTTTCCATTTATATATAAAACCAAATCTTTCTTAGTATCCAAAGAACTCGTGGCAAAAATGGCGGAGACACAGATCGGTGCTGTTATTGTGTCAGCGGAAAGAAATGTAACCACAGCCCTCAGTGTGTCTGTGCCAAAATACATGAAGACTAGCCAAGTGTGACAGATCAAACTCAAACTGTTTTATGTGTGTGTGTGTGTGTGTGTGTGTGTGTGTGTGTGTGTGTGTGTGTGTGTGTGTGTGTTTACTTGTACAACTATTTTTGTGAGAATCATTTTGAGTTTTAGACCTTAAAAAGTGAGGACATTTTTGAACAGTGAGGAAATTTTCCCGGTTCTCACTTTGGGACAGGCCTTTAAAGGGCTGTTTGAGGGTTAACACTAGGTTTTAAGGTGCAGGTATGAATTAGGTTTATGTTAGGGTTAGTGTAAGGGTTGGGGTTAGGCATTTAGTTGTGTTGGTTATGGTTTTGGTAAGGGGCTAGGGAATGCATTATGTCAATGAATGTCCTCACGAGTATAGCTGTACAAACTGTGTGTGTCTGTCTATTTTCCACAGTAATATAAAGCTGTGAATTGTTTGCGAGACTACAGACCTTTCTTCTGATAAAGTCAAACTTGGTGTCACACTGCATACATCTGGGACACTGGAAGAAGAGGGAAAAACAGGATGTTACACAATGTGCTGATGTGGGCAGATTCAGCTCAAAACAAAAACCTAAAAACAAAAGTAAAACTAAAAAGATACTTTCGCGATGACACGCTCTTCAAATTTTCCACCATTAAGTTGGTACATTTTGAATCTATGTACATTTCTCTGCTACGGGAAAATAAAGGAATGTCTCTAGCAGAGTTAAACCAGATTTGTAATAAAAAAAACATAATGAGAAATGATTAACTTTATTGGCAATGGCTGTAGTTGACGGTCAAGGCTGGTCAAAGTGCAAGCACACAGTCGGTGTGTGTTTCTGTAAATGTACCAGGGTCAAAACTCGTGTCCTTTCAAATAGACATAACTTTTCCTGCTTAGTAAGAGGAGAAGCAGGAAATCCAAAAGATTTTCCAACATAACAAACAAAGGAGACATTGTGCAGACCTTAAAACGACTCCAACAAGTTATACTGCTGTGATATTAACCCAATGAAATGAATTTTAAGAAAATAATATATATATATATAGGCCTATATTTTTAAATGACTCTGGACCTAGTGCGTGTTATTCATTAGATCAATAATATGTTTTAATGTAAATAAAAAAAACTGTGAAAGTTTCATGATGATATGTTTAAGTTAAAAAGTCTGCCTGCAGTGTCTCACCAATACGTTTTAATGACCTGTTAAACCCTAAACCCTGACCACACAGACACAAAGCTACGAACGGTCAAACTGAAGAGCTAGCGACATGTTGACATAGCTCTCGGCGGCTACCGCACAACAACAAACACTTTTTTTTGTCACTTTAAACACCTTTAATGAAGTTTAAACATCATAATTTTCGCCTGGCAGCTTGTTTTGAGCGTGTTTTATCTGAATATCTTTAAAAAATGCCTCAGTTAGCAGCCCAATTTGGCCGTGCCCGCCTGCAAACGCCCTGTCTGGAGGCTAACTGCTGTTAACTGCCATGTCCAGCGCCTCGGCTAGCTAGCAACAGTTACCACGCACTAGACCGGAAGTTATGAGGTTCTACGTAGAAAATAAACGCGTTCCACCTTTACAAACACGTCAAGTATCAAAAGTAAAATAACTCATTAAACTGCTGAATTACCTCCGTTAAGGCTTCCTGTAGCTTAAAGCAAGTTTGATTTAAGTCGCTTCAAGACATTTATATGCCAGTCAAAGTTAAATTGAAGACCAATTTTACAAAAAACAAAACTGCTGAGAAAATCGACAACAGTAACTTTGGGTTAGGGACATTTTATTTAGCATACCAGCAAGCAAGCAAAGGTGATGCTGCACTTTTAAAACATTTAGTATTTATTTTAAGATGATTAAAATGAATTAAATCATGTTTAATTGACTAACTTTTAATTCTAATGTTGACTATTCTTGGATTATATAGTCATTGGGATGCTAAATGTGAGAGAATTGTATGCGACCGTGTATGTTGTGCTTATTTTGTCATAGTACTGCTTTCTTGGCTAGGTCGTTATTGGGAAACCGATTTTAATCTCAGTGAATTTGGCCTGTCTGGTTAAATAATGGAGATTGATTGATTTATGTCAACGCTGTTGTTGCAAACGACTGTTTTACTTTAAAATTCTCAACCGGAACTAGCCCCGTTTAGCGTGCCATGTGCTAGCTAGCTTTACTCGCTGGCTGTGATGGCTTTCTCGCTGTCAAAAAAAATCGCCCCTCCACTCCCCACTCTCCAGCCAAAGGTCTCACCTCTTTGTCAGGGACCCACAGTGGCTCGTTCAGGGAAAACGGGCTGTTGAAGGCGCCATTTTCCGGCATCATGCGAAGGCCGCTGGGGCTACGGACCAGTTTCTTCCCGTCAGGCACAGAAGACATTTTCCCTTGTCGTGGATGTGTCTCTGTACGGTACAAGGGAGTAGAGGAGTAGGGACGGTCTGGACACGCCCATAAATGTGATTGACAAGGCGATGAACCAATAAGAGAGCAGAGTGACTGGTCACGTGGTGCTAAGAGGCCAACGTTGTTGTTTTTATGATAGATAGATAGATAGATAGATAGATAGATAGATAGATAGATAGATAGATAGATAGATAGATAGATAGATAGATAGATAGATAGATAGATAGATAGATAGATAGATAGATAGATAGATAGATAGAATTTTTTTTAAAGAAGTTTCCACACTGTGTAAACATTAGATAGAATATTAAAAATCACGGTACAAAAGTCATCAATTTGACCATTTTATTCAAATACAGTTAAACACTGTACACACATCACTCTTGCTCATGATTTAAAAAAAAAAAGAGGCATAGGGCCTAGCAGAACATCAGTTTGCAGACATTCCCCACGGTTACAGAACTACAAATAAACTTTCGCTGGTGTAGAATGTATCACAGTTTCTCCTCTGTATGCAGTCATGGAAGACAAGTAATATCTTCAATATCTACCAGTCTCATCTAGGAACATTTTTTTGATTTTACAAGATATGCAAGGGACGGTCTTATCTCAAATAAAATCCAATATACTACATTCACGTCAGCATAATATTACGGGCCGATCATCATAATCACCACTAAAAAAGATTGTATTACGTTTTGGACACATAATTTTATTTACTTTCCTTCCGGTGCAACAGTTTCGAACGCTGCCGCAGCAGTCCAGCATATATACACGAATACACAACAACAAATACTAAAGAAGACTTTGACTGAACTAGTTATGGTTGAAATAGGCTTTAATCCCTACTAAAGCTTGGAAATTTAGTCTTTGGGAATTTTATATTTTACGCTAAAGAGCAAATTGGTGGATCTACGGAAACAGAGAAAGGCCAAAACAAAAGGATTTGAATCTAATAAGCAACAAAGCAAAACAAAATAAAAAAATATTAAGGAATTTAAATACTACATAATCATTCATAGAATTTAAATATTTAGTTTTGTATTTTTTTGTCTAATAATTGTGTCCAATATCAATGAAAAACAATGTTTAAGTTGTTTGAATTCAGTATCAGTTTGTCATTTTCAATCTAAATTAAAAACAAATAATAATTTGATTCTTACCAACATTCAAGATGATAAATTGAGAAACAAATAATTATTTCTCGATAATATGAATTTACTTTGAACTTTTTTTGGCCTTTCTTTGTTTCCATATTGCATTGTATCCTGTTCAAACTAAAGTCAGAACTTCAAAACATCACTTCTTTGCCAGTTTCTGAAGACGTTGCCCAAAATGTCGCCCAGTTATCACAAACCATCAGACATTGTAAAGCTATGTGCTTCTTTACGTAGTGGAGCCTTGAACAGTAAGACAGTGACGTTTAAAAATAAAAATATAATACAGGCACAAATCAGACTGAATAGCAGACTGATCAACAGTCAACAAGAACCTTCAACACACTCGACAGTCAATGAAGTCATCGTTATGAAGAAATAAAAATCAAGATATTTAACATTAAAATAACCAAATTATTGACCGCGCACATTAGGGATATTCATCAAATCTATTCAGTTTTTATTTTTAACATAACAGGACTTCACTTCATTATTTGGGACTGACACATTTTCTTTTAAAAGAAGTAAAAAAAATATATGGCTTGCGCTGAAAAGTCCTTCATATAAATAATCTCTAGACTAGAATCTACAGATGGTAATTCATTTGCATCAAATTTACAATTGAGATTCAGGACTGTGAGATGTGTATTGTTTTTTCTAAATAAGGGACGGTAAAGTCAAACAAATGCTTAGTGCACAGCTCTGCCAGAGAAACCAAACGTTTATGAACCAACTCTCTCCAAAAAGAAAAAAAATCAGGACAATATCAGAATTTTGGGATTTTTTTTTGCAAGTGCAAATCCCGTTATGACTGGTTGTTGTAAATGTTGAGCATGAACTGGGTTTACTATAAGATATATGACACAAAAAAAAGAGAATTTAAACTATTTACAGATGCCATGACACATTTCTTGTAAAGACATAAACGTGTACCAAAAGCTGTGGCCTTTGATAATGACTTAGTTGATTTTTTTTAACAACGTCTCAGCTTTTCTTTGACTAAAATGATATTGCATTTTATATTTTTGAGTTCGTAGGGTGACCAAAAAAGGAGAAGCCATTTTAAGATATATTTTGAGAATTTTTATAGAACAAAAAAAATAAAACTTGAAAATAACCTTTCAATTAAATTGTTATTATATATTGCTTATTTTAACCTACTTTATATACAGCTGTTGAGCAACCAATCAATAAGCAGAAAATCAAAGTTTGATAATTTTATTTTGATTATCTAAAACATATTTTAATTGGATCATATTTATTTTTGGGTGAAGTTTTTCTATTTACAGTTTTAGATAAGTTAAAAAAATAAGTTGTGCTACTTCAAAAGATGGGAAATTTAAGTCATGTATGGTATTTAGTATATTGAAGTAAGGTACCATAAACTGTAGATGTTGTTTTTGTTTATATCAGCCATACACCTGATTCAATCATTTTTAACTAAAATGTATATTAAGACTCTGTATCACTCTTCAAGGCACTTAATCCTAAATATCTTCTGGCTGTGCTGTACATTGCAATTGTTGTTGCAATTCAAGCCTCTCACCAGAATTAGTTGATAAATACATATTAATTGGTTCCCTTTTAAACATAAAAAGAGATTGTGTGCTGTGCATGTGCTGTTCATTTAATATAAAGTTAATAAAACTAGAATTTAAGCTTAAATCTTGAAAAAAACAATCAGTCAGTGAGTTTTGTCAAATTTTAAACTACTGTATAAAATCATTTTTATAATAATTAATTTAGTTTTTATTCCATTATATTTATTATATGAACAGTATAAGCTAAAAAGTGCAACAAGGAACTTTTAAATATTTCTGAAACAGTCTAATGTTTCCTCTGATGATCATGAATGACATGTAACAGCAAACAAGACCAACAGTGCAAAGAATGCTATTTTCTTTATAGTTTTTCTTAATGCCTTTGTCATGGGTATACACTCACCCAGGAACTACAGCTGGCGTAGTAAAAACACTACCGCTTTTGTCCAAAGGGGGTGCTAGAATTAACACAAACTGAAAGTTCCTCGGAGCACCTATAAATCCAGTTGGTGTAATGTGATCGTGTGTTTTCATACTTATTAGATAATTAAATTAATTCCAGTTTTAAATAACACTTTGGATTTCAAAGTGAATATCTGGCACACAGTGATATTTATCTGTCAAACTATTTATAACTAGTTATTATAGGATGAAAAAATCCCTCTTATTTTGGTAACAGCAAATACATATTTTACATTTGCAACTTAAATCTTAGGAACAATTTTTGTTTTAAATAATTCATAATTTGCAATTTTTTTTTTGGTTGGATTTGTTCAACTTCACTTACAAAGTAAAGTGTTGTCTTGAATAAAAAAATAAAAATAAAAAAACGATATACCTAGAATAAAATAATACAAATAAAAAAAATGCTGTAACATTTCTCCAGCCATTAAAAAATGTAAAATGGCGTCAATGTGTGTCGGCCATTATAATTGTGGCGTTAACTTTGCGGCCAGTTTGTGAAACTAAAAGCCTCGATCCTGAGAATGTGTCGCCTTCATGTGCCAAAAAAAAAATTGTTGTCGTCAACTTTTCCGCGTCATATTTTTCAACATTCAAGAAGATAAGCGTTGCCTTACTACTTCTCCCAAAGCTTTTTACAGACAAGAACTAATTGAGACACTATTTAGAGCAGCGCAAGGACAGATTATACACTCAAAATATCATTTACAGAACCCCAAATCAAATGTAAACGTAGAAATTCATACAGCAAAGGGGAAATCTTGAAAAAAAAAAAAAGCACAATCTTATATCAACACAGGACGGAACAATTTAGGAAAAAGTCAAATTAAAAGCATCTGAGATGTGGGTTCACTCGACAGGTTTCCAACGTCTATGCCCTTCAAAGCTTTGTTAATTAATATAGAAAATAAGGTTTAAAAAAAAGTTTCACATTGTATTTTGATCTTTCAAATCAGCTGTGAATTTCAAAGTTGTGCATTAACCTCTCGTGTTTCACATATTGTCAATTGTCTGTTGATTTGTGAAGATTTTATTTCCTTTTCTCAACAAAATATGTGAATTGGTGATAATTTAATTTGCTAAAGATGATGTTTTCATAATTAACCAACTCAAAAAAGTCCCATTGGAAATCTGCAGAGTGAACGCTAAGCTAAGCTAAGCTAACGTCCGGTTCGGCCTACAAAGAGACGTCATTGCCGGACAAGTTCCTCAGCAGAGATGGAAGTTTCCTTACTTGGTTATTAAAACATTAAAACATTTTCTTAAAAGCAGAATTTGATTTGCTCTCGTTGTTTGAGTTAAACTTTGGTGGGTGAAGCCAAGTGTAAATAAAACAGATAATAGTTTAAAAATTCACATTTATTTTTGGATATTTGGAGGTTTTATCTTGCACATTGCAACTGGGTTACATGCAGGTTTGGTCTGTTTGTTCTATAGTAGGCTACTGATTGTCAAACTATGGTACACAAGCTTCCCCTAGCGGTACAAGGAGGAATCTCAGAAATATATTTTTTAAATTTAAATCATTTATTAAAACAAGGTAATGCTATCAAAATACTCAAGAATGTCATAAGAAAATAATTAACATTTTCTAAAACACAGCCCACTATATATATATATTTTCTATCCAAAATAATAACTATACTACTATAATACTATACTACTTGTAACTGTCATCATTAAAAAGATTCTGTAATTTAATTTAAGTATTTTCATATTATAAGACAAGACTTAAGGAAATTCATTTTTGTTTATATTAATAATATCATAATTGTGTTCGTTATTTAAGTTTAAAACTTTATTTAAATAGTTAGTCAAATGACGTCACGTGTAAGGCGGATTGTTCTCTTGTGCGAAAATATTACTCTTTGTCAGAGAGAGATGCGACATGAGAGAAGGTACAGCTTGTGATATGCATCGTCGAGAAGAATCTTGTTTAAGTCCCTGTAATTAGCATGCAGCCAACGAGGTATGTTTTTTGTTATTTCCCTGTATTTTATTTTGCTTATTTGACTCTTTATGTGCGGTGTAATATATGATTTTATGTGAAGCTAATGCCGTGATTTCTGTTGTACTGTGTTTGCTCATCTATAGTTTTCACGGTGAAGTTGGAGTAAAAGTCTGCAATAAAACCCGTCAAAGGAAACCACTGGTGTCTGCCGAATGCTTTTAGAGGGATTTAGAAGGATTTATAGTGAAAACTCGGACTGTTCATCGACGCGAGTGGCAGTTCAACGAAGGAGCGCAAGATCAAAGGAGCGGCTCGTTAAGGTTTGGCTAGCTCGTTAAGGCACACGGAGCCGTGATCAACGGACAGATGAGTGACAAGCACGCACTGTTCACATGCGCAAAGAAGAAAGAAGAGATACGCAGTTCATAAAGAGTTAAATCTTCAATGCAAAGGCAAAAAAGAACTTTGACACTAAGTTAAGAGTGATCTAAGAAAACATTAAGGCTTTTGTATAGGATTTGGTTATTATTTACTGTGAATAAGAGCTGTGTTAAGTGAATGTTTTTTCTTATGCTGTATGGAAGCATTTAAGTGCCAAAGTTAAAGGGCAATTACAGTTCTTGATATGCAAGATATTCACGACTTAAGTGATGTTTACATTCAAGAAATAGTGAGTCAACTTGAAGCGCAAAAGCTAAGACGAAGTTTAAGAATCAGAACTCTCACAGAGAAAGGCAAAGAAATGCAAGACGAAAAAGTTAAAGGGCTTCAACAAAAATTCAACTACATTTATAACAAATGGAAAACACAAGCTAAATTAGCCAAGAAGTCATTGTCACAATCAAACGAGTGTCTATCTGAAGAGCTGCTCAAGGATATTATTGGTGATGTCACAGGTCTTTCAGCAGATGTCCGGCTAATTTATGATGAGCTGCGCAATGTCTCAACTCCGGATCAGGACACGCGTAGAAAAGTGGATCTGTGCGTAGAGATCTCCAACTTTATTGTACGCAAAGCCTCAAGCCGACTCGATGGAGAAGCCAAGGAAGCAGAAGAAGTCAAGTGGCCAGAAGCAGGCTCTCTCTTTGGCACAAGCTCCTCTAAGTCAGGTTCTTTCACCACTGAGTTAAAGGTTCCCTCAATCAACTCCTCCAGGTCCTCTATAAAACGACAAGAAGCTGCCGCAGAGGCTGCTGCAAGCCAAGCTGTTCTGAAAGTGTTAGAAGAACAACAAAAGGAACAGCAGGAAATACAGCGTCTAGAAGCAGAAGTTAAAAGGAAGATATCTTTTGAACAGGCAGCAAACGTTAAACGTCGCTTAGAGAGAGAGGAAGAGGAAGCTAAAATCAAAGCTCAGCTAGAAGAAGAGCATGGAGCTCTACAAAGAACTCTGGAAGAAAAGAGGAGAAAAGTGCAGCAGTTGGACGCAGTCAAGAATCTCAATGCAGCAAGAGCCAGAATGCAGGTATATGATCAACCAAGGGCCACAGAAGACGACCAACTGGACACATTGGGACAGCAACTGGCAGCAGATAACCCAGTTCTTCCACCTTCAAGTCGTCTGTCCATGCAAAGGTCTCCCATACAAGGTGTGAGCACCGGCTCAAATGAAAGTACAGCAGAGCTTGTCAAGGTGCTAGCAGATGCTCTGAGCGCTAACAGAGTTCCCATCCCTGAACCTTCAATATTCAGCGGTGATCCACTGAAGTACAACGACTGGAAACTTTCATTTCAAACACTTATTGACCACAAGAACATTGAAGATAAGGAGAAAATATACTACCTCCGTCAGTACGTCAGTGGAGTAGCTAAGAAAGCAATCGATGGCTATTTCCTACTTGGAACTGAATCTGCCTACGACTAGTGCATGGAAGATTCTGGAAGAGCGATATGGAAACCCATTCACAGTTGCAAAGGCTTACAGAGACAAGCTACAAGCATGGCCCAAGATGGGATCTAAAGAAAACTTTGAACTCAGAGAGTTTGTAGATTTTCTACGAAGTTGCGAGGCTGCCATGGTCCATATAAAAGCACTGGAAATATTGAATGACTGTAATGAAAACAGGAGAATTCTGTCAAAGTTACCGGATTGGTTAACAGCAAGATGGAACCGGAAGGTTGTTGATGAAGAAGAGGATAGAAACCAATTCCCTTCATTCAGCCAGTTCGTAAAATTTCTGACAAGGGAAGTAAAAATCGCCTGTAACCCTGTTACTTCACTGCAGTCACTGAAACAAGCTGAGCCTGAAAAGTCCCAAAGACAACACAGTGTCGGAGCAAAGACACTGACCACAAGTTCAAATGAAAAGTTTGTCATGATGTGTCTTTTCTGTAAGAAGAACGGACATACTTTGCACAAATGCAGGAACTTCAGGGATAAACCAACTTCAGATCGAATCAAATTTATTCAAGCTGAAAAACTGTGCTTTGGTTGTCTTAAGTTAGGTCACCACTCAAAGAGCTGCAACAGTAGGAGTGTTTGCGACGTGTGCTCCAGGCGACATCCAACCTGTTTGCATGAGGAGCGATTTAAAGAGCAACAAACACAACCACTCACTGAAAGAAATCCAAGTAAAGAAAAGCCCAGACCAAGTCAAGAGAGGAACAATGAAAGTACTCAATCAACACAACACCAAGGGGTATTCACAGCTGCAACTGCCAACAGAGTGCTATTTCATGAACCGAACATGCAAACAGCGGCAATAATTCCTGTTTGGCTTTCAGCAACAACTCAACCAGCAGAGAAATCCTTGTATATGCTCTGTTGGATTCGCAAAGCGACACAACCTTTGCCTTGAGTGAAGTAGTGGAAGCCTTGGAAGTAACCAAAGAACAAGTCAATCTGAAGCTTTCTACAATGAGCTCAAAAACAACAGTAGTAAGCTCTCAAAAAGTAGAACGACCTACAAGTTCGAGGGTTTTTCTCTGGTAAGAAGATTGCCCTACCACCAGTCTACACCCGGGAATTTATTCCAGCCAACAGAACTCACATACCAACTGATGAAACCGCCAAGTCCTGGTCCCATTTAGAGCACCTTCAAGGAGAGATTGCACCTCTGCAAGACTGTGAAGTAGGTTTGCTCATCGGGTACAACTGCTCACAAGCCTTACTTCCAAGGGAAGTTGTTCCTGGCAAGGATAACCATCCTTACGCACAGCGTACAGACCTTGGATGGAGCATTATTGGCCAAGGGAATCCCTATATGGACTACGGTGACAACATTGGAGTGAGCCATCACATGATAGTGAGAGAAGTTAAACCAAGATTAGAGTCCTCGGTCAACCTCAGAACTGAAGTGCATTGTGTGATGCCATTGCCGTTCAAGGTAGAACGACCAAAGTCTATTTGCCAACTTGAACTTCCTAACAGAGAATGCAAGGTAGAAGAGATAAAGGAAGACGATCCCGAACTTCGCAAGGCTCTGGTGTGTAACACTCAGACAAAAGAAGACAGATCATTATTGGATCGCCTACAGAAATTCTCTGATTGGAAAAGAGCAGTAAGAGCAGTTGCCAGATTGAAGCGGAAAGTCAAGGAACACAAAGGTCTGAAGCAAAGAACGAACGAAAGCACAAGCCTAGAAGAAAGGAAAGAAGCAGAACAAACAATCTCAAACTAGTTCAAGAACAAGCATTCTCAGATGAGATAAAGCGCTTGGAAGCAAAGGGAGAAGTTGTCATGTCCAAAGACAGTAAGCTGTACAAGTTGAGTCCATTCTTGGATGCAGAAGGTATTCTAAGGGTGGGAGGACGTCTCAGTCAAGCCACGTTGCATCCACACGTGAAGCATCCGGCTATACTGCCTAATAAAGGTCACATATCAGCTTTACTCATCAAACACTTTCACGAGAAGATTTATCATCAAGGACGTGGAATGACGATAAACGAACTGCGAGCTAATGGATGGTGGATCATTGGATGTTCCAGTGCAGTCTCATCACACCTATTCAGATGTGTTAAGTGCAGAAAGTACAGAAGGCGTACTGAAGAACAGAAAATGGGTGACTTACCACAGGACAGGATGGAGGCAGCACCACCTTTCACTTACTCCGGCATAGACTGTTTTGGACCGATCTATGTTAAGGAAGGACGGAAAGAGCTCAAAAAGTATGGTCTTTTACTCACCTGTTTATGTTCAAGAGCTATACACATAGAGGTCATTGATGACATGACGACTGACGCATTCATTAATGCGCTAAGAGCATTCATTGCCATCAGAGGGAATGTTCGCCAGCTAAGATGTGACCAAGGAACCAATTTTGTTGGTGCAAGAAGAGAGTTTGCAGGACTTGTGAAAGGAATGGACACAGAAAAGGTCAAGGATCTAGGGTGTGAATTTCTTATGAATCCCCCAGCAGCAAGTCATATGGGTGGCGTCTGGGAGAGGCAAATAAGAAGCGTAAGAAGTGTACTGACAGTTATTCTCGACCAGTCTTCAAAAAGGCTTGATAGCGCCTCCCTAAGGACCTTCCTGTATGAGGTTATGGCCATCATTAACAGCAGACCTCTTACTACTGAACATTTGAATGACCCATCCGGACCCGCACCTTTAACCCCAAACCATATCCTTACCATGAAGCCAACTGTTATTCTGCCCCCACCCGGACAATTTGTCAAAGAAGATCTTTATCTTCAGAAGAGGTGGCGTCGAGTCCAGTATTTGGCCAATGAGTTTTGGATTCGTTGGAGGAAAGAATACCTTTTGAGCTTGCAACCAAGACAAAAATGGCAAAAGAACAGAAGAGACTCAAAGGTCAACGACATTGTCCTTCTACAAGATGATCTGGCACCACGCAATGAATGGAAGTTAGCCCGTGTCACAGAAGTCTATCCGGGGTTAGACAGTAAAGTCAGAAAGCTAAGATTGTTGGTTAGCAACACCACATTTGACAAAAAGGGGAAACCCACAGTTAAAACTGTGTTTCTTGAGAGACCAATACATAAGGTTGTTACTCTGCTTGAGGCAGACTAGAGTGTTAATGTTTGCTTGACATTTCATAATGGAGGGTTGACATGCCCATAATGTTAAAGATAGAACTATTTCATTTGTATATTGAAGTTTATTACAGCAAATATTTAGTTTAGAGAAATCCCACATTACTGGTTTGTGTGATTTGGTGGGAGTGTAACTGTCATCATTAAAAAGATTCTGTAATTTAATTTAAGTATTTTCATATTATAAGACAAGACTTAAGGAAATTCATTTTTGTTTATATTAATAATATCATAATTGTGTTCGTTATTTAAGTTTAAAACTTTATTTAAATAGTTAGTCAAATGACGTCACGTGTAAGGCGGATTGTTCTCTTGTGCGAAAATATTACTCTTTGTCAGAGAGAGATGCGACATGAGAGAAGGTACAGCTTGTGATATGCATCGTCGAGAAGAATCTTGTTTAAGTCCCTGTAATTAGCATGCAGCCAACGAGGTATGTTTTTTGTTATTTCCCTGTATTTTATTTTGCTTATTTGACTCTTTATGTGCGGTGTAATATATGATTTTATGTGAAGCTAATGCCGTGATTTCTGTTGTACTGTGTTTGCTCATCTATAGTTTTCACGGTGAAGTTGGAGTAAAAGTCTGCAATAAAACCCGTCAAAGGAAACCACTGGTGTCTGCCGAATGCTTTTAGAGGGATTTAGAAGGATTTATACTACTGAAGAAAAGAGTGTATCAGGAAGAGAATATTTTCATAATTATTGGTATTTTCATATTGGCTGTAATAGTGACACTTGGAGAGCCTAATATATTTTGAGGTGGTACACGGTGTTAACATTTTGAGAAGCAGTGTTCTAGAGTATGGCTCTCTTTAGTTCTCTGGCTTCACCCACTACAATTTAACTGAACCAACGAGTCAAATTGTTTACTTCTTAAAACTACATCTCCATCTGCGTCTTCCTTCATTCAAGCAAAAGCACAGCATTAAATATTAACAATAAAGTACTCACTCACTCACTCGCTCACTCACTCACTCACAACAGCACACACTAAGGTTGCGTTCCGAATCGCATACTCTTTCTTTTTTCTATTCTACATACTACATCTGACGATAAAAATAATCTAGTTAGGATGCAGTAGGCATACTATTGGGACATACTTTACTCTCTTATTTCATCATAACATTGCGCGTTGATCTTGCCTCTTGCTTTTATATCCGTCGCATCCCTGTTTGTTTTCATATGGAGGCTTCGTCGATGTGACATCACTTCACGTGCGCACTGGATTGTGGGTCAGAATCGCCCAAATAGGATGCAGTTTTCAACACTAACAATCTTGGCCGCATGAAGTAGGACATCCGGGTACTTCTAACCATCCTAAATCTGGCCACAAGAATCGGGACATCTTTTTTCTACATACTATATAGTAGAAAGTATGCGATTCGGAACGCAACCTTACATACAGTACACGCACATACAACCAAAAGATATACACAGATAGGATAGGCCTATACACACTCAAATCGCTAACCTCTTGATCCTCGATTTGTATAGATACAAAAAAAAATGAACACCATAAAACATCTTCTAAGAGCACAAAATCATCAAAAGTGCAATTAACTTTGAAACCTGTACATAAAGCACTTGGTGTTGGGATGCTTAAAGGTGCACTATGTAACTTTGGGTGTGTCAGAGAAGTGAAACATTTTCAAAGGTATATTCTCACAACTGCATAAACAAAACTTTCCTCACAGAAAAATGTGATCCCTGGAACACTGTTTGAAGTTAGAAAGCTTCCTGAAAAGTTACTGTTACTGTTTCATTGTTGTTGTTTACAGAAGCAGGGCCCACAGTTTGGTTTACAAACATATTCTAGTCTTACGTTTGGCTCCAGGTGCTTCAAAATAATCTAGTTGTGATTAATGATGATATAATTATTCCCTACTAAGAATTACATGTAGAGTAAATATGTTTTGTTAACTTAACCGCAAGCTCTTCAAATGTAAACAAATCCCCCTCCCTTGAAACTGCATAGTGCACCTTTAAGTATAATGTGGGGCTTTTACAGTGGCGAGTGAAACAGGAAGTAGATTCTCGTCGTGACCTATCGGAGCTTTGTGATTGGATGAAATCTTAACCTTCAATGCGCCAGGTCCGTGTGGCTGGCACTCAGGTCGCGACTCTTTCTCAGACGATTATTTCGTTCCTGCAAAAAAATGTGGAGAAAAGAACATTTAAGATTAAGACCTGGGATTTTTTAAATGTTTTCCTAAATGCTCCTTCGGACGATAACACAAAGTAATATGTATGAATGTGCAATGAGAAAATTATGTATTATGTGTAATTGTCCGGAAGAATAATAATAAATAAATAAATAAATCAGCCCTCTGTCTGAATATGTCAACTTTTAAAACACTTAGATACAATTAAGTTTTCGGTTTGATCGATATGCTAAAAGTGTAGCTTACTAGTTACTACATGTCACTTACAAATAAAAGGAATATATGGTCAACTTTAAGTTTTTTTTTTAAGCTAAAGCAAGGCTGTAATTACAGTATGAGATTTATTGGGGAGGACAAAGCCCCCCCACCACAAAATAATCAAATATGTTCAAGTTGGTCCACCCAATTTATTGTTATGCTACAACACAAAAAACTGCACAATCATCTATATTAATCATTGTCAAATTTGAACAAAATCATAACTAAACTTGACAAATTGCCATTATTATTATTATTATTACCGGTCCTAGAATTATGTTGTACTGCTTTGTTGTACTTTAATCTCGACCATAACACAATAAAGGGAAAAAAGAAGAAATTATATTATTTTTGAAAATATTATTGAAAAAGTTCTTCCTATATATTTGTACTGTATATAGAATACATTAGAATTGTAGGAAATGTGTTTTCAAATTAAGATTTTTTTTTAATAATTGGGGTTGATTTCAACAATTTTTTTTATAGGAGTGAGTTTGTCATGTTGTTACTCATCAGGTGTCATTAGTGATAAATCTCATGCGACAAACTGCGATTCGACTGCCAAAATAAATTAAAAAATGTATACAATAAAATGCTTCAGGAGACACAGTTAAACACATGAGATAAATAAATATAGAAATAAAAAATATCTATAAAAATATAATATAAATATATAAGAAAATTCGGGGTCCAAAACTATCTGCGAGAAAGTTGAACATGTCAGAAAAGTTATGGCACTTTTCAATGTTAAAAAAAAACAGTGTAACAGAGTAAAAATAAAAATAAAAATAAAAATAAAAATAAAAATAAAAATAAAAATAAAAATAAAAAAAATAAAAATAAAAATAAAAATGCTACCTGATAGTGGTCAATGGCGGCCTTGTCCGTGACGTTAAGGACACCCAGGGAGCTGGCTCGCTTCATGCTGTGTGCCATGCAGTGGGTGAGGGGAGGGGAGGGGGGGGGGGGGGTCAAGGGTAAGAAGTGATATGGAGGGGAGGGGGGGGGGTATGGAGAGTGAAGGGTGAGGATTTTTAGCTCAATGGAAAGGGTGGCATGTAGGTTAATAACATCTGGGACATTTACACACAAAGGGTTAGGGGGTGTTAGGGTCACAACAACGTTTCATAGCCATTTCTTACACTTTTGTCTTTACAACTTGTTCTCATTTTGTTAAAGGTGCTATGAGGAATTTTTTAATATTTCTGAAACAGTCTAATTTTTTTCCTATGATGAGTCCACAATAAAAAGCTAAAATAATCTTAACACATAGAAAAATATTTGCAATGACTCACTTTTACAAACCATCTCCTATATTTCTTGAATGACTTTTTAAAATGGACATATCTTGGCTCCAGCCTTCGTTGCAGTGGTCGCGGGTTCAAATCCGACCCGTGGACCTTTACTGCAGGTCATCCCCCCTCCCCCTTCTCTCTCTCTTTGTCTCCCCATTTTAACTCTGTTAATCTTATAAAGCTTGAAAATGCCAAAAAATAATATTTAAAAAAAAAAAGCATTGGAAGGACATATCTGCATTGAGGTAACTTTTACTGAGTGCTTATCGGTCGCTATGACGATGATGATGATGATGATGATGATGTAGGCAGTGACATCATCACCTTAAGGAGCATCAGCCAATAGCAGGAGAGATAGGAAACCAGTGGGCAAACACATGAGGCATGCAAGGACACATCCAAATGAAAAAAGATTTATTTATAAATTAAAAAAAATAATTCATCACAGCAATAAACATTCAAAAACAAAATAAAACAGCCATGCAGACAAGTTTGTTCTTCAAAAGTAAAAATGCACAAAAAAATAAAATTAAAAATAATAAAATAAAATAAAGAAATTCAAAGCCACAAAATGCAATAAATAGATTTAAAGGTGGAGTCAGTGATTCTGGAGAACGCTTGTTGTGAAAATCAGTGAATATCTCCTCGCGATCTGCTACCTGTCCATGCTGTGTGTGTGTGTGTGTGTGTGTGTGTGTGTGTGTGTGTGTGCGCGCTGAACAAAAGATCCAGTGTTCATTCACAGCCTAGGCTCTGTAAACTGGCCTGTTTCTTTACATATCCTTTGTTTACATACCAGTTTACAGAGCCTAGGCTGGGTATTTAACAAGAGATTTTTTTTCCAGCACACACACAGTACGGCCAGGTAGCAAATCGTGATGATGAGATATTCACTGATTTTGATAAAAGTAAATTTTTTGAAAAATAAGCATTCTCTAGAATCACTGACTGCACCTTTAACTATGAGTGGTATAAACCATAGTAAGTGAATGCGCTCCACAGTATAAAGCGTAAAGGCCTTTCAGAAGCATCAGAGTGTCTCTGAAGGGCTGCAGCGGTTTCCCATTTCATCAGCTCTGTTCTGTACATGTACACGGCTTATTGTACGGTTAAACTTTGGTTTTCTATTTCAAAATAAAGGTCTAACATTTCGGGAATTAACTCATAATATTTGGAGAATATTTGAAGGATAATGTTACATTTTTATATGAATGAAGTTAAGTTACAGGATCCAACCCATAACAACCTTATTATAATAGTATTATGCTTATTATATTACTTAAACTACTTGATTAAAAAACACATCTGAAAAGTTTAAAATTTCCCCTTTTGTATTTTTATTTGTGTTCACATTTGTTACCCTCGCTACAGCACAAAGCTGCTTCTGTGAGCTTTTTAGTGGATCACTTGTGGTGTGTAAACATTACAATCCACATCTTATTTTGAAGGCAACATTTTCCTCATCAACTATTTTCTTGAAATTTAACTTTTTCTCCCCCTGAAAATACAAGACAATGTTTTGTATGAAAACATCATCGGTTTTCTCGAAATGCAGCATTTTTGCAAAGTTTGTCTTAAAATATCTTATTTTTTTCTCCAAATGAATCACGTTTAATCATACCTGGGGTTCACCTGGGGGTAGAATTGAGTTTATTTTAGTCTTATTAGACCTTTAGTCTAAATAATTAAACTTTTTTTCATCAATATTTAGCAAATTTTTCCAAACCATCTTGTCGTTTTCCTCAAAGACTTATATATCTTTATCTTTCATATCTCTTCTGAAAATAGATTTTTTTTTCCATAATATTCACTTCACTTTTCTCTTAAAAAATCCCCTATACATTGTGTCCCCCTGACACTCCCTGAGCACCAAACTAAACCTTGACTAAAACCAATCGCACAATAAACAGCGTGTGAACAGAACAGAAAAGTAAACTAATGCAAATGGGAAAAAAGTTTAAACTAAAAGTTTATGTGCCAGTCAAAAAAAGCTCCCTGGTCATTCCATGTGCAAAACAAAAGCTTTTCAAAGTTAAAAAAAAAAAGTTACACCCCTTCCACCGCCAGCAAAGTAGAGCAGATATCCCTTCATTTCATTTTGGTTAGTCAGTAGCAGGCCGACCCGCTAACCAGCCAAGCGGAGGTTCTGTCGGTCCAATTCTCGCCCCCATCGCGGGTAGTTTTTAAGTGTCTTTTTAAGTGTCTGTGTTGGGGGCTAGTTTACCCAGGGCTTTGTGGGGGTTGGGGTGGGGGGGGGGGGGGGGGGGGGTGGGGAGTAGGGGGTTTTTGGGCTCGCTGTCCCGGGCCGAGTTGCCGCCTTTCAGCTTCCGCACCAGTTTCTCGCTGCTGCGGCGAATGGACGCGCGAAGTTTACTGAAAGATCCGCTCCTCTTCAGAGAGCCAGAGCCGTCCTGGTGGGAGGTGATACACGGTTATAGTCATATTCATAGTGTGTGTGTGTGTGTGTGTGTGTGTGTGTGTGTGTGTGTGTGTGTGTGTGTGTGTGTGTGTGTGTGTGTGGTGTGTGTGTGTGAGAGAGAGAGACAGATGTATGTGGTGTGTGTGAGAGAGAGTGATGTGAGTGAGTGAGTGAGTGTGTGTGTGTGTGTGAGAGAGTGTGCGTGCGTGTGTGAGAGAATGAGTGAGGAGAAGTGTGTGTGTGTGTGTGTGTAGGTGTGTTGTGTGTGTGTGTGTTGTGTGTGTGTGTGTGTGTGTGTGTGGTGTGTGCATCAGCGTCAGAACAATTTGCTGTTGGTATTGACTAACATTTTCTTTTCTAATCGTCGGGATTCCTGTCCAACGCCAATACACAGCTCTGGAAAAAAATAAGAGACCACTCCAAATGATCCGTGTCTCTGGTTTTACTCTGTATAGTTTATGTGTTTGAGTGAAATAAAATCAAGTGTTTTATTTATATAAACTCTCGACAACATTTACCCCCAAAATATTGTCATTTATACATTTCCATAGAGTAGAGATGGAGATTTAAGAAAACAAGTTTTTTTTTCCAGAGCTGTACAACACACACACACACACACACACCACACACACACACACACACAGTCAAAAATACACAATTTCAAACTGCTGAATTTCAAGTGTGAACACAATGCACATTCACACTCACACAAGCAAATAGAGTTACTAATTCAGAAACACTGAGCAGCTTTAATGAAAATATCTCTTCACTTTTGTACTGGCCAGAAGATTAAAGATTACGTATTACTGAGAGAAACTGTATAACTTAATCTTTTTCATTGCATATATCATGTGTTTCAATTAAAAAAATGAACCAATTGAAATCATGTAGAAGTTAATGAATTCATGTAAATCAGTGACCAACTGTGTAAGCCTTCAAAGATTAATTTCTACTATGGATTTAATACTGTAAGGGACACATACTGTATGTGGTTCGACTGTAGGAATATAGATGTATACATGACACAAAGTTAGTTTAATAACTGCTTTTTCTCTGCTGCTGTGAGGTAGTATTTATGTTTAGAGAAGCGCCACACACACAGATGCACACCGACACACACAACACACACACAGATCGCGCACAACACACACACACACACACACACACACACACAGAAGAAAGAGATGGGTACACACAAAGAGGCGAGAGGCGCAGGTTCGAGGTGAGCAAAGAGTTTAGGTTTTTATTAGAAGTTAAGAAAGACAAAACCGTCAGATGCACAAACACAGGACAGAGAGAGACAAGCAGAAGGTTAATAGCAGGAGGCCGGAACAGAGAGGCAGATAGATTCCCACAGTAAAATACAGCAAGCCCCAGCGCTCCCCACCCACACATCTATATACAGATGTACAGAAGGTAAACAAGCCGGATGCACCATATTTACGCTTCTAATCCACCAATTATTTTCTGTACATATTCTGACATTAAAGAGGCTACGAGGAACTTTTGTTGATTCTGGCGCCCCCTTTTGGACTAGAGCAGTATTGTTTTTTTCGACAGCAGAGACTGTTATCATCTCGGTCGTGCTGTTCATTTCGGTAGTGCGTGCATTTTGTTTAGACGGCAGGATGCGTGGCCATGAGCTAATGTATTTATATGTGACTGTGTCAATTTAATAATGTTCATATGACCATGTTAAAGCAAAGCAAACTGTGATTTAGTAGCACTCATAAATACAGGCTTTTCCCGTCTGCCTGTTGTAAATCGTTTGGTCTGAGTTGGCGGGGATTCAGACCAGAGCAATGACATTAAAAACAATAAATATATAAAAATAGCATTCTTTGCACTGATGGTCTCATTTGCTGTTACATTTATGATCATCAGAGGAAAAAGGAGACTCTTTCAAGAACATTAAAAAGTTCCTCGTAGCACCTTTAAGTAGAAAATGTCCATTTAACATTATTACAACTTCATAAAGACAATCTCTTTTCTGCTACGGACTTTAATTGAACCATCGTGTGTGTATTCTGTCACCTTTTAATGATTTAATTTGTTTATTGTTGACACATAGCGACAAGTTAATAACTCTACAAGGAGCTGGAAATACCCACGGAGTCACAATCATGCTGACGAGATACACTGATGTTATTTACAGCATGTTAAAGCTGGGGTGGAGGATTTGGGAAGAGAATAGTAGTTGGGATAGAGATTCGAATCCAAATACCTCAACCGCTCCACTTGTTCTCTTTGGTCCTTTCCTGACACGCTCTACACCAACAACGTCGGTGCCAAAGTGAATGGACAGTCCCAACAGCCAATAAGAACGGAGAATCGGAGCCTCGCTCTGATTGGTCAAAGTGTACCGCTCATGTACACTTTCTCAGAGCGTGTCAGGGAGGGACCGAAGAGAACAAGTGGAGCGGTTGAGGTATTTGGATTCGAATCTCTATCCCAACTGCTATTTTCTCCCCAAATCATATACCCCAACTGTAAGTCACCACAAGCTTCTAGTTTAAAATGTTGAGTTTCTAGTCAACACTAATGATTTTAGATCTTTATATACAGTCTGTGGTTTAGTTGTATTGGACAGAGTGGATGATAGAGAGCAGACAGAGGAGTGAGGGAGGAAAGGTTTTATAGCTTTAACTCTGTACATTTCACACCTGGCATGTTGTTTTGTATATTTTTTTTGTTGGATTAAAGTATCATTAAAGGAGAAGTAAGTGATATTTTTTAGTTAGTATATGTGTTAAATCTCTCTATATTCATACAGCAGTCGCTTAAACAGTATGCGCAGTTCATAACACAAGTCTCCTCAGTCATTCAGCTTTGCAGTAATTGCCAGTTCAAATTTTGAGTATCCGGCTCGTTTTTATCCAATCAGGAGACAGAGCGCTATAAAGAGGGCGGGTCTGTGTGCCCGTGAACGATGACTCGCTGCTCTCCATCTGCTCACAAAAATACAGTCCAGTCCAAACTTCACCTTTTATCAGTCCAATACATTTTTGGAAAAGCTTGTTTAATTGTGTGTGTTGGATTCTGAATTAAATTATTTTCCTGCACAGCACTAAGGGGCCTTTTAAATTGCAACATTTTCAAGATAATAAAACGCGAAAGTATTTTTACGTTCTAGCCCTTCGCTTATACGGAAACTTCGAAAGCTTTTTCGGGGACAAAAATGAAAACAAAAATGAAAAGTAGTATCAACGCGGAAGTTTTTAAAACATATAGAAGAAAACTATTATTATATTACAACTATCTTCTCATAAAATAATTGTATTCTTGTAACTTTGCGGCTTTATTATTGTTAAATTCTGACTTCTTTATTATACTATTTCTATTATTTTTTTCTCATAACATAAATACTTTATTCTCGAAATATTGTCAAAGTCTAAGAATTAGTTTTTCCCCCTTCAAGATGGCCCCTTAAACTCAGTCGAATTAATCACCATTCTTCCAAAGACTTGGTTCTCCAGTTAAAATGAAAGTACAGTTTAGAGTGACAGCCAAGACAAGAAGTAGAATAGCAGTTGTTAGTGTTAAAAGGACATACAGTCAGAAAGGTAAGGAGCACAAAAAAAGTTTTAATTTTGCCATTCACAAACATACATCAGTTGGCCCTCTTCCACCCATTACACATATACACACACAGTGCAGTCAAAGTAGTAAGCAGGAGAATTTAGGCTTGTTAGACACACACACACACACACGCACATAAAAGCAATATTATAGCAGTAGATTTGACCCGGCGTGAAGAATTCCACCAGAACGGATAGGTGTTGGTGTTTGAGAGAGGGAGAGAAAGAAAGAGAAAAAGAGGGAGGCAGAGAGAGGAGGGGGGAGAGAGAGGGAGGGATGGAGAGAGAGGGAGGGATGGAGAGAGACACGGGGAGAGAGAGAGGGGAGAGAGCGAGGGGGAGAGAGAGAGAGGGAGAGAGAGAGAGAGAGAGAGGGGAAAACTGCAGAGCTGACAGGGTTTTGAGGCGGTGCATCCATCATGCAGAAGACAAGTTTGTTTTTATATTTTATTTAGAAGAAGCATTTTTTTTACAACAAGGCATCTGGAGTTATGCCTGTCAGTCAGAAAGGAGGGAATACAAGCAGAGAGAGAGAGACAGAGATAGAGACAGAGAGAGAGAGAGGGGGAGAGAGAGGGGTAGAGAGAGAGCGACAGAGAGGGAGGGAGAGAGAGAGAGATGGAGCGGGTTGAGTTTTATGAAGGAAAGAAATGGAAAAAGGGAAAAGTGGAAGAAGAGAAACAAAGAGTTAAGAAAGCAGACAAGGTGCAGTCAGGATCACACACAGTAGTTCTCTAGCAGCTTGTGCTTTATACTGCGTTCCAGTTGAACTGGGAAAGGCTGAGTTTTACGAAATCCCAGACAGAAATATGAACTTGAACGTCCCATTAAATCGGATTCCTCAATATTCAACATGCTCAGCCATGAAGAGCAGTTTTTTTTTAAATGTTTCCTCTTCTGTATTGTTTGTTTCACACTGTGTTCAAATTGTAGATTTATTTAGAGAAAGGATATATTGGGCCGGTTTCGCAGACATGGATTAAGCCTAGTTCTGGACTAAATTGTACTTTCAATGGACAATCTCCATTCAAAATTCCATTTAGTCCAGGACTAGGCTTAATCCATGTCTGTGAAACTGGCCCATTATCTATTATTTAGAATATTTGATGTAATTCACAGATTCTGCCACTAGATGGAGCTTTTGCACAGTTTGACTTGGTGGAGAGAGAAATACTGTGTCAGAACATCAAGTAAGAACAAGGTTAAACTTTGTTAGAAAGCCACACATTAACAAGTAAACACAGGCAGGAGACACATGAGAGCAGCCAGACAGCTATAGAATATTTTTCTGTCAAACGTAGGATGTTATTTGTTTATATTTGTTTTTACATAAGTTTTTTTTTGGCTACACAGAAATAGTTTAGGGCTGAAACTAATGCACATTATTATGCATAACATTTCTTTGGTGCTTTTTTGTGATTTTTCGGAGCTTCTGTACCAGTGTCAAAGGGATGGACAACAGTTTGTAAACGCTGCCATACTGAGAAATACAGAGAGAGTTTTGTGGAGCTGATAATAGACTTAATCAACTTTGTGTCAATTCATTTGGCGATGGCTTGAATGTAGCCGACGTTCATTTCTATATGAAAAAGTTACGCACTATAGCTTATTTTCTCTCTGGCTGCTAACATGATGACACAACACAACAAGCGAAAAGGAAAGGGTAGAAAAAGGAATTAAGAGATCACAGAAAATAATATAAAAAAAAAAAAAAATCACAATTCACGTTCCCATCACACACAAAAGCAAAGGTGAGGTAAACACAGGTACATACAGCAAACATTGAGTAAATAGAAGGTATAGAGTACAGTACAGAGCCCAGGTGGAGTCAGATCAACAGACCAATAATAAGTCACAAAGATTTGCACAAGAAATATTAAAAAATATGTGAGAAAAAAATATAAATGTTTTACACAGCGGCCACTGGTGAGAGCTGGGTGGAAGTGGATGATTTACTTTGAAAGGTTGGACTTAAAATAACTTTCATTTTTTTACTCAATATTCATTTACTGTATATTAATATGCATTTTAATTTAGTTTTTTAATAGTTTCTCGGGTTATTCTTAATTATATGATATCTCTTTATCTTGTACAGATCGTATACATAAGCATTACAAATATATTGCATATACAATGCTACTTTGATCTAAATGTGCAGCACACATGTACGTATGCATACTTTCTGTTATCTGTATATTTACATAGCATTTACATACATATGACTTTTTATTTATCGTCATAATCAATTCTTCACTTCCTTGGATCGATGAATTTAAATCCTAACGTAAATCTAATCAAAAAAAATGTAATTGGTTTGGTGCTCTTGTTGACTTTGTGGTGACATCATTTTAGCCACTAATTTATTGACCAAAAAACGCCTTTTATAAATCATTTACTTCCAAACAAAGCTCTTTCCAGTACAAACCAGCTGTTGGATTTCCTGATAGAAATATATCCAGAAAATCAATGACTCAATGTCTCACACAACCCATACAGGTTTAAGAGAAGGAAGATGCTGATTGGTTGTTCAGGGCGCTATGACTACTGTTGCTATGTGAGCAGGCAGCATCAGCATCAGCAGCCTTTAAAAGAAATAGAGTATGATGGCAAGAACAGCAGCCTATAGAGACTAGCCCTGCGTTCCAAATCACATACTCTTTCTTCTTACTACACTACATACTAAAGTACAGAAGAGTTTTAGGGCCACAGGAGAGAGAGAAAAAAAAAATCAGATAAGGAAGATTTTTTTTTTCTCCATTATGTCGAGAAATGTCAAGAATAAAGACGAATACTCCAAAATGCTATTGGAGTTAGTGGGGGTATTTCTGTATTTTCAGCATACTACAATTGACGTGCATGTATTGGGGATATCCTAAATCTTTGTCTGGCGTACTAAATAGTAGGGAAGTAATGGGGGATTGGAACGCAGGGTGAGTTTGATGGCAAGAACAGCAGCCTACTGAGACTAGATCTACATATTTCTGCCACTGCAGGTCGCCAGAGGAAAACACTGCAGTGGGTTTAAAGAGACGTGGCAATGCAGCAAAGGGAGTTAGGAGGCGACATGAGAAGGTTTTAAGCTCTTTTCCCCCCTTCACTCTCCGGCTCAAGAAAAGGCCCGGAGAGACAGAAACCGTGCCTGTAACTGTGCGTGCTTTGGTCATACAGAAATGGGCAAAAAAGTCGCTCATCCAGGTTAGCTTAGCTCAAACTCTGGTAGTAGTCAAGGGGAGCAGCTGGTCAGAAGATACACTTTATAACAACACTAAACTAAAGGCTCCCGTGTGCTTGTTGGGACTTGTTTATTTACCACGTTAATGTTATGCCAGTCTGCCTTGAGTCATACTTATTGTGTCATAGGAACCAGAGCATAGCCCATAGCCTCATCCAAACCAAATTTCTCTGTAAAGTTTATCAAACTTAAATGACATTATCTTTAATCTGGATTGATAAATATGCCTATAACTCTATTCAGATGCTGAGTATGATTAGTAACTAACTCTCCAAATGAGATATTTAGAAGGATTTTGGTTAACAAATGTTAGTTAGAAGAAGCTCTAGAGAAAGAGTTAAGTGGA
>CM047517.1:3616095-3703595 GCA_026122265.1 Ammodytes dubius
TGTCACTCCCCTCTCTGCCCATTTCACCTCTGTCTCTCTGCACTATCAAAAGCATAAAAATGCCCAAAAAATATCTTAAAAAAAAAAAAAAAAAAAAGAAGAAGTTGTCCTACACATCACACTCTCAGGGGATAAATAATAAATTGTGTTTTACGTTTCTGCACCATGAGAACTGTTGGGTGACATCAATGCTGAAATATTGAAAATATTTTTTTAAACAATTGGAAACAACGCACTTAAACCCAAAAATGCTCATTTTCAAAAACAAACAGACACATCGCGATGAAGTCAATCAACAAACGTCGTGAGGACGTATAAGCAAAAGCAATCGTGTCTAAGCAGTGTGAGTGCAGGTGGGCCTGACCAGTTCACCTTCAAACCAACATTTGGCCTCTGCAGCAAGTTTACCACAATATTTGATTGGGCCAATAGAAGTGGTACTGGTTAAAAGTATTAAACAACATATAAAACCTGTTGTACAGGTTAAAACAAACTTTAACAATTGGTTATTAAGTTTATACTTCTTCCTACTCCTTTTCAGGCATATCAATTCAATATGTTATTGTTTATTTTTTGTTTATTTTTATTTGTGAAATCATTTGAACATATTTTTAATTGTATTTTCATGCTTTTAATTTTTTCTTTTTTTGATATGTCTGAAATAAAACTGAATCAAATCAAATCAAATCAACGATCCCACTCCCACCCGGCCCCTAGGGTTGGTGTTATATTAGTAACCCACCAGGTTGTTCTTGGTCTTGGCCACGTTGGGGTCGTCGGGGCCCAGTTTGCTCTGGTAGATCTCCAGCGCGCGGCGGTAGTAGTATCTCCACCTCCTCGTACTTGCCCTGGTTCTGGCACAGCAGAGCCAGGTTGTTCAGCTGCTTGGCCACGTCAGGGTGCTCCTTACCCAGAACCTGGGGCCAGAGAGAGGGGGGGATGAGAGAGGAGCGAAGGGGGGGGGGAGAGGGGAAAGAGAGAGGGGGAGAGGAGGGGGGAGAGGGAGAGAGAGAGAGGGGGGGGAGAGAGAGGAGAGAGAGGGGTGAGAGAGGAGGGGGGAGAGGAGAGAGAGAGGGGGGGTAGAGAGGGAGGGGGGAGGGGGGGGTAGAGAGGGGAGAGAGAGGGAGAGAGGGGGTAGAGAGGGAGGGGGAAGAGAGGGGAGAGAGAGAGGATGAGAGGGGGATAGGAGGGGGGAGAGAGGGGGTGAGATGAGAGAGAGGGGGAGGGGGAAGAGAGAGGAGAGGGGGAGAGAGGTAGAGAAGGGGTAGAGGAGAGGGAGAGAGGGGGGAGAGAGGGGGGGGAGGGAGTGAGAGGGGAGAGGAGGGGGATGAGAGGGGGGATGAGAGAGAGAGAGAGAGGGGGTTAATATAACAATGTCCAGATGCTCTTTACCCAGGACCAAAGACAGAGGCAGGGGTGGGTAATATAACAACAGGCAGTCTCACTAATGTGCCATGTGGTAGACAGCTTTCGACAAGGGTGACAAACAAAAAGCAGCTTGAAACCGAGTGCTGGTGAATTACCAAATACTCATTTTAGCTGAACAGTCGTTGAACACGTCACAATGTAACTCAATAGAACCTACGTTCCAAAGGAAGAAATGTAATTTATTTTTGACAAACAAGGCCTCCATCATTTAGAGTTATGTCATCACTTTTACAGCATCTTCAAAGACAGGCATTGGTTCTGCTGTTAGACACACACACACCAACACTCTTTAGGCATTGTTAAAACACAGAGAGTTTAACGCAATTGTATTTAAAGGTTCAGTATAACCCAGTTTACCTCAGCTAGTTTAAATTTTGGATTTCTGAACAAACCTGTGTGAATGTAATAATACAAATGAACAGATTTGAACCTTTAAAGGTTCAAATGTACGACTCAGTCTTAATTGCTCGGGATTGTTTTGTATGTTGGTTGCTGAACAATCAAACTGTCATGCCAAACCCTTAAATCAATACTAATGACCTATGATTTTGAACGCTTTTGAACCAGGGTACTAGTAATACTTGTCCAGCTACATAAAATCAAAAATAACTTTTGTAATTGGGTTTTGATAAGAAAGTCTAAGAGGAATGCAAAAAAATACAATTAGGTGCTTATACTTATAGCACCCTTAACAATATTTAAGACAGTCTATTTACATAAAATTTAAATTTTTAGGTTATTAAAATATGAAATACTGCTCTAAAATAGGGCAATTTTTAATTATTATTGTTGAAATTTGGTGATTGGAAATGTTGTCTATGTTTATATTATAAAATAAATATGTTCATTTTACTCAAACATATGCCTCTAAAGAGTAAAACAAGAGACACTGAACATTTGGAGTGTAGTGGTCTCTTAATTTTTTCCGGAGCTATATCACATATCAATCTAACCTACTTATACATCTTGTCAGATTTTGACTGGACTATTGACCTGCTTGACTAGATAAAAGCGGAGTACATTGGGCAAACAAATCCATTGAGCATTTATTACAAAACTATATACATCTGTTTCGAGCCAAAAAAGCAGGACCAGCATGAACATATAACTATAAAAGGTGGATTGCATTAATGTGGATGTGAGAGCGATGTTATAATTTCCCCTGTGTGGTGCAAAGGCTTAAAGCTATTAGAAGTGAGTGTAGTGAGTGTAGTGAGCGGGAAAGAGATTCAGAAATATCATTAGTGACCAGAGTGGGTGGTTATAGGCCTAGAATACTGCAGAATTTCCCTGCGTTCCAATCCCCATACTTCCCTACTATTTAGTATGGCAGAAAAACATTTAGGATGTCCCAATACATGCACGTCAATTCTAGTATGCTGAAAATACATAAATGCCCCACTAACTCCAATAGCATTTTGGAGTATTTGTCTCATTTCTTGACATTTCTCGACATAATGGAAAAAAAATCTTCCTTATTTGATTTTTTTTCTCTCTCCTGTGGCCCTAAAACTCTTTTGTACTTTAGTATGTAGTGAAGTAAAAAGAAAAAGTATGTGATTTGGAACGCAGACAGGGTTTTAGTGTGAGACTGACTGAGCAGCAAAATACAGAATAGCTGACTGAGACTTAGAATAGGAAGTGCCAGGAAGGAAACAGAGAGTCAAAGAGTCTGCTACTCATCTGCTACTCTGCGAAACCCTGCAGGCTAAACACATTGTTTTTTTGAGGCACTAGAGTAAATTTTGAGATTTCTAGATGTCTATTCAGCTTCCATAACATGTCTTCTCTCATACTAGTATAAATAAAAAGGTCCAAAATGTACATTCAGGTGTTTATTTGACAAAACCTTGTCTGTTTGCGTTTGTATCTTTAACGGACATTATCTCAACATAAGTATTTTTGTTTCAATACTCTGAACCACAAATCTAAACTTGTAACGTACTTACATCAACTAAAGGGGCAACCGTGGCTCAGGTGGTTAAGCGGGTTGGCCAATGATCCAAGGGTTGGAGGTTTGATCCCCGCTCTGCCACCAGTGTCATGGTTGTTGTGTCCTTGGGCAAGACACTTCACCCACCTTGCCTAGTGTGAATGTGTATGACTGCTGTATGTTTGAGGTGGTGGTCGGAGGGGCCGTAGGCGCTGAATGGCAGCCACGCTTCCGTCAGTCTGCCCCAGGGCAGCTGTGGCTACTATCGTAGTTTACCACCACCAGTATGACTGTGTGTGAATGAATGGAACCTGGTACCCTGTAAAGCGTCTTTGAGTGCCTTGAAAAGCGCTATATAAATCCAATCCATTAAATAACCTCAATAATCATTCTTAGCTTTATTCTGAAGGTAATTTCAGTAGGATTTGTTCATGTGTTGTTAATGGTCTGATTTATGATTCATTTTTTCCTTTAAAACTGAACTGAAAATGCATTTTAAAACCATAACTGGTTAGATAATGCCATATTTGCATATTCATTCAAACACTCCTGAAAAAACTTGTAATACAAAAAATAGTTGTTTTAATGTGAGTAATAAACTGGCAAAGTTTCATGATGATAGTTATAAGTTAAAAAAAATATTACCATATTCACTTGCAGTGTCTCGCCTTTCTGTTTCCATTTTAAATATTGTAATTTTTATTTTATTTAAATGTTCTATTTCTATTCATTTGCTTTTAAATGTTTTATTCATTCGCTTTTCTAATGTGTATTGTGTATTTTAATCTTGCCCCTGTAAAGCACTTTGAATGGCCTTGTGTCTGAATTGTGCTATAGAAATAAACTTGCCTTGCCTTGCCTTACAGTTAATACCGCCTACACAGTTTTCACTCGATTCCTGGCCTAACCTGAACCCTACGCAATCAACACATCCCACAGCTTTTCCTGTAAACATCGTTAGCTGGAAAAATAATTGACCACATGCCACACGCATCTGCTAAAGGTCTGTGGGGCAGAATCGATGGTGTTTATTGATGAATGCCTTGCTTGTGAATTCCAAAAAGGTGCCGCAGTCCCAGTGGTTTCTGAGAAGCTCGTATATATATATATACACAAAATGATTCGGTACTCATGTATATATGCATTATTATAGCTTTTTATTATACTGACATGCTAATAACATAATCTATCCAAGCCAAATTGATCTGTTTAAGGGGTAGGACTAGATAAGTTTTTTACTTCCTCCTACCCCCTTTCGAGCATGTAGAAAGTGTGTCTGTTTTTTTTTTTTTTTTTTTTTTTTTTTTTTTTTTTTTTTTTTTTTAAATTCTATTTTTTTTTTTTTGCTTTTGTTTGTTTTTTATTTATTCATCTATTTTTTATTGCTCGCATGTTCGAAATAAAGAAAGAATAATAAAAAAGACTACAGTGGGCTAAAATTAAGCTTTAGAGTCTCCACTTTAAAAAGGGAATTGAGTGAAGCCACATTTTAGCCAAATATGTTCTGAAAATGGGAATATTTAAGAGATTCAGGACTTTGTCTCTTATACTTTTTCCTCTGAGAAACATTTCAACAAAGAGACAGCAGGCAGAAAGTCCGGCTTCAGTTTTTTCTATTTTCTGCGGGGTAATTTTTTGACTTGTAACACTACAGATTGTAAATTGTTTGTTACAGTTATATTAGAATTGACTAAAATGGTAAATTTTTTGTTTTGTGTGTTAATATAGCTGTTTCTGAGGATATCGTTAAATCTTGTTCCAATAAAAAAATAATGTACCGGTATATTACCCGTTCAACTTTGACCCCAACACAATACAAGGGTTAAAAGCTAAAGTTGGCAATATTCTATACTTTTAATAATGTCAAATTATTGAATGAAAAAAGACCAAATCCAAAAGGCATTAGTCTTTGCAAATGCTGCTTGTCCGTGTCTCTAAACTCCAAAAAACTAAGCCGATCATTAGTTGTTCTTTTAAACGGCCCAGTAATTTCATAAAACCGCTGACCACTTTAGTAAACAGCACATTTGTTATGGGGGACTATTTTCAGCTGTGGAATAATCCACATTTCTTGCTCTAGTGAGTATTTGGGGCAACGGAGGAAGAACAATTAAGCACTCTGGCTCAAAGGGAGAAGATGTGTCACGCTGTGGACATTACCAATACCCGGCCCTACTTAAATTCAATGATGATACTTATTTTTTGGACTTTCCAATCAAGAAATAAAAGCATAGAATCATACTGTTTATAGACAAAATACTCATATTTATTATAACAATTATTTTGAAATTATCTTTGATTTTTTTATTCATGTTGTTTGTCCTTTTGTAATTCTTTTACTAAATTAGTTTTTAAATGTTTGAAATAGATTAATAAAGAAAAAAAAATCCCCCTCCCCCGTGTCCCCAATACCCAACACACTCACATAGGAGCAGAGATATCCTGAGTTTCTATAAAAAGATCAAAAATGCAGCAATCCCGACTCTGCAGCAGTCGCCTTGCAGGAATACTCAACAGGGAAATCTCTCCAGCTCGAGTGAGAGATTTATCATCGGAGTATAAAGTCGCACAAGAAAAATTAAACGTCTCGGCTTAAACAGAGATGACATTTTATTTTCAGAGCGAGAGAAGGAGATGGAAGAAAACACACACACACCACACACACACACACACAACACACACACACACACACACACACACACACACACACACACACACACACACACACACACACACACACAAAAGAGGCATAAGAGAGCTGAGAACTGAGGACAGAGCCAGAGTAGTGAATAGAAAGTGTTGCGCACACTTTCAAGGTTTGCTGAGCAGAACCTTTGTAAGCACAGAACCATAAGGCAGAGGAGATAATGAAGCTCTCATTGGAGTATACAGGCTGATACACGTCTATGAATGGTGCAAGGGGAAGGGAGAATTAGCCGGTGGGTCGAGGGAGGAAAATGCCCTTTGAATATGAAACTAAATGTGACATTTTCAAAACTAAGAGTGAGAAAAAGTCTTTGCAATTTCTACTTGCCTTTCGTTTCTATGTTTCTACAAAACTTCAATGTCTTCTTTTTTTATATTTAAATTGTTTCAAAATCTATCTAAATAGTCTCTGATTTAAGCAACTCATGACACCAAGCGGAATCATTTTGACAGAACTTATCAATAGTAAACCCCTACTTCTGATACGATAGTCTACATGAATGGGCCAATCAAAGCTTAGAAACAATGATTAGACATGTCCCCTCTGTAAAGCTTTGGATCTTTGCTTTGGAAGACAAAAAAAAAAAGTGATTTGACAACAAACGTTCCCCAGATTCGTTGACTGCACCTTTAAATCTAGTGAAGGAGAAAATTGACCATCTGTTATGTGTGGAGCCAATTTAGAAACAGCTGCTGAGTCATGCTTTCTTATTATTTATTCAGCTACTACAACAGAACCTATTTATTCATGTTATTTGATGATTTTGGACTTTGATGATCTTTGACTTTGATGATCTTCGACGTACCTTTTCTCTGATCTCCAGCGCCCTCTTGCACAGCGGCTCTGCTTCCTTGTACTTCCTCTCTTCCCGTACAGCACAGCCAGGTTATTCAAGGTGGCCGCAACCTGACAGACACACACACACTTTGATTAATTAAAAATGTCTTAAATGAATATCGAAACCCTGATGATAAGCCTTGATCATCTTCACCCATGCGTGTGTGTGTGTGTGTTTGAGCGTCTGTCTGTGTGTGTGTCTGTCTGTCTGTCTGTCTGTCTGTCTGTCTGTCTGTCTGTCTGTGAGTGTGTGTGTGTGTGTGTGTGTGTCGTCTGTCTGTGTGTGTCAGCTCTATTGATCTGGTGAAATGAACGAGGAAGGAGACTCGTGGTGATTTTGTGTGTAATCATCTGAGTGATAAATCTCCAAAGTGACTCAGGAGAGAGAGACTGTAGAGGCGCCTGGATGGAGGTCACCTCAGACAGACTGCTGCTCATTTGGAGAGAGAGGAAAGAAAGGATATGTTGACCAACTGGGAGAGGTAGGACGGCCTAGAGGAAAGAGGGGCCGACCAGTAACCATGAGGTCTCTGGTTCCTCCTCCCAGTAACCATGAGGTCTCTGGTTCCTCCTCCCAGTAACCATGAGGTCTCTGGTTCCTCCTCCCAGTAACCATGAGGTCTCTGGTTCAATCCCCGGCACCGGGCAGGAGGTTGTGGTGGGCAGTGTAGATGTAATAGTAGCCACCACTAGTTTTACTACTAACACCCTACTGTGATAGCGAGTTTTAAGGCGAGTACAGACACTGCACCTTTCTCACTAGTTTAACCTCCTGGTGACAATGTAGATTCCCTAGAGCCAGTTTTCATAGCCAGGAGAGACACAATGCCAAGGTTAAAACTGGCAAGGCTCCAGACCACCCAATCTGCTGCTATGTAAGTGTGTTGTTGGTACTCGCAACAACTGTTCCATGTCGACGGAAGTCCGGCAAGTTCAAACCTGAAATCAAGACATTGTTTCTCAATGAATGAATACTTGTTTACCTGTGGCTCTCTCGTGTAAATTTGGAACCAGTTTAAATCTAGAACCGGTTTTTAAAGCCGAACATTCAAAATGAGGCGAATAGAAACTTCATTGAAAGAGATCGAGAAATTAAGAATGATTTGGAAATAATTGGAATAGAGATAAATAGACAAAGTGCTGGATTTCAAAAGGAAAATCAGTGTCAGATAAGTGTAGTTGGTGCAAAAACTATGATTTTTTTTTTCTTATTCTTTTTGTGGTAAAGAGCGGAGGTGGGAGTCGGGTTAGGAGGTCTAACCTCAGGTTCACAAAGTGGAGAGTGATGGAGGTCCAGAAAGTAGAGACACAGGCCTGCTGGATTTAAAACAGTTAGTCGAACTGTGGGTTTACAGTCGCACTGACAAACCCAAGTTCTTCAGTCCGACACAATACTGGACACTTTCATTAGTGTGGTTTGGGAGATATGTAATTTAAAATGTATAACGTAAGAGGCCTGAACACAGCCAATATTTCTTATTGACTATTTATTCTTTCTATGAAGCAATGTTTCTTTGCATTCACTTTACAGACTTATTTACATTTTTAAATAAAACATTGTACATTTTATATTTTATTTTATTTTGTAATCTTCGTTTTTGTCTGTTTTGGAACAAACTGACAACATAATGAATAAAGTTCTATCTTGTGTCAAATCAGCAATTTATTATCATAATTTAACCAGGAGCACGAAAGCAAATGAGTCGCTCCCAAAATGTTAAATTGATGTTGGTAAAAGATGGATCAAGTTGTTCGAGTCTGAAGACTTTTCTGTTTCCATTTTAACCTGTACTTTTTATTTAATTTAAATGTTTTACTTCTTTTCATTCGCTTTTAAATGTCTTTTAATGTGTTTTATGTATTTTAATCTTGCCCCTGTAAAGCACTTTGAGTGGCCTTGTGTTTGAATTGTGCTATATAAATAAACTTGCCTTGCCTTGCCTTGCCTAAATATAACTTATTTTTGTTATTGTGTTCAAGTTGTTGTATATGTTTTTTATGCAGCTAAGTGCAAGGACGATCTAACCTCTGAAACTATTAGATACAGAGATAAGACATCTCCATGACTCAGGTAGAACTGACATTTTAGCAAGGTCACAAAAAATACATATTTCCAACAGTCTATTGCCATGGAAACAGATTCCAACTTTTTTGTATTGCAGAGAAAGATAGGTTTAAAAAAAAATGTATTTAGCCTTTATTTATACAGGTAATATCATTGATACACAGGGTCTAATACTCAAGGAGACCTGTTAGACAACAACAGTACAACATAAAGTTACAGACAGACAGGACATTTAGTACAAAGACAATAAATAATTTCATAGATGGATAGATGGATAGATAAAGATAGATAGATAGATAGATAGATAGATAGATAGATAGATAGATAGATAGATAGATAGATAGATAGACAGACAGACAGACAGACAGACAGACAGACAGACAGACAGACAGACAGACAGACAGACAGACAGACAGACAGACAGACAGACAGACAGACAGACAGACAGACAGACAGACAGACAGACAGACAGACAGACAGACAGACAGACAGACAGACAGACAGACAGACAGACAGACAGACAGACAGACAGACAGACAGACAGACAGACAGACAGACAGACAGACAGACAGACAGATAGATAGATAGATAGATAGACAGACAGACAGATAGATAGATAGATAGATAGATAGATAGATAGATAGATAGATAGATAGATAGATAGATAGATAGATAGATAGATAGATAGATAGATAGATAGATAGATAGATAGATAGATAGATAGATAGATAGATAGATACTCACAGCTGGATGGTCCCTTCCCAGAGTCTTCTCTCTGATGGCCAGAGCATCGTTCAGCAGGTTGGCTGCTTCCTTGTATTTGTTCTGATCCCTGAAACACAGAAGAGAAGAGAATATAAACCTTATTGTCTAGTTAAGGGAAATTTGTATGTCTTGTCACAATACATGTAGGTACCCATAGGTACATGTGTATTGCCATCGTACTGCCATCGGTGTTTGAGTGTATGTATATAAAATGTGTATTGTGAAGCGCCTTGTGACCCTGGTCTGTGAAGGGCGCTATATAAATAAAGCTTACTTACTTACTTACTTACTTACTTACTTACTTACTTACATAGAACATAAATTACCTATATGTACTTATGAATGAAAAAGTGCTAAATAAAGTTAATACACAGCAGCCTAGGCTCTGTAAACAGGTATGTAAACAATGGGGGCCCAATGTAGCTAGATACACGCCCTTTCAGACAGCCTAGGCTGTGCATTCAACCTGGATTTTTTTTTTTCAGTGCACACAGAGTATGGACAGGTAGCAGATCGTGAGGCGATATTCACTGATTTTGACCAAAAGTGATTCTGACAAATTCAAAGTCATATAAAAAAAGAAGTTTAGTAAAACCAAGTAATACTGGAAGCACAATATCATAAATAATGTTTTTTTTTAAACTGCTAGACCTACAGTCTACTACAGTCTTTTAGCAAACACAGTCAAGGAGGAAAATGGACATAATAACACACACACACACGCACACGCACACGCACACGCACACGCACACGCACACACACACACACACACACACACACACACACACACACACACACACACACACACACACACACACACACACACACACACACACACACACACACACACACACACACACACACACACACTAACTATTCTAACAATTCCAACCAAGATCACATTATTTTGTTTAAGGCGGCATGTTCGGAATAGTTTCGCAGCATTTTCCCACAGTCCACACAACCAGTCAACCCCAGTCCCTCTTACATTGACTATTCAGTGAGTAAGATTTGCGACGATGAGTAAACAAAATACTGGGTAGAAACCCTTATAAAACACTTGTCTAGCCCTTGTGTGTCCAGCTTTTTCTTCTTTTCTTCTAGGCCTGGGAAATGAACACTTCCCCAGTACTAATACTGCACTGTAAATCTGTTGTTGTGTCTACTGTGTTTGCTGACGTAGATAGACAGCTAATTATCATGTGGAGAGGGCTCCTACAGAGGCCTCTCCGTTTACACAATACACTTTTTTAAGCTTGGTTACCAAAGGTTCCAAAGGCGACATGCCACTGTGTAGTGTGGGTGACAAAATGAAGAAAACGCTATAGACATTATCACGACTTTCTACTTGGTGAAAACGTTTTTTTTTTTGTAGGATCTGATGGTATGTGAGCGACAAGGTTAAAATCATTCCTGGAATTCTTTAATACAGAACAGTGATTCTAGCAAAGTAATGTCCCAGCATTTACTAAGAAGATTCTACTTCATTCAAAAATCTGAAAGGTTTTTAAAATACTCCGAATTCTGGATGGATATCGAGAACAGAATTGATACGGGTTGCTGACTGGTTAGTTACCAAATATTTATAACTTTCTTGACAAACAATACTGCTATTGGTGTACTATGTATGCAACATGTATTCAGTGTAAAGTAGCAGCATTTTCAAATTGTCAAATGTCCCCTAATGACGATGAAGCTGCGTCAAGTTGCGATGTTATGTTTGACGTTGTTTAACTTAGAAATGGTCACTTCTCTGACACACCAAAAGTGACATAGTGCACCTTTAGAAATGAATCACTGTATGGCCATGACCACTATAAAACACTTAAATCAGCCAACCAACCTGTAAACGAGGGTGAGGATATTGAGCAGGGTGGCCACAAACAAAGTGGGCCCACCGTAGCTAGCAACATGCCCGTTTACAGAGCCTAGGCTGTGAATTAACACTGGATTTCTTTCTCTTCTAGACGGATAAACATAAAATCACTGTATGGCCATGACCATTATAAAACACTTAGGGCCAGTTTCACAGACATGGATTAAGCCTAGTCCAGGACTTAATGAAGATTTGAATGGAGATTGTCCATTGAAAGTAGAATTTAGTCCAGAGCTAGGCTTAATCCATGTCTGCGAAACCGGCCATTAATCAGCCAACCAACCTGTAGACGAGGGCGAGGATATTGAGCATGGTGGCCACGTCGGGGTGGTCGTGTCCGGATGTCTTCTCGAGGTCCTCCAGAGCCTGTTTGCAGAGCGGCACGGCCACCTCGTATCGGCCCTGGGACGCGTACTGGATCACCAGGTTGTGGAGCGTTCTCAGTCGGGCCGGGATCTCATAGCCACCCTGCTGAGCGGCCGCCGCTGCTGCACTGCCATGGGTCGGCTGGACTGGAAGATAGACAGAGGGCGGAGAGGAAAAGATTATTATTAGACGTTTACTGTAGTTAAATAATGATAAATAAATGGTAAATGGTAAATGGACTTGACTTATATAGCGCTTTTCTAGCCGATTTTCTCAGCCCCAAAGCGCTTTACATATCTTACCACATTCACCCATTCATACACACACTCATACACCGATGGCAGTAGCTGCCATGCAAGGCGCTCTCTGAACCATCAGGAGCAATTTCGGGTTCAGTGTCTTGCCCAGGGACACTTCGACATGTGGCGGGTAGGCGGGGAATCGAACCTCCGACCCTGCACTCCAGAGGCAATCTTCCTACCCACTTCGCCACTGCCGCCCAAATAAGGCTATACTATTTATTTTGAAGCAGGTTGAAGCTTTATTAAAATGATCAACTTTTCACTTTTTGCATTGACAAAACATTGTATGATTTTTGCATATGTATTATTACACTGGAAGATAAATGTGGAAAGGGAAAAAAGATTGTTAGGCTTTTATGGTAGTTATAAGGATGAGGATTTTGAATTTTATAATTTCAGAAAGACGAACAGGTTGAAGATTATTATGAATTATGTGCGAAGTACTGTAGATAAACTGGGTCGGCTGGACTGGAAGACAGAGGGCGGAGAGGAGAGAAAAATTATTGTTAGACTTTATTGGAGTTATAATCCATGTTAAATTAAGCTTTTTCTATTTCTATTTCTAAACTATTTATTTTGAAGCAGGTTAAAGCTTATTACAGTATGTGCTTTTAATTTTTGCCATTGTATTCTTACACAAACTAATTGTATTTATTTTATTTTAAAAAATTATTACATTTGTTAACATGCCATTGGTTGGCGAATAAAGGAAAGAGGAAGAACATTATTATTATACTTTTACTGTGGTTATAGTGTGTGTAGGATCAGGCTCTTGTATATCGTTTCACAAAGACGAAAAGGTTGAAGAAAATCCGAATTATGTGCTGAAACCTTTTTGCCATTGTATTTTTGTAACAAATAATTTTATTTTTATTAAATTTTGAACATGTAAGATGAAAAGAAATAAAAGAGAAATAAACCAATTGTCTCAGCTCTGAAATTAATTTTTCCATAAAATGATGTTGAAAAAGATAACTGTGTGTGCAGCAATATAATCAGACAAATGCAGAGTTAACATTTTTTTTCCCATATGCTTTAAAAATAAGCTAGAAAAGATACATACAGATTTTTTTTCAGATATCAAAGCATTTTAAGAATCATGTGCTAATTTATTAGTTAGTTTTTACAAATGGGTCATTGCTGAAACCCCGACATACAAACAGTGGCTGTGTGTTAACATACGGCCTTAAGAAAATGATTATTCACGTGTAAACAATATCCTCATTCTGCAAATGTGCAAATGTCTGTGTGTTACGTTTTAACGCGTGACTGGAATGTATCCCATGACATGCTGAATATCTATCTATCTAAGTGTGTGTGTGTGTGTGTGTGTGTGTGTGTGTGTGTGTGTGTGTGTGTGTGTGTGTGTGTGTGTGTGTGTGTGTGTGTGTGTTTGTTGTGTGTGTGTGTGGCAGTGATAACGGTGTGTGTGTGTTTGTTTGTGTCTGTGTGTGTGTGTGTGTGTGTGTGTGTGTGTGTGTGTGTGTGTGTGTGTGTGTGTGTGTGTGTGTGTGTGGGCAGTGATAATGGTGTGTGTGTTTGTGTGTGTGTGTGTGTGTGTGTGTGTGTGTGTGTGTGTGTGTGTGTGTGTGTGTGTGTGTGTGTGTGTGTGTGTGTGGTGTGTGTGCGTGTGTGTGTGTCCTTATAATATATTTTACTGCAGGTTACAACTGAATCTGCAGCCAATTTGTCCAATTTATTAAAAGTAGCAGGACACAAAATCTCCAGTGTCTCTCTGTGGATCCCAGAGTTTACTAAACGACTGACATGATAATATTTGTGTAGAAAAATCCCTGCTCTGTGTACAAGCCCGAGACCAATTTAAATAAAGCCAGAGCCGTCACTTCCATTTTCTTTTTCCTGTTGACGGCAATTTAGCAAAAATCCCAAAAAAGCTTTTCAGTCGGTCTGAATGAACTCGAGAGGGGAAAGACATCCAATCTACAGACCACACAGACACACACACACACCACACACACACACACACACACACACACACACACCACACACACACACAGAGACACAACACACACAACAAGACCGGTAACACACACACCAAAAAACACACACACACACACACACACACAGACACAACACATACACACCACACACACACACAACAGACACGACACGAGACAACAGACAAAAACACCCTACAACACACAACAGACAGAAAACCACAGAAAAGACAGACAGACAGACAGACAGACAGACAGACACCATTTCATCTTTCTTCTTCGGCGTCTTACCATCCTCTTCCATCCAGCCAACCTCATAATTTATTCACAAGCAGATAACACTTAATGAATGGGTGAAGCAATGAAAAGCTATTTGGGGACCTGAGAAAAACAGCTAAAAAGCGCTAGATAAGTCAAGTCCATTTTACCTCAAATTAGGAAAAACTCAAATTGTACAATAAACGCCTGTTTATCTAAAATGGCAGAATCACTAACCCATATGCTCCTTATTTACAGTCATTTTAAAAAAACACATTTTTTTTTTTTTTAATTATTTTTGGGCATTTTCAAGCTTTTTTAGATTTGAACCCGCAACACTGCAACGAAGGCCGGAGCCAATATGGTACACCTCTATCCACTACGCCACCGGAGTGCCCCCGATTTACAGTCTTTTCTTGTTTAAACTATCCTCAATTGTAGCTTCTTGATTGTGTTTACTGTAAGCAGCCCTGATGTAGGTGTGAGCAGGAGTGTGTGGGTGTGTTCCTCTGAAATATGTTTATGTGTCACTGGGTGAAGGCGGGTGTCTGTGTATAATTATTGCATTACAACACCATTGTTTATATTTAACCGAACATATAATTGCCAACAGTTGGTTTTCAAGGCACTCTGACCCACTCCCAATTCTAGTCTCGCAAAAAAATGTTACCCTGAATGCAAAAGATCATTGATAACTACTATTAAACGGCAAGTTACTATAAAGAAATGAAGTTTAAGATTTGCTAGACCAGTTGCTCTGTTTGCCGGAAAGAAATGGAACAAGTTGGAAAAAATGCCCACTAAGCTGAAAAATAAATATATATTTTTTTTTTAAACAGTAAAAATAAAACATTCCACTTAGTTTGAGCAGCATGTCCACAATCAAAGTCTACAGGCTCCAATACTTAATCAACATATTTCCTTTAAACTGACTTCACCATCTTAATAATTCATAGAGAAATGTCACGTAATTTAATTTTTCTAATCAATATGCAGTATTGCCCTCTACAGTGGCACCGCTTGTATAGAGATTTACAGTATGATGTAGAAAGTCAATCTCATGCTCACCGCTCAAGGGGAAGTCCATATCTCTCCTAGCTATGTTCTATTATCGTCTGCGTCCCGTGTGTGGTATAATTCACACACGGTCATGGTGCATCAAAGCAACACAAGGCTTTACTTACACTGCAGTAGGGAGAAGCAAGTGAGAATGAAAATCTGTATTATGAGGTCAATTTTTTTCACCGAAAAAATTTAATAAAAATGTGGTACTTTAATTTGACGAAGTATCCCATTTAGCAATTTTCTCTGCTTCCTCAGCTATACAACTTGCACTGCCGTCATAATTCAGGGCCAATTTAATCGCAATTAAATTTCGACCTACAACAATAATTAAAATACGATAACCGACTTTTAGAAGTTGATGTTTTTAAGTCAGGTCAGGATTTAATTCAAATATATTCAAATTCTAGGAAATCCACTGTTTTAAAAACACAGCTTTTCAAAATACATTTAAAAAAAAAGGTTACGAAATACAAGATATTTCCAAAGCAAATGTAATAATTGTGTTATTTATTATTTTATTAATAATCGTGATTTTAGCCATAATCGAGCAGCCCTACTTGAGTATACAAAGTCTGTCTCACACACTGATCCGGAGAGTGTGTGAACCGTCCGTAGTCCGTTTATGTCAGCGATTTAAACTGGCTGACAAACTGACACCGGAGCCAAATGGGAAATCACCTTGATGCAGAGAAAATGAAGTGTTCTTTGCAAAAATCTGGGTCAATGCCAAGTTTGGGGACAAACTGTTTGCAGAGACAAGAAGGTTCTAGGTGTCTCTGTTAGTTCTCCTAAACAAACTTCAAAGATAAGATATGTTCATGATGCTGCTGCTAATGTATTTTATGTGATTATGTCAGATTTATTATGGTGATATGACATGGTGAAGCAAAGTTAACTGTGATTTAGTAGCGCTCATAAACACAGGCTTTTCCCGTCTGCCTGCTGTAAATCGTTTGGTCTGAGTTGGCGGGGATTCAGACCAGAGCAAAGGCATTAATAATAACTATATAAAAATAGCATTCTTTTTCACTGATGGTCTCGTTTGCTGTTACATGTCATTATGACCATCAGAGGAAAAAATGAGACTGTTTCAGAAATATTTAAAAGTTCTTCAGAGGAGGTTTGAATTCAGATATTACAACCAGCTGTAGCTCTTCTGGTGGGACATTGGACTAAACTTTAGTTATAATCTTTGTCAAAAGATAGTTTTTAGGTAATGTTCCCCATTAGAATTATACCTGAAAAGAAGAATGGTCTAGAGTAATATGTATAAGGGTATGAATGTGAAAAGTGACTGAATAAGCACATGAAATATCGAATTTGCACTGCAACTGCTAGCATTTCTTTTTCTTAGCGAGACACGGCAGGCAAAAACATCGTTTTTTTAAGCACTGGTCAATTTTGAGATTTGTGTCTATTTAGCTTCCATAACATGTCTTCTTTCATACTAGTATGGATAAAAGGTCCAAAATATACGTTTTAGGTGTTTATTTTACTAAACTTTGACTGCTTGCGTCTGTATTTTGCTCCTAAATTCGTCAAAAGTGAGCATTCTAACGTAACATACAGCACCGCGACCGCTGTATGAATCATAATAACCATAGTACTGTTGGAAAGCTCTGAATCTCAAGAACAACGTTATCTGATCCAAATATGGTCATTTCCTTTGAATCAGTAACCAATCGTGAAAGTGTGAGGAGGGATTCAATACTAGGAAAGCGACCTCATTGGCTAATGCACATTTCTGACGATGTGATTCGCTAAAAGGCATCACGTGATGCTAGCCCCGGGTAGCTCGAAAATCACAAAATAAAATGGGAAAAACGTCGAAAATATGCCAAACCAACACAAAAAAAATACTTAATCAATTGGCTACGGACATTACATGATCGCCATTTGAAGGGGAGAAGTGTTAAAGACATGTAAATCACGCCGATCACGTAGGAGAGACACAGACTGTCAGAGGATCAGAGGGGACATGGTGGGGAGAGAGAGCGTCTGTGCCGACAGGAGCAGGTTGACAGACAGTGGCTAATAATGAATTAATCACGTTTAAATTAGCATGTGGATGTAAATGTTACTATGCTATGGTTTATATATGTTAAGCAGTGGTAGGCCTATATGGCATTGAGGGGTGTAGGGCCTAATTCAATAAATTACTCTAGCTATAATCAGTGATTATCAGCAGAATTCACGTTTTTATCTTTAACGGCCGTTTTCTCAAAATGAGCTTTTTCCAATACTCTGCGAAAGATATCTCAACTTCTAGACCACTGACATCAACCAAACTTTCTATGATCATTCATAGCACTATTTTAAAGGTTTTTACACAAGGATTTGTTAATATATTGTTAATTGTCTGATTTATGATACATTTTCCTCCTAAAAACATGCCGAAAATGCATTTCTAAGACATGTACATAGTCTTTTTTGATTTATTAAATGAAAAAAGGCTGTATCCAAAATCTGTTGTGTAAAAACTTTAGAAACTAATATGTGGTTAAAATAAAATAGAGATTTTAACTCTGGCTTTATCCAACATCTCAAAATTTTTCTCGAAAAATGACCCAAATTTACGCATAATTGGTTAAATATTGCCATATTTGCATATTTAATAAAATATTAAAGAAAAACATGTAATACAAAAAATAATTGTGTTAGTGTCAGTAATCAACTGGCAAAGTTTCATGATGATATCTATAAGTTAAAAAAAAATCCCTATTCACCTGGGGTGTCTCGCCTTAATGTGACTGTCTGTTTATGTCTTGTATCACTTTGTGGTTCCTTGTATTGTCTCACATTAAAATAAAATCTTAAACAAAAAACAAAAAAAGATAGTTTTCATTTAGTTTAACAGGTTAAACGCAAGCAAAAAAAAAAACATGTTATCACCTTATTTGCCATAGTTTTAAAATACAAAATGTTTAGTTATAAAAAGGAACTAATTCCAATTCAAAATCCCACAAGAAAAATTCAGTTCACAACAACACCAGTAGTGTGCCTTGTGCCAGACATTATTTCACCTGACTACCGGCACACAAAAGCCACAACACACAGTAGAAGTCCTGGAACTATATAACAGCGATCTGGTTGGGTGGGTTTCCCTCCCATTTGGCTTCTGTCCAGGCTAAACTAGGTCCTGAGTAATGGCCCTTACAGTCAACACAGCTTTACTGTCTTGAGTTACAAAGCTATTGAGAGGCAACCCCTCTGTGTGTGTGTGTGTGTGTGTGTGTGTGTGTGTGTGTGTGTGTGTGTGTGTGTGTGTGTGTGTGTGTGTGTGTGTGTGTGTGTAAGAGAGAGAGAGAGAGAGAGAGAGAGAGAGGAGAGAGAGAGAGAGAGAGAGAGAGAGATAGAACGAGGGCATATTAATGAAGAACTAAAGATTTATGAGGCTTAAGAAAAGTGCAGAACAGCGATATATGGCAGGAGAAACTCCACCAGCGTATATTATGTGATGTATTCTTACTCTGGGGAATCCCATCCACTCTACACTCACTACACTTCAGTAGATTACAGTGAGAGGGTCGTTGGTGCAAAAGATTGAAGGTTTGTTCCCGAAGAAGGAATCAATTTTACAGCAGTGACATTTTTCTAAATTTACTGCCAATTCCCAGGAAAAGAAAAATCTAATCTTAGAAAAAAAAAACAATAAGTCATCGTTAGTTACAGCCTTCGACTACCAAGTATTAATGTTGTGGAACCTGAAGTTAAAGGGGCAGTGTGTAATATGACATCATCAAGAAAGTTCTAGAAAGTTCTAGAATGCAGCGCTCCCTGGGTAACCCCACCCCTTTTGAATAATAACCGAAGCTACAGTGGCCTTCAAGGACAAGAACAATTCTTTAAACAATGCACCTGATGACATTCCAAAAACATGGATGCCTCCATAAGACCTGCCTGCTCAATGTACAAAATGTAATAGTAATATTTGTAATTCTCCGCTCAGGAGGATAAGGGCCCGTGTCCACCTAACGCCTTTTTCCCACCGCAAGCGCCTTTTTTCAATTGATTCCCAATGAGAAGCGGCCGCCTCGGGAAAAGGCGGCCGCTCTGAGAAAAGGCGCAGCGCCCAGCGGTTTTTTTCGAGCGTTTTTTGTCTTTTTGTGCGGCCGCTTCGAGATTTGCAAGTTGAAAAAAGTTTAACTTTTCAAAGGGCCAATCAGATAGTAGATCGTCGGGACTCGTTGCCTTGGCAACAAAGAAGACGGAAGAGAAACTGCTTTTTCCGTCTCTGTTTACCCGAAACTGTACGAAAATAGTGACTTAAAATGACCAGAACAGAGGGAGGAGAGCCCGTTTGTGGGACCGGATTAGGCGAACACTTGATTGGCTGTATTTTTTATCTCCTACGGATCGTTTCATGCGCATACGTCAGCCTACAACTTGCTCCGTGTGTGTTTGCAGGAGCCGCGATAACTCCTCATCCAAACAGAGGATGGTGGAAAGTATTCTCTGTTTCATAAGACTACTCATATTAAAATGTAACGATTTAAATAGAAAACAGCAAGCCTAAACAGTTAAACCAGTGTTGATAGGTCTGACTGACAGGTGACGATCAGCTTTTTTTCTCTCCCGATCACAGCGCTCTCTCTCCCAGCTCATAAAACGCTTGAAAAAAGCGGTCGAAAAAAAACGCTCAGTAGACACACTCCCGAGCGCACAGCCAGCGTTTAACGCTGGAAAAAGGCGTTAGGTGGACACGGGCCCTAATTCAGATTATTGGCAGAGGTGATTTTACACCAATGAGGACATATTTATGAATGAGGATATTGATTTTAGCTAATAAATTACTTATAATGTTACACAGTGTCCCTTTAACTATAATAACAACTACTCCATATATGAATGTAGTGTATTCCTATATTTTATTCTTAGGGTGGCTCCACACCTGATAGTTTGCTTCTAGTTCTCTTCCTTGGTTCACTCCAGATTCGAAACATTCTGCATTATTTATTTATTTTTCTTCAAGGCAAGGCAAGTTTATTTATATAGCACTATTCATCACCTCATCATTTCCTCTGGCCTGAATCAGTTGATGAAGTGAAACAAAATGCAGAGTCATAAGACAAGAGAGAACATTCTCTTCACTGATTGGTCAGATGTGTCTGGCGGGAGCAATAAGGTAGTTACTAGTTCTTGAACTGCTCTACAATTGGTCAGAATTTCCATGTGGGAAAAAACTACAGGAAGAAACTACAGGAAGTAGATGTTGGTCAGTTTTAATGTCCAAATTTGGATTAGCACTGGAGCACTTTAATTGTTTTACTGTATGTAACTTTCCCATTTGTGTTTGTGTGTATGTGTTGTCCTAACTGTGTGACGGAACTGCAACACAAGTTTACCTACAGGTACGAATAAAGTAACCTGAACCTGTCCTTCTTATCCCATAATGCATAGTGTAACTGGCTATGGGAGCTCATTTAGTCCAAAATACGTATGATTACTGTGTTTTCACGAGCCCAAAAAGACCGTAGCAAAGTTGGAAAAGAACCACTGTTCAATTCAATCAAGCCAAACAAGGCAAGTGTAAAACCAATTATTTATTTATTTTTGAACAGAAATAATCTTCTGATAAACTTTACTCATATTATTGATATATTTAGGACCGCATTACACACCTGCTTCACGTCTGTGCAATCTTTCATCTACATCTACGTCTCATGGAGCAAGAGGCTACATTTGCTTGAGAAATGCCCCAGAATAGGATGAGGGAGGTGGGACACTTACTGCCGGGAGGTTGGTCGTCCTGGTCGTCTGGGAAGAGATCATCCAGAGTCTCTTTACTGGAGTCAGAGTCCTTCTCCTCCTGAGACAGACACAGATAATGAAATAATTATGACTCAATGTTTCCTAAATGTAAATACTTATTTATAGCTGATGCAGTTGTTCTGTGGCCTCTGTTCAGTCAAGAACATTTCAAAGAGGTAAAATACTGAAGATTGTTTCTACTGGAGCAGGATTAAGGGCTATTTAACCACAAACTGTACATGCCCGGTTACTGAACACTGACTTACTGCCAATGAGATTGATGCTTGTGACTTTTTATTTTATTTTTATTTTTTATTGTGTTTTGTGTCTTGTTTTAAGTGTGAAATTTTGTTTTTTTTAATGTGAAACTTTTATGTTTTTATGCTGCCTTCTTGGCCAGGACTCTCTTGAAAAAGAGATTTTGAATCTCAATGAATTCCTGGAAAAATAAAGGTTAATAAAAAAAATAAAAAAAAATACTGATAACTCCCTGCTGATATAGAGTTCAGGGAAATGGCTTGAAATGTAAAAAAATTAAAATAAAAAAAATAAAAATCTGTGGGAGAGGAGCTATGGCAACATCAAGAATTTAGACTCTTTGGAATTAAATAAATTATAAAACAATACAAAAATTATTGTCGCCTGTGTGTCTATGTGGCTACAAACTTGGAGGGCAGTCCTTATCTATATTTTAATCCTTGTGCTTGAGAAGGATTAATTTACAATGTTTAATTGTGAGTTTTTTTCATTGTGATTTGAGCAGGTTATTATATCCTATTTAACATGTTTGATTCTAACAAGCTCATAGGGAGATATAATGACTTGATTGTCCTTTCGTTCTAACACAACTAAGCCCTACGTTTGCAGAATAGGGCTGATATAATATAATGTGATCTGACCCAGGCATGTTGTTAAATTCAGAAATCTGTAACATGTCTATATAAAAATAATAGTCTAGCAATATTTGAATTTTGATTATAATGCAGACTCTGAAAACTGTAGATATAGTCTAGTAGTGATCAGATAACTCCTCCAAACACAAATGAAACTTGCTGATTTCACCAGTAATCACCACCACCTTCTCATCCGTGTTTCAGCTATTATTATATTAATTATTTATTTATATATTGTAATAATAACTGTCAGACTCCAAACCCAGACACGTGACCTCTGCAGCAGACAGTCAGACTGTGTTCGCTCCACATAGTTTGAATGTGACGCATTCTTGCAAATGAGTCTTGATCTTTTATCTTTGTCCACTGGTTAGTCACTCACTATTCTTTTGAATGGCCCCGAGTCCTTCAACTGTCTCCTAGCAAATGTAAAAGGTGCATTAACAAGACTTAAAGACGAGGGTTTCGAATTTTTTTAAAGACCAGAGAGATCATTTTTGAAATGTATCATTTTTATATATGTTTGACTGCTGGCATACATCCAGCTCTGGCTTAGCCTTTTACTTTTTGTATATCGTTAAAGGTGCTACAAGGAACTTTTAAATATTTCTGAAACAGTCTTATTTTTTTCTCTGATGATCATTAATTACATGTAACAGCAAATTAGTACATCAGTGCAAAGAAGGCTATTTTTATATAGTTTTTCTTAATGCCTATTTCATGGGTATGCTCACACAAGAACAGAAGCTGGCGTAGTAAAATCACAATGTACCAACGGGGGGGGGGGGGGGGGGGGGGGCAAGAATGAACACAAGCTGAAAGTTCCTCGGAGCACCTTTAAAAAAAAAACTTAAAAAATGCCCTTGAGACTCACGGATGGGGAGAGGTCCTGGTCGTACTTCTTGAGCTGGTTCATGAACTCTTTTGAATAGCCCAGAGCATTTTCAACTGTCCCCTAGCAAACTTAAAGGTGCATTAATACAACTTTTTTTCTTCCTAGACTGATACCACAAATCAGGGTGCAATGATCGGAGTATTGATCCAATACAAATCTCACTTTTTTGCAAGTTTTAAATTGGATTTCTTGGGCAATAAAAAGTAAATGAGTGGCCCGGGTTGTTCTCTTCATGTCATTCCCCTCTCTCGCTGCCCCATTTCATCTCTGTCTCTCCACACTTGCTAATAAAACGCATGAAAAAATGCCCAAAAATAATCTTAAAAAATAAGAATAAATGTCCCTTTCAGACTCACGGATGGGGAGAGGTCCTGGTCGTACTTCTTGAGCTGGTTCATGAACTCGAGGTGTTTCTTCTCCTCCTCCAGCTGAGCCACGCTCTGCTCAGACTTCTGGAGCTTCTGCTGCGTCCCCGCCAGCTCGTCACGCAGCCACTGGTTCTCCTGGCACAGCCGGCGCACCTACACACACACACAGGCAGACAGGTAGGTAGGGAGAGAGACAGACAGACAGACAGGTAGGTAGGTAGGCAGAGAGGCAGAGAGGCAGGTAGGTAGGTAGGTAGGTAGGTAGGTAGGTAGGTAGGTAGGTAGGTAGGCAGAGAGACAGACAGACAGGCAGGCAGGTAGGCAGGCAGGCAGGTAGGTAGGCAGACAGACAGGCAGGCAGGTAGGTAGGTAGGCAGACAGGCAGGCAGACAGACAGGCAGGCAGGCAGGTAGGTAGGCAGGCAGGTAGGTAGGCAGACAGACAGGCAGGCAGGTAGGTAGGTAGGCAGACAGGCAGGTAGGTAGGTAGACAGACAGACAGACAGACAGGCAGACAGACAGACACAGACAGAAAGGCACGCAGACAGACAGACCGACAGACAGACAGACCACACAGACAGACAGATAGAAAAACACACACACACACACACAGAGTCAGTCAGTGCCTTAATCTCCCTTAGAGATGCAGTATTCGCGGGCAGCTCGTCTCTCACCTGAGCTTTGAGCTTCTGCTTCTCTGACTCCACAGAGCTCAGGTGGCTGGACAGAGCCATCATCACCTGGGGACGAACAGAAGGGTTTGTTAGTGTTAAACAAGATTTGTGTAATACTCAGCTCTTTTAAATCAAACCTGAAGACTTTTCTATTTGCCTTTTTGTTTGCCTTTTAACCTATCATTTTATTTCATTTGTATTTTTTATTCGCTTTGGCAATTTGCCTGCATGTAGTTGTTTTATGTTTTTTTGCGATCTCTAAAAATGCAATTTCTAATGTCTTATCTTGATGTATTTTTGTCTGCCCCTGTAAAGCACTTTGAATGGCCTTGTGTCTGAATTGTGCTATAGAGATAAAGTTGCCTTGCCTTGCCTTATACTTCACATAGTTTGTTAAATGTAATAAATAATACTCTGTATTAGACCTTCCGTAAACTCTGTTTATGGAAAATGACAAAAAAGTTGAGGTTGAAGAGCTGCTTCATAGTTGAATAATAAATCACATCACATAGTTTGAGTCTGTCTTTGTGGATATTATCCTAGTGGACAATATTCCTTGTATAAATGATCAAAATCATACTAACTAGGGTAGGGCGGTAATATGGTAATATCGTATCCCGGTGTGTTAAAAAATAGCAACGGTATTCCTTTAATTAGACATGACACATTAAGTGGTAACACCCTGTATGTGAATTATCACATATGATACTACTGAATATTTCACAAGTAGTCTGTGTAATGTATTCATATTACAGACCCCTTTTGTATCTAACAGTCTCTCTCTTTTCTTTAGATACATGTGAATTAGAGTTGGGGGCGGTATGCAATTGATGATACCTTTAAATCTTAGGTTACTAGATCTGCCAGTACATTCCCCATCCCCATCAGAACTAAGTATGTGTACACTAATGCACTTTGGATAAATGCATCCGACTAATAGCATTTGGCGCAAAGGTGAAAGGCTTGGAAGAGTGTAATTACATAAGGAATTTCAGACCAACGTTATATAGATAAAAATGAATCATACAGCACTTAACAGAAGCTGCTAACGCTACCCAGCAAAAGCTTATGGTGGGTGTTACAGTCAGTTTGGTGCAGTGTTTTGTATATTTAATAGAAAAAGCCTGAAGATACGATGGAGACGAGAGGCTAAAAGTTTAGCTGTGACTCATTGGTGACTCATGTGAAGTCTTTTTTCCAACTGAACAATGCTATGACGATATCAACAAAAAATCAGTTTTATTATTAAATTAAAATGTTTATTTCTGAGCTGCTTTCTTCGATTCTGCTTCTATTCTTCAGGAGGAGTTGGGGGGGGAGGGGTCTTTTTCCATTACCCTCCTTCTCTGGCACTAAATTATATTAAAAGAGACGTTTTGGAATTGGGAAATTGTGGGTTAGCTGTGTTTTCTTGCTCTGTTATTATGTGTATTACCAAAACAAAACAAATTGCTGTTAATTAAAGGCTGCGACCGCACGGGCAGCATTTATTTTTTTAAGGAGTTTCTGGACGGTTCTCGTGTCTCTATTTTAAAAGTGTGTCTCTTCTTATGAAACAGATACCATTCTATTATAGTACTTCTTCTTCTTTTTGGTCTTCCGACAGGTGCATTTCCCCAGGACGCCCACTATTTATAAAAACGCATAAGGCCGTTAAGTTGGTGTGTTATGTGCTACTGTAGAATCCCAGACAGTTTGTTGTTTATCCGCTCCAACCACTGAAAACGCACCTTATTCGCATTTCTCTTTTTGTGAACTTTCAAAAGATTTGCTTCACACTTAGATAGACACCCAGCTAATGAGACTGTATAAAAATCAGGGTGCCTTTGGCCTTTGATAGATTTGCCTTTTATTTAAAATTTTGATTTTATTTCAGTTTTTTTATGTTTGATTTGTTGTATGTTATGATGGAGCAGGTGTTTGTTTGCTTGTGTGTGTTACGAAAAAATAGCAATAAATGTATTGTGGAAAAAAAAAAGAAAAAAAAAAAGATGATTTTAAATTAAATCACTGTGTGTGTGTGTGTGTGTGTGTGTGTGTGTGTGTGTGTGTGTGTGTGTGTGTGGGGTGGTTTTTTTTCCTTGTCTTTTCCCCCACTATTTATGTGATTGAAATAAAATAAACTAAACTAAACTGAAACAGCCCCCTACCTGTGCCTCACTGAGCCCCAGCTCCAGCATCTCCATGGACTTGCGTATCATGAGGCTCTTCTCCTCCATGACCACCCCCTCCTCCTCCTCCTGCTTCAGGCAGCGCAGCGTCCCCAGCAGCCCGTCCAGGATGGAGTGGTGCTCCTGCTTCAGAGCCTCCAGACCCTGGATCACCTGCAAGGGAAGGTCAGGTAGTTAAGATAAGTTAATGTAGTTAAGGTAAGTTAGTTAAGTTAAGGTAAGTTAAGGTAGTTAAGGTAATGTAGTTAAGTTAAGGTAATGTAGTTAAGTTAAGGTAATGTAGTTAAGTTAAGTTAAGTTAAGGTAATGTAGTTAAGTTAAGGTAATGTAGTTAAGTTAAGTTAAGTTAAGTTAAGGTAATGTAGTTAAGTTAAGGTAATGTAGTTAAGTTAATGTAGTTAAGTTAAGTTTCTTTAGTAGTCCCTTTACACAAGCTACATCGAAATTCATTCTTCGCATATGAATGAGTGAGTGAGTGAGTGAGTGAGTGAGTGAGTGAGTGAGTGAGTGAGTGAGTGAGTGAGTGAGTGAGTGAGTGAGTGAGTGAGTGAGTGAGTGAGTGAGTGAGTGAGTGAGTGAGTGAGTGAGTGAGTGAGTGAGTAACACAAGGTCAGGTAGTTAGGTTAAAGGTGCAGTGTGTAATATGACATCATCAAGAAAGTTCTACAAAGTTCTAGAATGCAACGCTCCCTGGGTAACCCCACCCCTTTAGAATAATAACAGAAGCTACAGTGGCCTTCAAGGACAAGAACAATTCTAAATTTTAAACAATGCACCTGATGACATTCCAACTATGACACTTTCAAGATGGCGGCACTAGGCCTTGGTCCAAAATATGCAGAAATATGGACATATATGAGACCCTTTCTAAGGGGGAAAAAAATAATTAAAACATTTTTTTTCAGCTATTATGCACTAAATTCTATGTACTTATGGATATTATAATTACTTTCTACAAAATCTGCTAGGAAATAAAACCCAAAATTCTACACACTGCAGGGAGTTAATTCAAAGCGGCATTGAAACGTATACAGTGGACATGAAACACAAAGCATGAAAAATACATGTGTGAAATGTTTGCTCAAATTTTATTTATTTTTTAACCTTTATTTTACCAGACAAAATTGCTTGAAGTAAAATTACCTCTTTTATGAGCAAGGCCTGGCCGAAATGGCAGCAGTTAAAATGAATGAAAAATAAGACAAACATAAGAAGAAAGCACAGACATGAGAAAAAGAAACAAATAATTTCAGTGGGTGAAGAAGAAGAAGAACAGTTTTGCCATGCAGCAAGGCAATGAGAGCGAAGTGAGGCAGGTTTAAAAGAAATGGTCCCAAAGGTATAAAAACCAAGGAAAACCAAATCAAAAGCACACAGAGACAGAGCAGAGACAGGGCATGCAACCTAACGAGCTGCCATCTTGGGAGTCACCCAGGACGTCCTCCCACTCACCTGTTTGGTCCGACAGATGATCTCGTCCTGGGACAGCGTCTGCTCCCCGGACGGGTCCTCCTCTCCCTTCACACACACCATGGTGGACATGTCCTCACGCATTCTGCAGAAAGACAGGGAGAGAAAAGGTTAATGTTAAAATGGTGTAGAGATTCTGGAGAATGCTTGTTGTCCAAATCACCTTTTTGTCAAAATCTGTGAATATCTCGTCACGATTCCGCTAACTTTTACATAGCCTAGGCTCTGTAAACGGTTATGTAAACAAAGGATATGTAAACAAAGGTTTTGTTAAAAAAAAAGGAGGGCCCACAGTAGCTACTAGCAACAGACCCGTTAAGAGAGCCTAGGATTGTGTATTAACAACACAACTAGCTTTGTAAAGTGCGTGAATACACCTAATAACAAAATCAAAATAGTGCTTATTTGTCACATAACAGCCCCTCTCCATTACCCGTAGAACATGTGTCTGGCGTTTAGTATTTATTTTATACTATGAAAAAAAGGACAATCCAATAATGTAAGACCTTTGTAAGGGAATAGCTTTTAAAATGCTTTTAAGTCCCTGTGGGTATCCTGTAAAAGCGCAAGCTCAGTACTGTTTCTGAGCAGTGGCATGTTTTGCTGCATGCATAATCAAAAGGTAGAAGTTGTTTGAAGTCCTGGAATCAAAAGAATGAACTGAGGAGTCATGTCTTAAGATGCTTTAGGGAGAAATAGGGATTTTGGTGCAGCAGTGATGAAATGTTTTGAACCAAACCGCAGACGCTAAACCCTGCGCCTGCTGACAGTTCTAATCCAGATCTGAGGCTTGTGGTGTGTGTGTGTGTGTCTGTGTGTGTGTGTGTGTGTGTGTGTGTGTGTGTGTGTGTGTGTGTGTGTGTGTGTGTGTGTGTGTGTGTGTGTGTGTGTGTTTCACAGATAACCAGATGTGAGGTGAGGATTGTTAGAAAGGAAAATCTCTTGAACAACATGACAAGTGGCTGCACAGTTTTATAGAGTTGCATCTTTAAGTCAGATGTTAGCTTTAAACCAGTTTCTATTGAATAAAATAGGACTAAAACATACAACACAATTATAGAAAAATAAAAGGTATAAAATACAGTTTATGACGGTGTAATTTTGCAAAGGAAATAATTACAAAATATGTAAGTGAGTTGTTAAATAATGCTCTCAAATCTTAAGACCATGCTCTCGAATAAAGATGGAAAATAAACTCCATAGAATCAATTAAAGTATATTTTGTGTGCAGTAGGTAAAAATCGATGGCTGCTATGCACACAACAGCTGAACACTGCAGGTGAATATCTGTTCCTCTGCACCACACACACACACACACACACACACACACACACACACACACACACACACACACACACACACACACACACACACACACACACACACACACACACACACACACACACACACACACACACACACACACACACACACACACACACACACACACACACACACACACACACACACACACACACACACACACACACACACACACACACACACACACACCCCCCCCCCCACCTCTGCTTACTGTCTTTGTATTCTTTACACACACAAACTTAAGAGGATTATGATGGAGCGGTTTGCAGCAGATGCAGAAGCAGCCTAATAAATCTCTTCCGGACGCTGAACTGACACCGCGAACTCTCTCTCTACTGAATCCCTGAGTTAAAGGTGCAGTCAGTGATTCTGGAGAACGCTTGTTGTCAAAATCAGTGAATATCGCCTCTATGCTACCTGTCTGTACTGTGTGCGCTTAAAAAAACAATTGGTGTGTTAATACACATCCTAGGCACTGTAAACTGGAATGTAAACAAAGCGGGCCCACCATAGCTAGCAACATGCCCGTTTACTTAGCCTTGGCTGTGTATTAACACTGGATTTTTTTCAGCACACACACAGTACATATAGAGGTAGCAAATCGTGAGGAGATATTCACTGGATTTTGACAAAAAGTGATTTTGACAACAAGCGTTCTCCAGAGTGGCTGCCTCCATCTTTAAAGGTGCAGTGTGTAATATGACATCATCAAGAAAGTTCTACAAAGTTCTAGAATGCAGCGCTCCCTGGGTAACCCCACCCCTTTTGAATAATAACAGAAGCTACAGTGGCCTTCAAGGACAAGAACAATTCTAAATTCTAAACAATGCTGATGACATTCCAACTATGACGCTATCAACATGGCGGCCACTAGGCCTTGGTCCAAAATATGCAGAAATATGGACATATATGAGACCCTTTCTAAGGGAAAAAAAAGAATTGTAAAAAAAAATTTCAGCTATTATGCACTTATGGATATTATAATTACTTTCTACAAAATCTGCTAGGAAATAAAACCCAAAATTCTACACACTGCAGGTTTAAGTGAAGTTAGTTTTACTGGTAAAAACACAGAAATTAAACTTCTCTTGGGTGTGACTAACCAAACATGAGTCTTATCTTAAATGTCACAATCCAGCGTGCCCACCTCAGTATAACAGCTGGTAACAGGATCTCTCTCACTCTCCCTCTCTGAGACTTCTCAACATTTTCCCCCGTTTTAGGGTTTTTTACTGGGAGTTTTTCCTCAAGTTTAGCTAAGGGTCTAAGGGCAGAGTGTGTCATATAGTGTACAGACTGAGAAACCCACAGAGGCAAAAAGGCTATTTGTGATATTAGGGCTGTATACAATAAAAACTGATTTGATTTGGTTTACAAGGTGAACACACAGCATATATCACATAGAATAGAATAGAATAGAATAGAATATATGTTTATGTATATAAAATAGAAAATAATTATAAAAAAAAATAGAAAAGTACAAAACTAAATAAAAGTAAAAAATAAATAAATTAAGACACATATTAGACACACAAAAACACATAGACAGAAACACTCACACAACATATTATCACTGTCGCAAACACACACAAACACACCAATATGACTGCCACACGCACACGCACACGCACACACAGTGATTTAAAATTACCTGTACAGAAGCTATATACTACATACTATACATTAACATTCCAGTGTACAAGTCAGAAAGAAAAAATAGATAAAACATGAAAATAGCTCATAGCCGTGTGGAGCAGCCGACAGAGGGGAAAGCTGTGATCGCACCATGTGACTCAGCAACCGGCCTGCAGCCAATCAGCTGACAGGAAACTGACTGCTGGGGAAACACAGTGGTTGCGTTCCGAATCGCATACTCTTTCTTTTTTCTATTCTACATACTACATCCGACGATAAAAAGAATCTAGTTAGGATGCAGTAGACATACTATTGGGACATACTTTCTCTCTTTATTTCATCATAACATTGCGCCTTGATCTTGCCTCTTGCTTTTATATCCGTCGCATCCCCGTTTGTTTTCATAACATGGACCTATAGGCTTCGTCGATGTTACGTCACTTCACGTGCGCACTGGATTGTGGGTCAGAATCGCCCAAATAGGATGCACTTTTCAACACTAACAATCTTGGCCGCATGAAGTAGACCATCCGGGTATTCTAACCATCCTAAATCTGGCCACAAGAATCGGGACATCCTAAATCTTTTTTCTACATACTATATAGTAGAAAGTATGCGATTCGGAACGCAACCAGTGGCTCAGGTGAACAGAGCAGCACCAGGGAATATTAATATTTTAAAAAGGTGTCCATTACGGTTCTTTATTCGTCTTTCTGCAAGGTTACATGTTGTTCTTTAGGTGTACGGTGTTAACCTGACCCTAACCCGGGGTGTGTGTTGTGTGTGTGTGTGTGTGTGTGTGTGTGTGTGTGCGTGTTAATATATATGCTGCAAATGAATGGAGTTCAGAATTTCATTTGGGATCAATAAAGTATCTATCTATCCATCTGTCTGTCTGTCTGTCTGTCTGTCTGTCTGTCTGTCTGTCCAACCGTAAAGCAGAAATTTTAAATAACATAAATCCATACTGAGAAATACACAGATTTTTTTTTGTAACTGATAGGCTTAAACAACTTTGTGTCAACTCATTTGTTGATGGCTTGAATGTAACGTGCGCAATATTCATTTATATGGAAAAAGTTACGCACTGTAGCTTTAAATGTGGATGTGATTCAGCCCTCTCTTATCATGTAGAGACTATCAGCCGGCACATCGCTGACTAACAGAGTCCCTCACACAGTGTTGTTCTTCCTGCTGCAGGATCCATCCCAATGCAGAAAGCCCAGAGCAAGCACTTACTGTTCCTCTTATGCATGGCCCCAAACACAACCCATACACACACACACACACAGGCAGAAACACACACACACACACACTTAGGCAGAAACACACACACACACACACACTTAGACAGAAACACACACACACACACACACAGGCAGAAACACACACACACACACACATATATAGGCAGAAACACACACACACACATAGAGACAGTGCATAACGCGTCATAATCTGAGGCCACGCCCATCGTGGGGGAAAACAATACACAGCGCTCCATTCACTTTGTATTGAATGATACCCGTATTCGGCAAACAAACTTAATAAAAACGTAATACGACATGCCTTTCACAAATACACGTTACTTTCTTTAAAGCCACGGCTCTTGCCTGTCTATACGAGCTGTTTTGGTGAAAAAGTATCGAGTAATTTTCAATATCGAGACAAAACTCTTAACTAATGTATGCTGAATGCTAGGCTAATGTTAGCTGAATGCTAGGCTCATGTTAGCCTTCTGCTGTAGGCTAACCATAGGCTAACCCTCACGGACGGGAAAAAACACCTCAATATTGAAAATTACTCAATAATTTTTCACAAAAACAGCTCGTATGGACAGACAAGAGTCGTGGCTTTAAAGAAAGTAACGTTGTTTTCTTAAATGGATGTTCGATTACATTTTAAGTAAGTTTGTTTGCAGAAGACAGGTCTCCTTCAATACAAAGTGAATGGAAACGGTTTTCAACGGTCTCCCCCACGATGGGTCCGACCCGGTCCGACCGGACAAAAACACCTCAATATTGAAAACTACTCAATTATTTTTCACAAAAACAGCTCATATAGACAAACAAGAGTCGTGGCTTTCAAGAAAGTAACGTTTTTTTCTTAAATGGATGTTCGATTACATTTTAATTAAGTTTGTTTGCAGAAGACAGGTCTCCTTCAATACAAAGTGGATGGAGCGCTGTTCAATGTTTTCCCCCAAGATGGGCGTGGCCTATTTCATGCACTGTCTCTATGGGCAGAAACACACACACACACATAGGCAGAAACACACACACACACATTTAGACAGAAACACACACACACACATTTAGACAGAAACACACACATATACACGCATATAGGCAGAAAACACACACACACCCACACATACACTGACACACACACACATATAGCCAGAAAAACACTCACACCCACACATACATACATCACATTATCACTGCCACACATGCAAACGCACACACAAACACCATTATCACTACCACACACTCTCTCACACACACACACACACACACACACACACACACACACACACACACACACACACACACACACACACACACACTCTCTCACACACACACACACACTATCAGTGCCTTAAACTTCCTGGAGATGCAGTATTCTCCCCTGAGCGAGATATATTTCCATTTCAAACGTTCACTCCAGGAATAGTTTTCTCTGGTTCTGCCCGTGAGACGGTTGGACCACAGCAGGAAGAGGAAAGGCTCCTGCTGCCACTTTCACTTCTCTGTTACAACGCTCCACAGTGTGTGTGTGTGTGTGTGTGTGTGTGTGTGTGTGTGTGTGTGTGTGTTCTTTGTAGGTTGTGATTATTTGTGAAGCTTCCAGTGGTTAGAAATTAACCTCTACCTCTTGCTCTGTCAGGTTAAGTGTAAGAAAGGGGATTTTTTTTATTGATAAATTATGGTTCAGCTTTTTGTTTTGGTACTTACATATCACCTGTCCACCTGTGTTTTCTTTTTTTTTAAGATATTTTTTGGGCATTTTTATGCTTTATTGATAGTGCAGAGAGACAGAGGTGAAATGGGGCAGAGAGGAGAGTGACATGCAGAGAACGACCCCGCGGGTGGGAATCGAACCCGGGTCTGCTGCTGGGCCCGGCCCGGGAGGGGGACGCCTTACCAACTGAGCTAAAGGCGCCCCCAATGCTGTGTTTTCTAAAGCTGCAGCATTGCAACAAAATCTGCATCGTCGTCAAAGCATAATTAGCATTTTTCCACCAGCAGTAACAAAGGTCAACACACACACAGACACACACACACACACACACACACACACACACACACACACACACACACACCAAACACACACACAGACACACACACCGGACCCACACCGAACACACACACACACCCAACAACAACAGTCTTCCCCTGGAGATGTATAGCCTGCAGCTTGTCATGAGTTTTCTCCTTTGGGTCGGATTAAACATTGAAGACAAACAAAACTCCCAGGAGCATGTGTGTGTGTGTGTGTGTGTGTGTGTGTGTGTGTGTGTGTGTGTGTGTCTTTCTGGCCATGTGTGTATGTATTTGCTGAGATTGCTTGCCTGCAGTGTAGACTCAAGAGATTTTGTCATTGTGTGTGTGTGTGTGTGTGTGTGTGTGTGTGTGTGTGTGTGTGTGTGTGTGTGTGTGTGTGTGTGTGTGTGTGTGTGTGTGTCTCAGTATTTTGGCTTTTTAGATCCCAGCTGTGTGTCTCCATCCACACTGGGTTTCACTGTCCTTCTGAAGCCGCTCAACACACGCAATGAATATCAATGAAGTCACACACACACCACACACACACACACACACACACACACACACACACACACACACACACACACTTCAGGGACTTAAAAGGTGGAGTCAGTGATTCCGTCAGTGAGCATGCTTGTTGTCAAAATCATAATTCATTATTATCTCCTCATGATCCGCTACCTGTCTGTACTGTGTGTGTGTGTGTGTGTGTGTGTGTGTGTGTGTGTGTGTGTGTGTGTGTGTGTGTGTGTGTGTGTGTGTGTGTGTGTGTGTGTGTGTGTGTGTGTGTGTGTGTGTGTGTGTGTGTGTGTGTGTGCTGAAAAACAAATCCAGTGTTATAAACACAGCCTATGCTCTGTAAACGGGCATGTTGCTAGCTATGGATGGCAGCCTTTGTTTACATACCCTTTGTTTACATACCAGTGCACAGAGCATAGGCTGTGTATTAAAACTGTACTTACACATTACGGACAGGTCGAGGATCATGAGGAGACATTCACTGATTTTTACACAAAATTGAATTCGACAACAAGCACTCTCCAGAATTACTGACACCAGTCATTTCTATTTCTAGTATAGCCTATGCCTAGTAGTATTTTTATAATGTGTATATTTCTGTAAATATTGGTGTTGTTTATGTGAATTAGGCTATTGCTAACGCAGTATCTATTTATCTGCATTGGCCCAACGAACAAGTGCATGTTGACAGGCATGTAGGCTACTGTGTGTTATAGCCGTGTCCCTCCTGCTGCTTTTGTCCTTTACATATCTCTCTGGCTAAATGTGTTTAACCTGAAGAACCAGTTACTTTAGCTAGCTGTCACTCACTAAAACACAACACAACGCTAACTCAGTCACTGACAGTCAGATAATGTGCTTAGGCGGCGTCTAATACTGCAATTAACACCCATTGTAAATCAAAGAATGATTCAAACATGGCTGCCTAAAATGTTCAACTGTATTCATTCAAGTCCTTGTGGTTTTAAGAAGATGACACTTGACGAAAAAGTAAATAAATCAGAAATAGGTAATTAGCTCATCATGACACTGTTCCAGGAAATACACGGAGCCATTTCTTACCGTTCTCTTGGACATCCGTTGCCAAGGGAGCTCGTTCTTCTTCGTTGTTTTTCCTCCTTTTAACCGACAACGTGTGCCGATAAATGTCCACAAATACGAATATAACTTATAAAACAAGCTTCCTAAACTGTCTACGGTTGGGATATGTTGTGTTTTTGCGTTTAGCTGGAGCCTCACTGCATCAACCGCCCGTTAAAGATGACTACTAATATTAAAAACCTAAACCAAAACACCGACTTTAGTGGTGGCCGTTTGCGGGGAAAAGCCTGCTCTTCTTCGGCTCCATGGCAGCAGGAACACGTCCCGGTAAAAAACTTAACTCAACATGGAGGAATATATCATCAAAATACAGACTAGTCGCCCATGGAAATGACAGCTCCGTAGGTCCACTGACTGAGCGACTGACTGACTGGCTGGCTGCGCGCTGCGTGAAAATGGCGTTACCCTACCCGGCTCCCCCCTCACCCTGCCCCGGTATGATGTCACCGCACCGGCCCATTGGATTAAAGGGGAAGCTGCGGCGGACGCTGAGATGTATTTAGGCCTACTGATTCATTCAAATATTATTATTCGGACTTTGAACTTTGAAGTAGTAGGCCTACTGATACCATACTGTCTGAAAACATATTAGTGCTTACATTGAAAATGACAAGTAGGCTATATAATATAAGGAATGTATGAAGTTAGATGTGGGCTATCAAAGATAGATCATCGTCCTCAAAGGAAACTTGCATTGTTGCAGTAGTAATAATACATCACAAAAAGGCCATGACCTTATATTCAGATTCTAAGTCAACAAATAAAAAATTAAATAAAGAGACTAAAGATTCACTGTATTGCATTACAGGTAAAGGTCTTGCATTAAAATATAGTATGTATGTAGAAAGAAGGCTAGATAGATAGATAGATAGATAGATAGACAGACAGACAGAGACAGATAGATAGATACCTTAATTCATTCCTAAAGAGACTGAATTCCAAAATTCAAAAAACTTAGATGGATATGACCGAATCAACCACTGCAAATAGACCAATCTCACATTAGATACAAGTTTTACCATTCCTACAAAATAAAAGACAGAACAACAAAGTATAGGAGAGTTGATAGGATAAATATTTTATTTTGTTTATTTTGATCATGTGTTGATAGAAGGTGGGGTATCTTTCTTGCTTCGCCAGTCGGTCACTCTTTCCCAAAGTTTTTCAGCGCGACTTTTGCCATGAGGAAAGTGATGGTGAAGTTACGTCGGTACCATTCACTGCACATGAAGAAGAAAAAGAGACAAAATTAAAAGGAAGTGTGTTCAAGTAATCAAGTTAAATTCATTGATACAGATATACTGCAGCGACATATGAACGTCTCAGACTCATTTCACTATTATGTTGATATTTTCATAATAGAATATAATTTATTTGGCTCAATGACTATATGCTCAATATGCATAAGAAAACTGAACTGAAAAAGGATGTAAAATCAAAATCAGAAATACTTATTGATCTTCAAAAGGAAAATTGGGAAGGCAGACAGACAGACAGACAGACAGACAGACAGAACAGGTGATGACAGTCTAGTGTTTGTTTGGAGCTTGCACTTTAAAAATGAAAATTATGGAAAAATTCAATATTTCCAGGCAACGGTCTGAGATTTTTTTTAGTTTTGAGGCTACCATTCTTTTGTAATGTAAGTTACCATTTCTAGAAGAAGAAAAAAATGTGCGTCTTATTTCTCTGATTTCCCTAACTCTCGTGGCCATAACATGAATAACAAGAGCATCACGAGTTTATGTATGACATCTATTGCAGCATGTCCGTCCTGGGAGAGGGATCCCTTACTCTGTCGACTCTCCCTGAGATTTCTTCAATTTTTTTATTCCCGGTAAAGGGTTTTTACTGGGAGTTTTTTCTCAGCCGAGCTAAGGGTGTAAGGGCAGGGTGTCATATTGTGTCATATTGTATCATATTGTATCATATCATATTGTAATGAAATGTAAAGCCACTGAGACAAATGTATTTGTGATTGTGGGCTATACAAATAAAACTGATTTTGATTTGATTTTATGTAAAATCCCACTCAGAGGATAAAAGAAATGAAACAAAAAGCAGTTGCAGTGGTGATGCGGAACTTTGCGATGCTAATTCACTGAACGTTCTTCAAAGTAGTACAATGTGTGTTGTTCTCCCTACAGATGGACAGAATATCAAACAGAGGTTGTGTTCCGAATCGCATACTTTCTACTATATAGTATGTAGAAAAAAGATTTAGGATGTCCCGATTCTTGTGACCAGATTTAGGATGGTGAGAAGTACCGGATGTCCTACTTCATGTGGCCAAGATTGTTAGTGTTGAAAAGTGCATCCTATTTGGGCGATTCTGACCCACAATCCAGTGCGCACGTGAAGTGACGTAACATCGACGAAGCCTCCATATGAAAACAAACGGGGATGGGACGGATATAAAAGCAAGAGGCAAGATCAAGGCGCAATGTTATGATGAAATAAGAGAGTAAAGTATGTCCCAATAGTATGCCTACTGCATCCTAACTAGATTCTTTTTATCGTCGGATGTTAGTATGTAGAATAAAAAAAGAAGAGTATGCGATTCGAACGCAACCAGAGAGTGTGTATGTAAAGGCCCATAGCTCCAGTGGAAGGAGATAGAGATACAGCTTTGGAAAAATGTAAGAGACCACTCCAAATGTTCAGTGTCTCTCGTTTGACTATTTATAGGCATTTGTTTGAGTAGAATGAACATGTTGGTTTTATAATATAAACTACAGACAACATTCCTACCAAATTCACAATACATTTTTTAGTCATTAAGAGCATTTTTTAATAAGTATGTAGAGATGAAGATTAAAGGAAAATCCAGACTGGTCTCTGATTTTTTTTCCGAAGCTGTACCCACCCATGGGAGATGTTCTCCTGCGAATATAAACACAACTCAACTCACTTGTTATAATCTGCATGTCGCACTCTGTTTGTGTCCAGGAAGCTTTTGTAAAACACGGCCATTTCTTCACTGTTCAGGGTCCGCCGCCGGCCTGATAGAAAGATCAACAACACCACACACACACACAACACACACACACACACACACACACACACACACACACACACACACACACACACACACACACACACACACACACACACACACACACACACACACACACACACACACACACACACACACACACACACACACACACACACACAACACACACACACACACACACACACACACACACACACACACACACACACACACACACACACACACACACAGTTATATTTATTCTGTGAGATACATTCTGCTTTTTTTCCCACTTTGTTTATAGGGTTTCAAAGGCACATACAATTGAAGTTTACATTCAGAGCTGTACATAAGGACCAGCTAAATTTTTTAAATAGAATATTGTGTGTGTAAGTACGGTAAGTGCTAAATATGCAACATCTTTGTGGTGAGATTCTAGATTGCAACGCTCCCTTGCTAAACTTGTATTCAAACAAAGGATATGTAAATGAACGGGGGCCCACAGTAGCTAGTAACATGACCATTTACAGAACCTAGGCTGTGTATTTTTTTTGTGCAAACACAGTACAGACAGGTAGCGGATCGTGAGCAGAAATGTACTGATTTTGACCAAACAAAAATCGTTCTCCTGAATCTCTGACTCCACCTTTAAATATATGTTCAGAGCGCTGCAGGTCCTCACCTTGTTCATCGCGCAGAGTCAAGCCTTTAGCGGTCAGCTGTGAAATGATGTAAGCATCTCTTCCCTGCAGAAAGCATAAAAATATGTTTTCATTAAAAATGTAATGTAATGTCAACAGTAAACACAGGGACTTATGTCAACAAATCAAACAATACAAACAAAAATATGCTTTTTTTTTTTAAACTGTATTTGATATGAAATAGCATCAATGAACAGGAAGGGAATATATTGAAGAAATAGTTTAGTTGTGCGATGCTGCCCTCTGCTGGTGAAAACAAGAACTTTTCCACACAGAAGGGCTCAAAGGACAACTAACAATTTTGAGTTGTGTGTTATCCAGATATAAATTCTATATTCTATGTATATATTTCAAATAAACTGACCTCCCCCCAATAACATCTTTTCTCCGGGGAAGAATAATAAAAAGGACAGTTAAACCTGCAGTGTGTAGAATTTTGGGTTTTATTTCCCAGCAGATTTTGTAGAAAGTAATTATAATATCCATAAGTACATTTAATTTAGTGCATAATAGCTGAAAAAAAATGTTTTGAATTATTATTTTTTCCCTTAGAAAGGGTCGCATATATGTCCATATTTCTGCATATTTTGGACCAAGGCCTAGTGCCGCCATCTTGAAAGTGTCATAGTTGGAATGTCATCAGGTGCATTGTTTAGAATTTAGAATTGTTCTTGTCCTTGAAGGCCACTGTAGCTTCTGTTATTATTCTAAAGGGTTGGGTTACCCAGGGAGCGTTGCATTCTAGAACTTTGTAGAACTTTCTTGATGATGTCATATTACACACTGCACCTTTAACTTTAGATTAACGTGTTGTTAAAAATAAAAAGTTTAAATTTATTGAATTCATGCTCACAGGTAAACAGCAGAATAAAAAGCAGTTTTTAAAAAATGTAAAGTCTAGCCCTAGAAATGCTTTCTTTTTTAAATATATATATATATATATATATATATATATATAAAATATATATATATATATATATATAATATAATATATATATATATATATATATATATATCGAGTATAACACATATGCACCTTTAGATTTATACATTACACGCATATTCATTAAAAAAAAAAAACAGACGTCTTAAACAACAATACATATGGCCTACACAAGTGCCTTAAATACAGCAAATTAGGGGGCGCCTTGCCTTTAGCTCAGTTGGTAAGGCGTCCCCCTCCCGGGCCGGGCCCAGCAGCAGACCCGGGTTCGATTCCCACCCGCGGTCCTCCTCTGCATGTCACTCCCCTCTCTGCCACATTTCACCTCTGCACATTCAAATTAAACGTATTTTATTAACGTAAAAAGCCCTTTGTACCTTGCTGAATGTGACGTTCTGTTTGGCCCAGAAGTCGTGGTTCCAGTCCTCGGTCTCCTGCCTCAGATGTCGGAGCCGTTGGTCCAGCTGGGTCTCGTCTGGCGGGACGTGGTAAACTATCGGCCGCAGGTTGGACAGCGGGTTGGGGGGACCGATCCAGTCGTGTGTCGCGCTGGCTGCCGGTCTGGACCGAGATCTCTGTGGATGAATGAACACAAGAAAATGGTAAATGGTAAATGGACTTGACTTATATAGCGCTTTTCTAGCCGATTTTCTCAGCCCCAAAGCGCTTTACATATCTTACCACATTCACCCATTCATACACCGATGGCAGTAGCTGTCATGCAAGGCGCTCTCTGAACCATCGGGAGCAATTTGGGGTTCAGTGTCTTGCCCAGGGACACTTCGACATGTGGCGAGTAGGCGGGGAATCGAACCTCCGACCCTGCACTCCAGAGGCAATCTTCCTACCCACTTCGCCACTGCCGCCCAGAAAGTGTTATGGTAAGAAGGTACTATCGGTTACTACAAAAAGAAAGTCTTGCACCATACACTCAGCAGCACAGGTTACAAGAAGAAAGCTTATTCATTTAGAAGTATTGCTCCACGTGCACATAGAGCAACTCTGCAGGTGCTGTGTCAGTGAGGGAGGAGTTTACACAACACACACACTCTCTCTCTCTCTCTCACACACACTCACTCACACGGTCACGGAGACAAACCAACACACACACACACACACACACTCTCTCTCTCACACTCACTCACACGGAGACAAACCAACACACACACACACACACACACACACACACACACACAGACACACACACTCTCTCACTCATACACACACACAAACACACACTCTCTCTCTCTCTCTCTCTCACTCACTCGCACTCATACACTCACACACACACACACACACACACACACACACACACACACACACACACACACACACACACACACACACACACACACACACACACACACACACACACACACACACACACACACAGACGTATAATCAGCTTATCATTTCTAACCAGACGGCCCGATGAGACGGGCGACGGGACACAGAGCTCAGAGATCAAAAAACAGGTAGAGACCACTTTATAACTCATGACTTTAAAGTTTAAATGATTCGCCACCAGCTTTAATCTTACATTTTTACATAAATGTTCATGAATATGCACTGTCCCTATTCTAAAAAAGGCTATATTCCAATAAATCTTGAATCACAAAATAAAGAATATAAAACAGTCAGCTCAACAACTAAACAATTATTAAGAAAACAGTTTTTACTTGTAATTTTTTCAGTTCTACAAAACATGATCAGTTCATATTAAATATCTTGCATTGTTATAGTCAAGCCATTAGCAGATTTAGCATCCAAATGCTACTTTATCAACTGGATACAAATGTTTTAGTCAAACTTTGGTATTTTACTTTTTCTTCTTGTAACATGAGCAGAGTGAGATGTATCACATGTAGATAAATGTACTTAAAGACCTACTTCACCGGTTAGAATATGAAGGTGTATTGAACTCGGAGATCCTATGAAGTATAAATGTGCAAAAAAAAATGAAATCGGATCATCCTAGCCTGAGAAAAGGCAGAAAGAGTGTTTTATGGTCTCACTGTCTAACCCTACATTTCTCTTTCTGTGACATCACAAACAAATATCTCTATATATAATTTAATCATTGGGGACCTTTTATAATAGGGACAATTTATCTGCACTATGTATACTTTTACTGTAAGTTTCTGAATGGAGGACTTTACTTAGGGTGGTCTATATTTAGGGTAACATTTTCACAGGAGGCTTTACTTTACGTTTCTGTGTTGGTAAAGCCACATAAGTACAAACTACATACATCGTTAGTCCACATATTTTATAGGATGAGCCACTAACAGAAATATTCTTATTTCCTTTTTCAAAGTGCAATAAAATGTATTTATCAAACAGACTGCTATATAAGTAAACAGACTTTTGCACACCGCCAAACTACTATCTCCTAATGGATACAAACAAATATCCATAGGTCCTACAGTTTTTTCTTACAATAGGAAAACACGGGACCATTTTACTGCACTATGAGCATGCTACAACTTTTACTTTGAAAATTTAGCATCCATAGATATTTCAAACAAACGTATAGGATATGTTTGTTTGCTCACTTTAGTAAAGTGTTTATTTGTAGTGGAGTACTTTAAAAGTCTTGTTTTTTGTTAATTTCTTTGGTGAAGGATGCAAAAACTTCCTAAATCTCAATATATTATTACTAGGCTCAATAAAAAAAAAAAAGTCCTCCACTTGTATTTACAATGAGCAACAGTATCATAGCAACACACAAACACACAACACGCGCGCCACACACACAGATGCAGATCATAACACTGTAAGCAAGCCGCTGTCCAGGCCTTTTCTTCTGTCTGTCAGAGGGCTACACACACACACACACACACACCCCACGTCACGTAAGTCAGTCAAATAATATTCAACATTTAAAAATATGCTTCAATTTTTTTCCTCGACCAACCTTCGGTGCTTCTTGCTTTTCTGCGTCCTTCGTGGAGCTACAGTGCCGCCTGCTGAGCACTGAGAGGCGGATATGTGGTCGCAGAAACAGCCTCCATGTTATGCATGCGGTTGTTGTTGTAGACGCCATTTAAAATGAATAGAAACTAGACTGTTTGGGTGTCGTCAAGAGCCAATTGATTGATTGATTGATTGATCGCCCCCGAGGTTAATATATTAACCCAGACTGTAAAGAATAAGACGAATCCAAAACATGTCGGTGTCCTTCGGTGGGTGAGAAGAGTGGTCACGTGAGCGCCCAGATGGAAGGAGTGAGCTTAGAAATGTCACCGGCGCATCCCCACATATATAGCTAGTCGGGCGGGGTTGTTTTTCTCACTGGGTAGAACAAGTGTTGGAAGAAGAATTATTTACATATTTTACTCAATTTCCCCACTTAGAAAAATGCAAAGGATTTTTTTTGTCTTCATTTAATGCAATAATAACAATTTTTTTTTTCAGACCCCGATTTTTTATATAGGAAAAAGGGTTTAAAGCCGTAATATAACCAGTCAAAACGTTTTGCATTTAAAACTGATCTAAAAGTAAATTGTACAATACTTTTGTTATTTTATGATGAAATTGATTAGATTATTTATTTGCTGGTGCTGTGTTAGCCTGGTAGCACAGACAAAAATACATCGCTATATTGGGGGGACATTTGATCATATTTTAAAGTTGTGGGGGGTGTAAATCCTCAAATTAATGATGATTAAGTCCTTCTTGCTATAAAGTATCTCAATATTGTACCTAGAACTACTACTGCGCATAATTTATACTTCCCCCGCCCGAGCCGATTCGTGTGAAACGGCACGACAATAATAACAAATCCATGGTACAAATGTATTGCAATTGTTGGTGGTCAACCAAAACTTACACTGCGTTACAACTAGTTAAGCCGATTACAGGCTAAATAGCAGGTTTGTTGTATCCTTTTTTTCAGTCGATATGATTGTCTTATACGTTGACTAATTGTAAATTCACACTTCAAACATTATCTTGTGAAATATTTGTTATTTCTTCTAAAATTAGGAAAAACAAAAACTCCGTGTTAGTTCCTACTCGCATGGGCCGAAGTTTCTGGAAGGTGGCTAGCTAGGTGGGCTAATGTTTAGCTTTTATCGGAGGAGGGGCGAAGCTTTTTCACAACACTTCAGATGGCTGTACGCTGGCTATGCAGGTAAATATTGAACTTTCTACCCTGGCGTAGCGGGGATTACGTGTTTAAGTAGCCGAACAAGGCTCGAGTTATTCGGGGGAAAGGTGGGGGCAGCAGAGAGAGGGAGAGAGAGTGAGAGTCAGGTGACCATTGGGATTTACGGACAATGGCATTCACACTCACAACGCGCTGACGTGGGGGTGAAAACAAGGGCTCGTGCGGCTTTATTTGCGTCATAAACAGTCTGTTTAAATAGCTCGTAATGTTTGAGGATATGTTTTTGTGAAGTGGAGTGTTTTTAAAGCGAGAGACACTTCGGGGCTGGGTCTGTGGGAGGGGCGACACTAAGCAAGGACCGCAGCCCGTCAGTATACGTCCATCCCTCGGCTGGTACTGAAGCTGATAACCGCCCTCATCGATATATTCACTGGATCGTTAATAGTGTGTGTTTACTGGGAGGATTTTTATCTATCCGGAGGTACATTTTGGTCCACGAACAGCCCTGCGCTTGGCTGATGGAAAGAGACATACGTGGTCAAGATGTGCGCGAATGTGTTCGGAGTTTTGAAAAGGTGAGACATAGGCTATACATATCGATGCTGTGTTTTTTTTTAGAGAGAGAGACTGTGTGTGTGGTGTGTGTGGTGTGTGTGTGTGTGTGTGTGTGTGTGTGTGTGTGTGTGTGTGTGTGTGTGTGTGTGTGTGTGTGTGTGTGTGTGTGTGTGTGTGTGTGTGTGTGTGTGTGTGTGTGTGTGTGTGTGTGTGTGTTTGAGGACCAATGTTATTGTCTTAACCTGGCATATAGTGAGGACGTATTTGGAAAGTGGGGACATTTTGGCCGGAGATTTTAAAGGTTAATACTTGATTTAAAGGTTCAGATTTAGGTTAAGACAAGGATTTGTGTAAGGGGTTTAAATGTGATGGATAAGGTGCTACAAGGTAATGCATTATGTCAACGAGGGTCCTCATAAAGATATAAGCACAAGGGTGTGTGTATGTGTGTGCGTCGTGCGCGTGTGTGTGTGTGTGTGTGGTGGGTGTGTGTGTGTGCGTGCTACAGCTGACAGCTCGAGGCGTTTAGTGCGATGTGGTAGATGGTTATGTCTGTGTGTTTGATAGGTATTCACCACAGAAGCAGATATACCTTTTGCAACCTGCTGCCTCTTATGAAATATATAATAAATAAATAATAATAATAGAAAAACAGGATTGTCTACGGTGACATAATGCGCAAAGCAAAGCTGTGCAGGACCGGAGCACGCACGCAGCTTGGCACAGTGGGACGGATGGTGCATGCGTGTGTTTTTTGGGGAAGGAGAGAGAGGAGAGAATTTAAGGAAACGATGGTTGCATGTTACCTCCCAGGCAGCTCGCTCAAGTTAACGATCATGCGTGTGTGTGTGTGTGTGTGGTGTGTGTGTGTGTGTGTGTGTGTGTGTGTGTGTGTGTGTGTGTGTGTGTGTGTGTGTGTTGTGTTTTGTGTGTGTGTGTGTGTGTGTGTGTTTGTTGTGTTGTTTATCTTAGCTGTAAAACCATCACATCAGCCTCTTTTCCTCGTCTGTCTTGGATAGAATTAAGCGATGAGGTGTTTGCCAGTTCCGGGATTATCCCAATAAATAATCAGATTTGTGAGCTGTGGTTAAGCATCCAATAGATTATTCTGGAAATGCCCAGCCCCTCTCTTTTACACACACACACAACACACACACACACACACACACAACACAACACACACAACACACACACACACACACACACACACACACACAGGGCTCCTACTAAAAACAGTCTTAAAAAGGCAGGGAATTCAAGTTATATCTTTCAAAAGTCTTAAAAATGCTGAGGTGGGATCTTATACCAACATTTTGAAGTTGCCAAACTAACATAATTGGAAGCATCTATTTGTTTTAATAATTTACAAATGGCTCTCTTCAACATACCGATCAGCATGGCATTAACCAAAAGACTTTAAGAAGAGATAGATGGATGGATGGATGGATGGATAGATAGATAGATAGATGATGGATTGGATGGATGGATGGATGGATGGATAGGCAGGCAGGCAGGCAGACAGACGGATTCAGTGTGCAACTTCTCTTCATCACAATGCTAGTAGAAACACATACAGTGGTATATAACTGACACATTATCAGTTTTTATCCTTTTTTTTAGTTATTTTTTTGGCATTTCAACTTTATTAGATATACAGATTGAAATGGGAGACAGAGAGAGAGAGGGGGTTGACTGCAGTAAAGTCCATGGTCGGATTTGACCGCGACCACTGCAACGAAGCCGGAGCAATATGGTTACACCTCTATCCACTACGCCACTGGAGCGCCCCGGTTTTTATCCTTTTAATTGTGTATTTGGAATTACTTGAAATAAATAATCATATCCAATGAGAAGAGAAAAATTCACATTTGAAGTTATTTTCTTACATTTTCACTGGAACAAAGAAGTCATGTTTTATGCCAAATTGTCCTAATCAAGTAATTGATTGTGTGTGTGTGTGTGTGTGTGTGTGTGTGTGTGTGTGTGTGTGTGTGTGTGTGTGTGTGTGTGTGTGTGTGTGTGTGGTGTGTGTGTGTGTGTGTGTGTGTGTGTGTGTGTGTGTGTGTGTGTGTGTGTGTGTGTGTGTGTGTGTGTGTGTGTGTGTGTTTTAAAAAATTGGTCTTTAATTTGATTCTGAGTGGCATCAAAACAGTCTTAAGAGTCTTAAATCTAACTTGCCTCTAAGCTGTAGCATCCCTGCTAACAAAAAAGCACTTTGGAAGATGCTGAATCATAATCCTGTCTGTTGTAATTAAGTGTTGTTGATTCTGTGAATAACAAATCGCTCAGTATTCACACTAACAGTAACAGCATGATAGTATATACTATGCTTTGAGGCACAGTGACTGATATCCAGCCTGTGTTTATTATGAAGAGGCAGCCTTTTCCTTGAGACATGTTCTGTTTTAAACACTCAAATCTCTTTCCCTCTCTCAAGCCTGTGTCGACTCTTACCGTTTCAACCTGTAGGAAAAGAACATTCACTTTCATGTGCGATAGACAGAACTTCTTAAGGGCCCGTGTCCACCCTAGCGTTTCTTTACTCCTAAGTATCGCTCCTCCTATTAAGTGCCGGAGGAAAGTTTTCAGTTTAGTAGGTTGGAGGATTGCATTGTGATCATGGATAGATAACTGGTCCTGCACAGAAACCCAGGGGAGTCTGAATCTGTTATACCTGAAAAATGGTGCAGGTAATGGTGTAATTTTCAGGGGAGATGGAAGGTTGCAACCCCCCCCCCCCACCCAAATAAACAAAACTAGCCAATAAAATCCCCCCAAATATCTAGATAGGTGGAGGTCTATCACAGAGAACTTGTTAATCAAAAATGGCTACAAATAGACAGAAACAACTACAAAGAGAGAGAGCATAATGGCAAAGAGATGCAAATGAACTGAAGAGACGCAAAAACAATAACAATGATGCAAAATGACTAAAAAAGATATCAAGGAAAAACATACGGCTACATACGCAGTGCACTGGCTTTATTCTATTTTTCTTTTTTTTGCTAGTGACTAAAAAAAATATTAAAATCCACTTTTAAGAAATGCAAATCAAAACAGAGACAGGGAAAATGACTCCACATGTACAAATATTATGCAAAATCTTCTCAGAGACACAAAACACAACTGCAAAACCACAACGTTGCAATACATCTGCAGATAAACGCAGCATTGTTACATAAAGTCCCTGCTGTGATACACTCTCTATAATTAAGCACGTTGAATTTACAGCAGCGTTAACACCACCAAGGGCTGAGCAGTTTTCACCCCTTGTCACCCCTGATATTACACCATTAAACCTGCAGTGTGTAGAATTTTGGGTTTTATTTCCTAGCAGATTTTGTAGAAAGTAATTATAATATCCATAAGTACATTTAATTTAGTGCATAATAGCTGAAAAAAAAATTTTTAATTATTTTTTTTCCCTTAGAAAGGGTCTCATATATGTCGATATTTCTGCATATCTTGGACCAAGGCCTAGTGCTGCCATCTTGAAAGTGTCATAGTTGGAATGTCATCAGGTGCATTGTTTAAAATTTAGAATTGTTCTTGTCCTTGAAGGCCACTGTGGCTTCTGTTATTATTCTAAAGGGGTGGGGTTACCCAGGGAGTGTTGCATTCTAGAACTTTGTAGAACTTTCTTGAAGATGTCATATTACACACTGCACCTTTAACTGCTGATTATTATCGAGTAAAAGCCCAAAACTGTTTCGGCATTTTTCGGCTCCAAAGACAATTTTACTCAAGTTATTAATCCGACTAAGAAGTAGCCATATTTTGCTGACTACGATATTTCATATTTTTCCGAGGCGTGTTCAATCAGCTTTGACTTAAAGACCTACTTCACCGGTGGGAATATGAAGGTGTGTTGAACTCTGAGATCCTATGTAGTATAAATGTGCAAACATTTTTAGAAATCGGTTCATCCTAGCCTGAGAAAAGGCAGAAAGAGTGTTTTATGGTCTCACTGTCTAACCCTACATTTTCTCATGTGTGACATCAAACATGGTAAAAATGTAGAGTTAGGATTAACAGGACAGCTGGACCAAGGGAAGACTGAGGGAAGAAAAAACCTCATTCATTATATTATAATAGCGTTTTTATAATGATAGAACGCCGGTTCTGTATGGGTGAAGTATTCTTTTGATATGACTTGATCTGTCTGTCTGTACGAGTGTAAACATGCCCTGGGCTTAGTCATACTTTTCTGGGTGTTGGCTGGCTGCGTTTTGCTTCCTACTCAGTTATATGTGAAGCTAGATTTTAAATGGTCGGATCCTTTTTCTAAATGTAGATTGAAAAAGCTATCGAAAAAAAAAATCATGACAGCCAGTGAGCGCTAGAAACACACAGACAGACAGCAGTCCTATGTGAGAGGTTGTCATGTGGGATTTCATCTTCTGGTCCAGACAAAGAAAATGTAGGTTGAACTATTTCATTTTTTTTTCTACGTGATTGTACTGACAGCCTTGCACACAAAGACATGATTTGGCCATTTTATTCTAGCCTAGTTTTCAGAGATGGTGGTGCTTGTTGTCATGTCGATGTCGAACAAGAAAATAGGAGCAGACTCGACTAAAAGAGGTCAAGGTCGAGAAAATATAGATGTTTTTATTCGATTGTAGTGTTTGTACCAACCTGAAGTAAATGGTAAATGGACTAGACTTTTATATAGCGCTTTTTAGCCGATTTTCTCAGCCTCAAAGCGCTTTACATTTCCTACCACACACACACACACACACACACACACACACACACACACACACACACACACACACCGATGGCAGTCATTTTAAAAGCATTTAAAGAGACGTATTTACTGATTCTTAACCGGCTGCAGCACTGTTTTATAGCACTGCCATTATGTCATAGTAGTAGTCGGCTTAATAAAACTAAGTGCTGTTTTGATTTATAAGAGGTTGTTGGATCTAAATCAATTCAACCGCCCATGTATTGTCATTGTTATGAAAGAGAGTGACTATTCTTTCCCTTGTATGGTTATACGTTTCAAGGCTGTAAGTTACTTAATAGTAAGAATGAAATAATTTTTAGATCTCTTTTTGACATTATTAGGGTTAAATAAAGTTACATCACTGGAATTCAGCAGAATGAATATGTCTTTCAAAAAGGTTAATTTAGTCTCACTTGATAAATTAATTTAAATGTGCATCTGTTTAAATTTAATTTATTTTCAATTATTAATTGTATTATTTAATTTCTTTTAAGCTCGTAGTCAAACTATTTTAGATTTTCCAACTCTGTTTAGTTGCATGAATGACTGATGTTGTTTGACATATTGATATTAGCTTATAGTGATTTAAGAGGATGTTGGATCTAAATCAATTCAACTGCCCATGTATTGTCATTGTTATGAGAGAGTAACTATTCTTTCCCTTATATGGTTATACGTTTCAAGGCTGTGACAACATTTAAAAGTAAAAACAATTGATTTTTAAATTTATGGTCGACATTCTTTCGGTTTATTACAAATATTATTTACTACACTGAAACACCTCCAAGTAAATACATCACAGGAGATCAGCAGAAACAATATTTATTTTAGCATTTACTCTTAAGCTCTGTGTTTTGCCTGAACCATTGATTGAGACAAGCTGCTGTTGATATATGGTTTTGTCTACCTCATACTGCTATTTATAGAAATTTATTACATTATTTTTTTATTGTGAGACTGGGATCTGGGAACTAAATTGCCCATCTTGGTATAATTACAGTTTTTCTGATAGTAATTCTGACATATTGATTGATTGATATTAGCCTATGGGCGTATGTCATTAGTGCCATGTCGCCCTATGACTAACACGATTTATTTTGTGAGGTCATTTAGACGATGATGAGTCACCTTTTTAGTTCCTCCTCCTGAGAGCAGGTTCAGATTTACAAATGGATGATGTCGTTGGCTGTTTGGGAAGTGACAGCTGGGTAGTATGGTGTCACGATTACTCACACATAAAATGGATTATATATTCTGACGCTTGAGCCGACAGGATGGGTTTCTGTTCTGACATATTCACTCTGACACCATTTCCTACAAACCAGAACTTTTTTTTTTTGTTTAATCCCGATAAAGGGTTTTTTACTGGGAGTTTTTTCCCAGCCGAGCTAAGGGTCTAAGGGCAGAGGGGTGTCATTACTGTATGGATGGAATGTAAAGCCCACTGAGGCAAATGTCTATTTGTGATATTGGGCTATACAAATAAAACTGATTTGATTTGATTTAACTCTTATAGCCGCTGTAAGCTTGGTCTAAAATAGTAAAAAAAAATCAGCATATGATATCAAAGTTGGGTGTCTTAGTTAGCTTCTTATACAGAAATCTGATTAAAAATAAATATTATAGGGGGCGCCTTTAGCTCAGTTGGTAAGGCGTCCCCCTCCCGGGCCGGGCCCAGCAGCAGACCCGAGTTCGATTCCCACCCGCGGTCGTTCTCTGCATGTCACTCCCCTCTCTGCCCCATTTCACCTCTGTCTCTCTGCACTATCAAATAAAGCATAAAAATGCCCCAAAAAATATCTTAAAAAAAAAAAAAAAAAAAAAAAATTATAAAACGTGGTCTACTCTCTAGACCGTTTGACAGGACGGTGTGGGCATAGTCTTGTCAATTGGTCTCCGTGGCGACACTTTTGGGTGGAGAGAACTGCCGTGATTGGTTCAAAATACTTAACGCGTATTAAGAACCAGAGCATAGCCCATAGCCTCATCTATCAAACTTTAAATGACAATCTGTTTAAATTTGGATTAATAAATATGCCTAAAGCTTTTCAAATGATCATGCAATTTATCCCCCAAATTACATCGTTAGAAGGGTTTTGTGAATTTGGGTTAATAGGGGCTTTAAAGAGGTCCCGTTTCTTGCACAAATTTTTTGTTTCAGTGGGCGACAGTCTAACAGCTATTGTGTGTTTATAACAAAAGGGTCACATGTTATAACTGGAATGTCCTGTTTGAGTTGATGCTTTTGTTCCCACTGTTGATGTTCAGAAAGATTCACAAAAATCTATCTTTTGTTTTCCACAATGACGCCAACACAGAATATGCCACGATCTTCACATAGTCAGTAACAGTGTGGGAACGAAGCTTAAACATTTTTTTTTTAATTTTTTTTTTTTTAGGATAATTTTTGGGCATTTTATTTTTGCTTTATTATCAGAACGTTTGGAGAGACAGAGATGAAATGGGGCAGAGAGGAATGACTTGCAGAGAACGACCCCGGGCTGGATTCTAACCCGGGTCTGCTGTGAAGAGGACTGAGACTCTATTGGGGGGTGTGGGGTTCTAACCACTAACCACTAACCACTACACCACAGGCGCCCCTAACGTCCGACCACATTGTTGTAATAACTGTGTGTGTGTGTGGAGTCGGGGGAGATTTGACTGTGTGTGTGTGTGTGTGTGTGTGTGTGTGTGTGTGTGTGTGTGTGTGTGTGTGTGTGTGTGTGTGTGTGTGTGTGTGTGTGTGTGTGTGTGTGTGTGTGTGTGTGTGGGGTTGCAGAGTTTATCTCATGCCAGTTGCTTTGGCAGGAATCCAGTTAGTTGGAGGTCCAGAGTTCAACCAGTGTTTGCTGCTGTGACCGTCTGAAAAGTAATCCGCCCATTCTAGCCAGTAGGGAACATGTTAGCCCGCTGTAGTAGTGGCTTAATAAAACTAAGTGCTGTTTTGATTTAAGAGGTTGTTGGTGGATATAAATCAATTTAATGGTACGTTTATTGTCATTGTTATGAGAGAGAGTAACTATTCTTTCCCTTGTTAAGTTATAAGTTTCAAGGCTGTAACAACTTTTATATAAAAAAAAAAAAATTATGATTTAATAAAAATATTACTACACTGAAACACCTCCAAGTAAACTATACATTATAAATAATAATAATATAATAATAATATAATAATAATAATAATAATATTATAATAATAATAATAATAATAATAATAATAATAATCTTTATTTGTATAGCACCCTTCATACATCAAAATGCAGCTCAGAGTGCTTTACATGCACAAAATAAAGACAATAGAAAACAAAACACATTCATCACAGGCAATAAACCAAAGAGCAAAAGATAAAAATTAATAAAAATAAAAAATGCAATAAAAACTAAAAAAAAAATAAAACATCACTGGAGATCAGCATAAAAAATATTTATTTGAGCTTGTTCTCTATCCAATCAACAACCATCCATAGGACAGTAGAGAAAAATGTTAGTCAAGCAAAGCTAATCATTTATTTTATATAGCTACAATTCAGCACATCAAACCATCTATCTAAATGCTTTACTATCAGGTCACTACATTAGTAATATCATCTATAATACACTATTATCAATTACATTATATATCACAATAAAAATACCAAATCTAATCTATATAAAATTTCCATTAATTAATAAACACATAATCTATCCATCTATCATTTATCCATCTATATTTGCAGCATCACCATCATCTCCCCCATGCATTCATTCCACCATTCTTCCATGCATCCATAAAGTTGCCCTTCTGCGGCCCTGAATTGTTCCTCTTTGTTCTGACTAGGATGTCCAATTTGAATTTCTTTTCTGACTTATAACTGGCGCTCATAGTCATTTACTAATCATTAGCGGACAAGATTAAATATAGTCTATTTATAGTGACACTTGGGTTGTGCCACATAATAGAAATGCTCTAATTTTAATGTGCAGCTGTCTGCGCCGGTGATACACTGAAATCTGTCACCCATCAGAATGTGTGACCGTGGAGGATGCTGTTATTTATATTATATATGTATCAGCCGAGTCTATCAGTGAATGTGTAATAACTCCAATGCGCAACAATTAAATTGTGAAACAGAAACACACTTTGAAGGCTGATTTTGTGAAACTACCACGTTTACTATTGTCAAACTTATAGTATTACTCGGTTAAAAGTCTTATCATTTATAATTTTTTAACCTTTATTTATACAGGTAAATCCCATTGAGACCGGAGACTCTTTTGCAAGGGAGACCTGTTACCATTCACACACACACATTCATACACCGATAGCAGGCTAACTATCGACATTCAACGAGGCAAGGTGGGTGAAGAGTCTTGCCCAAGGACACAACAACCATGACACTAGTGGCAGGGCGGGGATCGAACCTCCAACCCTTTGATCATCAGCCGACCCGCTCTACCACCTGAGCCACAGTCCCCCGTAAGTTAAAGGTTAAACTGTTACCTATGATCATCCCTATTCCTGACCTTCTCCCTGTCCCCGCAGCCTGTTTGGGAAGCCCTTTGATGGAATGTATAATCACTACTTTGGTCCATGGCGCAACAATTTAAGACTATTTTTTTGGCACTTTCAGCTGTATTAGATAGTACAGAGTTGAAATGGGGAGACAGAGAGAGAGAGAGAGAGAAGAGGGGATGACCTGCAGTAAAGGTCAAAGGGTCAGATTTGAACCCGCGACCACTGCAACGAAAGGCCGGAGCCGATATGGTACGCGCTCTATCCACTACGCCACCAGAGCACCCCGGCTCAACAATTTAAATTGTTTAAATAACCATACATACCTATTTAGTCACTGCTGTGGTTTTTTTTGGAGGAATTTTTCATGTCTATTTATGCATTTTTGTATGAAAGCTTGTTGTTGTTTTTTGTGTGTAAAAAATGAAAAAACCCAATAAAAAAAATACATAAAAATAAAACTAACCCTACATATGCCTTGTCCTGTGCAGCCTGTTTGGGAAGCCCTTTGATGGTGGGAAGAGGATGGACCATGGCTCCTCCCAGCAGCAGCAGCACCACCCCGGGGAGCAGCAGCAGCAGCAGCAGCCGTACCGCGCGCAGCACCCGGCCATGACGCGCCTCTACCAGGTCCAGAGAGAGACGGCCTCGCTCGGCCCACAGGTCTGCACCTTCAGCGGGCTGCAGGGGGACCGCGACTACAAGAGGCTGGAGAGGGAGCTCACAGGCTACTGCTGGAGGTATTTTAACCTATTTATACAGTATACCATGAGTCGAAGACTCTTGCAGGAAGACCAGACCTTTGATAAAGAGCATCGTACAGACAGACAGACAGACAGACAGACACACAACACAACAGACAGCAGGACCAGGACTACAAAGCACGAGGGACTCACACGCACTCATAAGAGCACGCTGTACACACACACAACAGACCAACATACAGACACATGCAACTATGCAGGATATGCCAAAAACAAGTACAGAGCACACAAAAACAGCGCAACAGACAGAGCGGGACTGCGCAGAAGACAATGACAGAAACAACACACACACACGGTACCAACAACAACACACATTCTAGTGCATCACAACACTACAACACATCTAATCTATCATCACAATCTATCACTATCTATCTATCTATCTATCTATCTATCATCCTATCTATCCTATCTATCTATCTTCATCCATCTATCTATCTATCTATCTATCTAACCATCTACATCTATCCATCTATCCATCTATCCATCTATCCATCTATCCATCATCCATCTATCTCTCTCCATCTCATCCATCCTCCTCATCCACTCCATCTCTCTGAAAAAATTGTAACACAAAAAATAACTGCTTTAATGCTATCCACCCCCTCCAGTCCTCCCGTCCAGGTAGACCAGGTGGACACAGAGGGGAAGCCGAGCTGCAGGGGGCGAGGAAGCGAGCGGCGTCGAGGTGGAGGGTCTGCTGCGCTACCTGGAGGAGAACGCCACTCACCCGTCCCGTCTGGCCATCGAGCAGATCAGCGATGACGTCAGGCGGCTGGTCGACGAGCGGATGTAGTGCCGCAACGATCGGGAGGCGTGGCCGAGATCAACGATGAACTAGTGGATCTACTGCAGGTATGTCGGATATTCTAATTGTTATTTTGTTTATCTTTGTTTAATTTTTTTTCTTCATGATGAAATATCACTATTTTGAAATATTTTTTTAGAATGTATTTTTCAAGCTTTTGATTTTTTTCTTTTTGAAGACTGCAAAAATTGGAATCATTATCGAAAAAAATAAAATCTCATGTCCGTGGGCTGGTGCATCGCTTGACCAGTGTTTAAAAAGCTAGTGCGTAAGCTTCTCTTATAATGATGCCGGTTAGGGGTAGAGGGACGGTAGCATATAGACGTCTATGCTATATCTTAAAAGGGCCGTCAGTCATTACGCAGATCTGGTCAATTTTTTTGTACAACAGTGAATACTGTCATATTGTACTGTGTGCGCTGTAAACAATGGCTTATAAATGATTTCAAGCTGGACTAATAAGTTCTAAACTAAGGGGTCCATGTAGCTAACATGTTTAAACCTGGTCTAGTGAGTTATCAAACTATTTCTTAGCACACACACTACTTTTTATACAATTTGATTTTTATTTCAAAATTTGTTAGTGTAAAATTCTAAATCATTATTGCAAATTCCCCCCAAAATATTGAGTATTTTTGTCATACTACCCCCCCCCTGTTGTAGACTGTGCTGGCTGACCAGTGAAGACAAGGGGCGGTCGCGCGTAAGGCCGGTACCGGGCTTGACCGCCTGTGTCCGTGCAGGACGTGATAGAGGACGCACGCAGCAGCAGACGCTCTCATGCGCTGTCTGGGAACAACGAGGTAACCGCATCAACCAGATCATGTCAAGGTGTGTACACGACAGTATGGACTGCGTTTATGCTGCTTTACAGACATGTTAAGTGGTAAAGTGACTGAAACAGTCAAAATAGTTTAAATCAATTATCTTACAATCATTATCAAACTAAATGACAATATCTTCATTCGGATTGACAATATGCCTAGATCTTTTGTTTTAATTTGTGATTTGGTTCAATGCATTAACTATTTTGTTGTTTCATCACAATTAAAAAAAAAAATTACTTACTATTTTTCTTCTTTTTTTTCTGTTTTCCCAAAAAAAAAATCTTTGTTTTTCCCCCTCCAAACAAACCAAACCGACCTACCCCTAACCCACCAGGTGAGTGTTGCGCGCAGTCAGCTGGTTGCCTTGCTCATGGGTCTGAGCGGCAGAGACAGCTGTGCTCACCTGTCGCGCATCCTGACGGAGATGCAGGCGGAGCTGGACGCGCTGGACGTCTCCGGGGACACGGCCATCAGGAACTACCGCAAGCAGGTGGTGGAGGAGATCAACGGGCTGCTGAAACACCTGGACCTGGAGGGGGAGGGGGACGACACACGCAGGTACATGGGTCCTTTAAAGGGTGGAGGTGTGCAGAGGAGAGTAACCTGCATTTTATTTTATTGCTTCTTTTATTCGCTTTAAATGTTTAATGTGTTATGTATCTAACTGCCTTAAACCTTGAGGCCTGTGTCGAATTGGCTATATAATAACTGCGCCTGCTACAGCTAAGTGACGACTGTTGATTGGTGGTTATTTTCTCTGTAATCATTATGTTCTCAAGTCAGAAAATTTGGAGAAATAATCTTCCAACCACAGTTCAACATCAAATATATTTAATTTGCTGCCAAATGAATACAGGCAAAACTAAGTTTCCATAGATGTTCAGGAGGCCAAATATCGAACTCTGAATTACTTTTCTGATTTGCCAAGTATTATAACGAATAGTTGAATGTCTGTATTGACCAGGCAGATCAGAGTCGATGGGTACAGCCTTAGTTCCTGTTAGGTGCCTTCTTTTGTTGTGTAGTTTTCATGCGTTAGACTTATATTGGAAAATGTTCAAAATAATATTTGATAATAAACCAATACTTACAGAACTGCAGCCAGTAAAGATGATTGTTCCAGGTTTGATAATTGTCTCTGAAGTTTGTATTGTCAAAGCAGTAACTCAATCCTTACTTTCCCCAGGTACGACTTGGCCGGTAACAACTCATCCGTGAGATCGAGGCGGTGCGGGCCCACGTGTCCCACCTGAGAGAGGGCGTCCTGCGTCACTGCCTCATGGGGGACATGAGCTTCAGGCCCAAAGCCGAGCTCCAGAGTCTGCTCACCCACCTGGACCAGGTAGACACGGCCAGGAACCCCTGCATCCGAGAGGCCCGCCGCCGCGCTGTGTCGAGGTGCAAGCTATCATCACCTTCCTGGACCTCCGCGAAGCCCTGGTGTGCCGTCAAATGGGCCCCAACGAACACCCACCTCACCGGGCCGTTTGGATGGTCTTGGGCAGCCTCTCGGACCTCCAGGCTCAAGTGTTGGGTTTCGACGGGAAGCGTGCGGATAAGAGCTACATGTTGCTGGAGGAGCTGCTAACCAAACAGCTGCTTTCGCTGGACGCAGTTGATCCAGCAAGGCGACGAATCTACGAAAGTGGCGAGGAAGCAAGCGGTGAAATTCGCCCAAAACATTCTCAACTATCTAGACATGAAGACAGACGAGTGGGAGTATTGATAGGGTTTCTGTGCGTCCTAGCGTATTAGCCGTGGGGGATGTTGCTGCAAGAATGAACGAACGACGAAAAAAACGGAGCTGATAATGTGGTGTAAATAAAACAAAAACACAAAAAACAAATTATCATTCCATGGGCTGTACATATATGGACTCCAATCCCCAGAGTGCATTGCAGCAGTGGTTTTTTTTTCGTTTTTTTTTCTTCTTCTTCTGTAGTCCATTTGTGGTAGTTGCTGTGGCTGAATCACCTGAGAAGGAAGTCAACAACACAAGACTCCTTTTGTGGAACACAGTTTAAAAAACAATTTTTTGAAGATTTTGATTTGAACTCTCCTGTAATGTGTGTGTGTGTGTGTGGTGTGTGTGTGTGTGTGTGTGTGTTGTGTGTGTGTGTGTGTGTGTGTGTTGTTAAAGCCTGCTGCCAAAGCACTAAATAATGCCTGTTCCAGTGGTTGTATGCGTTCTGACTGCACTTGATATGGAGTGTGATGTTTCATTCAGTGTCGGATGGAGACATGAATGCATGTGTTGAATACAGTAACCTAATTAAGGGAGAGTCGTAAACTGCTACAGTAAAAGACTAGGGCTCCAAGCTGATGGTATTTTGGCTATTTTTGCAATGCTAAAATATTCACTAAATAAAAAAAACATCACCTATTTTATTTTGTTTTGCTAAATTTTGTGTTGAAAAATCTAATTGGGTCTGATTCTATTTGGAAGAAGCAGATAGCTTGAACCACATTTATTTAAGGCAAGACACTGCAGGTGAAAAAGGGTAACAGTTTAAACTTATAGATATCATCATGAACATTGAGTTGATTACTTACATTTAAACAATATTTTTTTTGTATTAGTTGTTTCAGAAATGTTTGAATAAATATGCAAAGTTGGCAACATCTAACTTAATTGTGCAGGTCCAAAGTTATACACTACAGATTTTGTTAACAGCCTTTTTCATTTTATAAATCAAAAAATTACTATGAACAGTTCTTAAAAATGCATTTTTCTAAGTCCAAATGTTTTTTTAATTAAACATAAATGAGTAAACTCATAAAATCTCAAATATAACAACATATGAACAAATCCTTCTGTAACAACCTTCAGAATATAGTGCATGTTTTTGCTTGTATGTCTTGCCTTAAATTACAGTAAAAATTCAGTTTTTTGGCACAATTGAGAGAAAACTTCGGGGGCCATTTTAGAAGCAGAATCAATAGAGCAGCCAACACAATAAACAGGCTGTTGTTGACGCCAGAGTATCTGTGTTTATACAGAGGTGTGATTAAAGAGTGAACAGTGGGGCCATTGCATTATTGATGTAAGGTCACCAGTCCACTACACAGCCCTGTTTATCCACACAGCACTTGGCTCCGTTGTTTTTTTTGGTAGCGCTCCAAATCATACTACTGTGGCAAACTCCCCATAACCCTGCTAACCACAGCTGTCACGGGCAACCGACACAAATCATAAACAGAAAAAAAAAATAGATACAGAACAATATTAGGGCCACGGAAGGGACAAAAATGAGAAGAGGATGTTTTTTATTGTGATTACGCTTCTCGAGAACATTTCAAAATTTCTAAGGATTATCTAAATAGTTCAAGATTGAGTTCACAACGATATTGACTGATCGAACTTCCGGAGCAATAACTCATAAGCAAAACATTATTAAAACACTAACGATGCATTTTTGCTGTCGAGAACGAAGCAGACAGAACAGGCAACAGACAGAGACAGAGCAATGGCGCCGCCTGAACAACCTCCATTTTGACTGAAAGAGACGTCCTCTAAGCTCCACTAATAACATTGCTCTCTATGTGCAGCGGGCTGTGAGACGAGAGCACAGGGACCGTCTAATGAATGAATGAATGAATATATCTTTATTGTCATTGTAACAGGTACAACGAAATTAAGTACAAAGGGAAACACCCAAGAGGAAAAATATTCAATACCTTACTCTGATACAGTGCAGTGCAGTTTTTAGTGGAGTTTAGAGGACGTCTGCTTTCAGTCAAAATGAGGTTGTAGCCCATTGTCTGCTTTATGAGGATATCGTATGTGTTTTTAAGAATTGTTTTTGCTTTTGAGTTATTGATTCTGATGAAGTATCATCGAATCGCTTGTCAATATTTTACCTTTACCGCAGTCTGGACTTTTCGACTTTATTCACGACATTGTATTTCAACTTTTGACCCCAATACTCTGTAGACACAGAAACTAAAAATCAGTTTGGCAGCGTTGTTGTTATCTTGTGTGGCAGGCAGCCTTCGGATGTGTGAAGAAACCAGGATGTTTGAAAGGATAAAAATACCTTTCCTTATCACCCTCCCCCTCCCCCTCCCTGCTGCTGCTGTGTGTGTAGCTGTTAGTCTGTAAAATGCTTCAAATGTTTTGTTGTGACTGTGTGTGTGATCGCGCGAGGCTATAAATGGATCAGTTTTGATATTCAAAGATGAAGGAGATGAGGCGAATTTTTTTTTTTGCTTTTTTTGCTGCTACTTTTAATTTTTTCTTTGTATATATCCTCCTAACCCTAAGCGTTGTTTCTAGAGTGCGAGAGTGAGACATCCCTTCGAAATTGACACATCTTTGCTGAAGCTCACGGGAGGCCAACAGCAGTCGGGGTGCTGTGCGTTGGATGGTGGTGATGGTTATCGCGGTTGACAGAGCCTTGTCAAAAAACTTCTCCAAGCTGCAGTTATGACGGGAAGGAGGGAGGAGGGAGAGAAGGAGGGAGGGAGTGAAGGAGGGGAGGGAGAGAATGAGAGAGAGAGAGAGGGAGGGAGGGAGGGAGAGGACTGGAAGAGAAAAAAAGTCCACATTTCTGTGCCTTTATTGTTGATTTTCACCCTTTTCCCTTCTGAGCTGGTTCGTGTGGAAGCAGCGATGTAATGCGGCGATTAAAGGAGGAGGCAGTGATTCTGGAGAACGCTTGTTGTGAAAATCACTTTTAGTCAAAATCTGTGAATATCTCCTCAAAATCTGCTATCTGTCCGTACTGTGTGTGCACTGGAAGGGGGGAAAAAAGTGTTAATTCACATAGGCATTGTTGGGCATGTTGCTATAGCTACAGCTGGCCCCCCCCTTTGTTTACATACCCGTTTACAGAGCCTATAGGATATTCACTGATTCTGTCAACAAGTGATTTTGACAACAGGCTTTCTCTCTAGAATCGCTGACTACACCTTTTCTTTTTAAAAAGCAAAAAAAAACGTCTTGTGTTTGTTTTCACGCACATATGCCTGAAGCTCTGAATGTGTCTACGGTGAGATAGAGCACCTTGGCCATTTTTATCGCCACAAGAAAATTTGCACTAATTGTCAGAATTCTTTCAAAATCAGTATTTACTCTAAAAAAAAATGGCGGTGTTTTTTAGTCAGTATCACAGAATGACAATGGTCCTATTGAAGAAAAAAAAAGGCAATAAAACTATGAGTCACTAACAACCCTCATTCTGAAAGCAATTTGGCAACAGAAGCCGAAAATTCACATTGAGATTGAAGAGAATAATTGGACGATTATATTGCTTTACAGTTTCCCTCTGATCCCTGGAAATGAATGAGCTACTTATGAGTCATTGTTGCAGAGTTGTTTGAATTTCAAATTTGATGAGTTTTTAATTTAGGCTTTTAGAGCTGCAGAGAAAGTTGTCCTGTGTAATAACTATGTGCATTAGAGCTATTGGTGCGTAACTTCTGTCGCCCCCATGAGGAATTCTGAGTAATTACAACAACTTAAGATATATGCCGTAAGGTGATTGCACAAGGATTTTATACCTTCTGCTGTACGTCCAGGTTTTTTCTTAAAAGTAGAATCAACACATTTAATTTCTTGGGCTCTTCTTGAGGATTTTTCTGAGCTCCTGCACCAGTTTGTAAACGCTGCCATACTGAGAAATACAGAGAGAGTTTTGTGGAGCTGATAAGGCTTAATCAACTTTGCCTCTCAACTCATTTGGCGATGGCTTGAATGTAACCAACATTCATTCATATAAAAAAAAAGTTACGCACTATAGCTTTAAGCAGCAAATCTTCGGGGCTTTGTTGCTCATTAGGAGCTACGCGCACAAACAGTTGTTCTGTGTATTTTTGCTTTCTTGAGAAACACACTCATGCTCCAGTGAACTCACGCAAACCCTTCTGTCTGTATTTGCATTAAGCGTCTACAGTTGGAAGCTATTTTTTCTGGCACGCCGCCTACCGCTCGGCCTTCTGGGTAATATGTGAGTCATCGGGGAGTTAATCTGATTACACAATGTTCATTAAAACGTCGTCAGCCCGTCTGTCTGGCTGCTATAGCAACAGATGCTTTTTCTCTCACAGTGAAAACCTTATGCTCTTCTCTCAAAAAAACCAAACCCACCCGCACACACCTTAAGTTCACTTGCTCTGTTTTGTATGCAGTTAAGTATTAATATATATATAAATAATGTACATTTTAGTCCCTTGCATTTTGCTGCATTTTTCTGTACATTGCTTCCTTTTTAAACTTTTATTTGAATAATTTATCAAGAATTTTACACTATAAATATATGAAGAAATGTGACTTAGATCATCATTTCAAAGTCTGCGTTTGTTTTTGTTTTTTAACTAGATGTAGTGGCACCTCAATGAATGGGCGATAATGGCAACCATACACATTTATATGCTGTGGGCTGTAAGTACACAAACCTATTAAAGGTACAGTGTGTGAACCAATTTGGCATTTTTCAAAACAGACTTGGTAGAAAATGAAATATAATATTCATGAGTAGGTTTTAATTAGTGTATAAATCGCTTGAAAATAAAAGTTTTTTTCTCATTACTCTAGAACGAGCCTTTTATATCTACATAGGAGCGGGGCGCTGAGGCCGCCATGTTGCACCGCCATGTTTCTACAGTAGCACAGAACAGACCAACTTAACGGCCTTATGCATTTTTATATATAGTGGGCGTCCTGGGGAAATGCACCTGTTGGAAGACCAAGAAGAAGAAGTACTATAGAATAAATAACTAAATACATCTTCACTTCATCACTTGATATTGTGGAAAGACTTGAGGCAGTGGTGGATGATGCCATCTTTAGTAACCATAGCTTCTTGTCCGTTGAAGGCCACCGTAGCTTCTGTAAATTCTCCCAAAGGGAAGGGGTTAGCAAGGGAGCGTTGACATCTAGAATCTCACCACTAGATGGCGCTAAATACCCTGATATTAAATTACACACTGTACCTTTAAAGTGGGATGGCAGTCAGGTTTAAACTACCAAGTCCCAAGACGTAATCAAACAGATTTCACTTTTGAATCAGAGTTGGAACTAAGAGTATTTTGACTCTTTTCTTGAGGTTGAAGAAAAAGACAATGGATTTTGTAAGAGGCGTTACCAAGTATTTCTACGTTTAATGTGTTCCAGCATGAGTGTGAAAGTTGGACTGAAAAGTCAGAGCAACGTTTTAATGATAATTTGGAGTAGCCTATACCCTTTCCTCCTGCCTATATTAACAGTCTACTTTCGTTTATTTACCGTACTCCCCGGACACACAGCTGGGTCCGCTAAAAGCAAATTTTGGGGTCGACTGGAGTCTCAAGTATCTGAACTTGGTGGCACTGAGGTCCATTAGTGAGTTTAGAGATTCAGGTCCCAGTGTGTATTGAAAGACTGCTGCCCTTTCTTTCATTCACATTGGACACACAGTGGACTTTTTTCCTTGCCCTCTGTATTGAATGTAGTCATTGAAGAATGTCTTGTGTCTTTTTGTATTACATAGAACCAAAGTTGATTTCAGTAAGGAAAAATGGTGATTATGGTGGGTCAAAGAAATCTCTAAAACTCATTTTAACAGGCAATTTAGGACCAGCCTTTTCACAAACACACCCTAAAACATAAGCAAACTAAATGTTTTTTTAAGGTTGTCGTTCATTTTAAAGGTTCAGTGGCAAGTTGCACCAGCTTAAGACTAGATAAAGTCTAAAGTTTAACACTAACCGTTAAGTTTTAACTAGTTACTTTCACATAAAATACTACGCTTAGGCTACAACTTAGAGATATTGGGTGCTGAGTTGTTGCATATCACATTGTCGTCACTATAGTCAGATGCTATTATCAATTAAAGCACAAATGTATTAATTTGTGTCTAACCAAACAGCGCTATTATTTCAAATATTCACTTTTTGAATACGTTATGAATGAGTTGTCAGTTTGCTGTTGCACTCTTTGAAAATTCCGTTATTATTATACATTATAAAAAATACTTTATACAATTTTACACAATGTCAAACTTTTACATTAAATAATATAAGTTTATATTGTCGCTAACCTCCACACTAAAATATGTCTATTCGCTAATGCTACGTTCAAGCTAAGCTACGTTTAAACTGACACAAAGCTGGTGTAACATCCCGCTCAATCGTACAACACATGACTAAGGTTTTGAGTGTGTAGATGTGATGTATAAAAAGCAAGATGGCTGAAAATTCATGACAGTAGAAATCCACCACAAAGGTTAATATCTTCCTTATTGAGCTTTGGCAAAAAGTTCTCTTATTTAAGATATTTTTTTTTATTTTTTTTTTTTTTTAATGCTTTATTGATAGTGTAGAGACAGAGTTGAAATGGGGCAGAGAGGGGAGTGACATGCAGAGAACGACCGTGGGCTGGAATCGAACCCAGGTCCGCTGCTGGCCGAGGCCCATGGGGGGGACGCCCTACCAACTGAGCTAAGGGCGCCCCAAAGTTATCTTATTTAATCGCACTTTTTTTTATGTTCCTGAGTCACTGTTTGTTGACGCTGCTTTGTATTTTTATTTCTGCGAATGACAGTTATATGTTTTGTGACAAGAAAAAAACGGTTAGCCTGTTGCATTTAAATTTATTTTTCTTCTACTACCAAATCCGTTTTTCTTAAGTCGCCTTTAACTGCAGTGATTGTGACGGGCTTTTTGCCGTTTCTCCTCCGAGACGCTTGTACAAAAAAAAACAAAAATAAAAATAGCACACCGAGCGAGACTGGCAAGTTAAAAAAAACAACGCTGTGTGAATGCTTCATGGATGGTTGTGTTTTTGAATTTGTATTCCCACTGCTCAATAAAGATGGCCTGTCTTCATTTGTGATGTGATGTTTTTTTTTTTTACACAATATGTTATTATATTTTCGGGTGGTTTTCAACACGATACAGATACAGACACTTGCTCCATCATAAGTTAAAGGTAGAGTCAGCGATTCCAGAGAATACTTGAGTGTGTGTATGAATGGGTGAATGTGGTAAGATATGTAAAGCACTTTGGGGCTGAGAAAATCGGCTAGAAGGCGCTATATAAGTCAAGTCCATTTACCATTTACCATTTACTTGTTGACAAAATCAGTGAATATCTCATCACGATCCACTACCTGTCTGTACTGTGTGTGCACTGAAAAAGAATCTGGTGTTTTTCCACACCTCAGGCTCTGTAAACAGGCATGTTGCTAGCCACAGCCACCCCTCCCCCCCTTTGTTTACATACAATTTGTTCCCATACCAGTTTACAGAGCCTAGGCTGTGTTTGAACACTGGTTTTTTTTATGGACAGGTAGCGGATCCTGAGGAGATATTCACTGATTTTGACAAAGTGATTTTACCATCAAGAATTCTCCAGAATCACTGACTCCACCTTTTAATGGGGATTGCTTATATTTTTTCTGGCAGCTTTCCGGACCAACACACACACACACAGACCTGACAAGTTTCTCTCACGCTCAGCCAACTCTTAAAAGGCCTTTACTTACTCTGTGTTATTTTGAGACAACACACAGTATCACAGAGGGGACACGGGGATAAGATACATCACAGGCAACACTAACACACTCTGGCCGTTTCTCAAATCGCGTTCTTTTCTGTACTTGTGAACTTGCGTTCTCGTAAAACGTCATCAACCGTAGCCCAAGTACTGTTCCAATTCAAAGTTCGCATCAAGTCAAGTACCCGGAAGTGTTCCTGATGTGTTCTTCAACTGGCCATTCTATCGAGGATGCATCGGTGGTGACTTGTGCGGACTTGGGGCTGTTAGATATCCCAGAATGCATTTCGCAGCGTAGTAGCAGAGCAAGGAGGCGGAGAAACCCACAACTGTAAGCATAATTATTACTGTTTTATAAATACTACTTTTGTTTCAGAATACCGGTATGTTGTTTTGAAGTTTTTATTAGATGATCATTTAATTCTCCAACCTGTCAAATCCTACTTAGCTCCGTAAACGTCCGACTGCTAGCTTGCCCAGCTGTCCGGGGGGGATTTCTAGCTTCCCCCGCGGGACAGCTAGCTTGCCCCGGGGGATTTCTAGCTTCCCCCGCGGGACAGCTAGCTTGCCCCGGGGGACTTCTAGCTTCCCCCTGGGACAGGGACAGCTAGTCCCGTTTGGGGGTGCAAAGTTGTGGTTCATAACCGTATGGTGAATTGCCCTAATGTGGGACACTGCTTAACCTGGGATACCTAAGGTCCATCGCATTTATCTCCTATTTCTGACACATGTTAATAGATAATATTGTTGTCAAATCAAAGCAGGGGTTCCCTGTGATTGAAATCACAAATCAATGCTAAGGCTCTACATTTGAATGGTATCATGTATTGGTCAAATGTATTGGCTTGATATGTTAATATATTACATAAGTTGTAATTGCAAATACTGTCCTCACCCTATGTTTTTTATGTATACTTTATTATACTAGCTATGTTTTTTGAGCAAATTGTTTTGATAGCAACAGTGTTTTTTATATTTTACATTCACATGTATACTGGCAAATTCAGTTACAAATGGACTTCAGGAGGCAAGAGTTTCAAGAAGAAAATCGCTACTTTATTTAGCATAAAAAACAGAAGATGTCTGCTGAAAGTTGACTCATTTATAGACTTCAAACATGGTTAAACTCAACATGCCAAGCAAGTTAAAATCAGCTAATTTAAATATTAAAAACTGTACACAGAGGAGAATAAAACATGTCATTACAAATATGTACATTTATTTACAAAGCTAGGAATATTTACAAACCATGTTCTTATTATTATCTCCAGAGACCTAAGGAAGATGGCCCACCAGCATGTTCTGATGATCCCAAACGACCTCTCCACAATGTTGCGCCCTCTGGCCTTTTGTACCGGGCTTCAATATGACCTGGTAATCAAAATTCACATGGATGGGTGGCGGTAGAGCCTAATGATGGCCACGGGACGCTGCAGGCAGGAGTACCCTCCATCACCCAGCAAGAAGTAGGTGAGTACAGGGCCTAATTGTAGAACGGGGAACGCCGGAGCACGAGAGCATCATGCACCGACCCCGGGTTCCCGATGTAAATGTCTATACATTTGCTCTTAGCATCACAGATACCCTGCAGGATGATGGAAGTGAAGAGCTTCCTGTTAAAGTAGCTTTTCTTCTGTTCTGCAGGTGGCAGAACTCTGACATGGCACCCATCAATGCCCCGGCAGCAGATCTGAAGGCCGAGCAAAGCCTGCCCCCACCTCCTCCATCTCCTCTGGCTTGGGGAAATGGATGACCCGATGGAGGATGGCCTCCACCACGCCATGGACCGTCACCCTGCACAACGCACCACAGGCCAGCTTGAATTTGGGAAGCTGCTGGCCTTGCTGCCCCGGCCGGAAGAAAGCCCATGGATGGAGCCATGAGGTCGAGGTGCTGATGGGAGTAGCCTGTCGAAGCTATCCCTGGAGAGCCTGAAGGCTGGCTTCAGGTCCCCCTCCAGAAAAGAAGACAGCCAGGATAGGCACTGGGGTGTTGAGCTTTGTGTACAGCTGTGAGCTGCTTCTAAAAATAATAATAAATATATTTTTAACATCGTTGATTCAGTTATTTACTATTTATATTATTTATGTTTATTGTGTGTGTGTGTGTGTGTGTGTGTGTGTGTGTGTGTATATATAGCCCTGGAAAAAAATTAAGAGACCACTCCAAATGTTCAGTGTCTCTTGTTTTATTTTTAAGAGGCATATGTTTGGCTTAAAATGAACATTTTGATTTTATACTATAAAGTACTGACAACATTTCAACAACAAGTAATTTAGAGATAAGAAATTTTAAGAAAAATCCGGACTGGTCTCTTAATTTTTTCCGGCGCTATATATATTTACTATTGATAGATAGATATACCAGTATATGCCATGCGTATTTGTTTATTTTAAGTACAATCAATTGCAATTATGTATTTAATATGTATTGTCTGCTAAGAAGTGTTAAAGTCTATCAGAATTAAAAAATCATTTTAAACATTTTACTTGTTTGATCAGTAAAGGGCCTATGAATTATTACATGCCTAGGTTTTTTTAAAACATTTTAGCCTGTTATATATGTTGTGTGTAGCTTTAAGGGGCTTCAACTTTCCACCATGTGGTAAAATGATAATTCACTCATTACAGTCAAGTGTATTTATCAATATTAAACGATAAATTGAAAGGTTAAAAACAAGCCATAACAATAAAACACAGACGACGTGAGATAGACAACTGAGGAGGGCTCGTCTTCACCGCATCCCAGCTCTGTAGCACAGTTAACGAGCCGAGGTGATGACGCCATCGAGTCCGCTGCCGTTCCAATTGCAGGTGCGTGCTCCCGTTCTCGGAAGTTTGTACTTAGAAGTCCGGACTTGCAAGTTCGAACTTCCAAGTCCGCAAGTCCGTACTTTGTGTACTTGGTATTGAGAAACGGCCACAATCTAATGGAGGGGCATTAAAGATTCAGTGGACGCTCTCATCCAGAACAGGTGTTTCAAACAGGTCTGCTGGAGGATGCAAACCTGTGATCTCTACGGCTACGGTTTTGACAGTTCTGTTAAAGTCTGCACAAAGATTTGATCCTTTATTTAGTATGTTAACCCTTAAAGACCTACTTCATCGGTGGGAATATGAAGGTGTATTGAACTCTGAGATCCTATGTAGTATGAATGTGCAAACATTTTTGAAATCGGTTGATCCTAGCCTGAGAAAAGGCAGAAAGAGTGTTTTATGGTCTCACTGTCTAACCCTACATTTTACTATGTGTGACATCACACATGTTAAAATGTAGGGTTATGATTAAAAGGACAGCTGGGCCAAGGGAAGACTGAGGGAAGAAAAACCTTGTTCATTATATTATAATAGCGATTTTATAATGATTATATCATCATGAAACTTTGACTTTTTTTTAGGAAATATTTTAATGAATGTGCAAATTTGGAAATATCTAACTAATCATGTGTGGTGTCCAATGTTTTTTAAAAAGCCGATTTTGGATTCAGCCTGTTATCATTTTGTAAATCCCAAAAAAATGCTATGTAGGCTACAGTAACTAGCTTCTTGTCCTTGAAGGCCACCGCAGCTTCTGTAAATGCATCCAAAGGGAGGGGTTAGCAAGGGAGCGTTGCAATCCCAAAAACTTACCACAACTGCACCTTTAAATGAGGGTAAATAGGGGCAATAAGTTAGCCATGATGCTGATTTATTTATGATGCAAACTAATTCAGGTTAAATTATGCAAAAGAGCAACAAAATAGAATGTTATGGCTGACTGCCTTTAAACCAGACAACAGCCACACAGAGAGAGTTTTGTGGAGCTGAAAGGCTTAATGAACTTTGTGTCAACTCATTTGGGCCGATGGCTTGGATCTAAAGAGACATTCATTTATATGTGGGAAAAAAATTACGCACTGTAGCTTTAAAGTGAGAGAGTTATTCCACTGCTATCTGCATCTCCTCCCAAGTTGATGAAAGGTCAGATAATTCCTGCCCCTGCTTTGTGTCTAGCGTCCGGCCAACGCAACAAACACAGATGACTTATAGGGAGCTGTGAAGTGTGTGTGTGTGTGTGTGTGTGTGTGTGTGTGTGTGTGTGTGTGTGTGTGTGTGTGTGTGTGTGTGTGTGTGTGTGTGTGTGTGTGTGTGTGTGTGTGTGTGCGTGTGTGTGTGTGTGTGTGTGTGTGTGCGTGTGTGTGTGTGTGTGTGAAGTGTGTGTGTGTGTGAAGTGTGTGTGTGTGTGTGGGGTTTTCCAGTGATGATAAGACTATGGGAGGAGACAGTCCGGGACAAGGCCGCGGGCACGTTCCCCTCTCTCCACAGAGACCCTCCCTGTGTGGGATCTTGAGTCAACTGTGTCTCTCTCCCTGCGTTCCAAATCACATACTCTTTCTTTTTACTACACTACATACTAAAGTACAGAAGAGTTTTAGGGCCACAGGAGAGAAAAAAAAACAGATAAGGATGATTTATTTTCACTACAATTGACGTGCATGTATTGGGAGTTGGGACATCCTAAATCTTTTTAAAAGGCAAAAAAGTTGTTTATTCTGAAAAACACCATATTATGTTCTACACACTGAACCTTTAAAGTTTAAAGGGTCACAACACAAAACATTTGATTATTTGTCCCGGAGATTCGGATGTAGAGAACAAAAGCAGGACACATTTCAGGAAGTGAAAACAGACACACCCAGTGAACCTCAGCTCTGACCTGACTGTGGAGAAAGTGAGAGGAGCAAAGACATGTCAAGATGTTAGGAATTGTTTTGGTTGAAAATATACAAATATAGCATTAGTAATTACACTGAATTGTGTTACACATATGCCTCCCAAACAACAGTTTTGGGCACTTTGCTAGCTATGGTGGCTCCTTTGTTAACCTACCAGTTTACAGAGCCTAGGCTGTGTATTGCACATGATGGACAGTCACAGGATCGCGAGGAGACACTCTCAGATTTTTGACAAAAAGTGATTTGGACAAGGTAAAGAAATGTCAAGATCAAACAGGACATCTCTGTTCCACATGCAGCCACCAGAGGGCGCCACGTGCTCGGCTCTAAAGGAAGCAGAATGGGGGGTGTGGAGGGGGAGGGGGGGTATCTGTTCTGGGCGAGGCTCCAGTCACACCACACACACACACACACACACACACACACACACACACACACACACACACACACACACACACACACACACACACACACACACACACACACACACACACACACACTAAAGAGACACGCACACTCTCTCACTCTCACACACACAGTCACAAACACACTGAGAGAGATAGAGAGAGACAGACACAAACACACACACACACACACACACACACACACACACACACACACACACACACACACACACACACACACACACACACACACACACACAAACAAACACACACACACACAAACACAGAGAAACAGACACACGCACACTCTCTCTCTCTCACTCTCACACACACACACAGTCACAAACACACTGAGAGAGATAGATAGAGAGAGAGAAAGAGAAGAGAAGAGAGACACAGACACACAGACACACACAGACACACCACACACACACACACACACACACACACACACACACACACACACACACACACACACACACACACACACACACGTGAGGACATGACAGATGACAGCTGACCTTGGCGTGTCGAAGCGCCGCTGATTGCATAACACGGAGGTGATGAACACATTTCACCGGATCACCACGGCAACGTCAATACTTCACAGCCGGTTGGTTATTGAGCAATAAATGTCCCAGTTCCAACCGAACCGTGCACTAGACTAGATTATATAAACGCTCATGGTGGTGTTGTGTATGTAGCAATTATTATGAAGCGCCGACTATGTCTGTTTAGTCAAATTAAATCATGTGTAAGTCATGCAGAAGAATAAGGAGGCAACATCTGTGAAGTTACCTAATGAAAATAAAAACACACATGGATTTACAATACAAATATGTTTATATAAAAAAACTGGAATCCAATATAAAAGTGTATGTGGTGTGTGTGTGTGTGTGTGTGTGTGTGTGTGTGTGTGTGTGTGTGTGTGTGTGTGTGTGTGTGTGTGTGTGGTGTGTGTGTGTGTGTGTGTGTGTGTGTGTGTGTGTTGTGTGTGTGTGTGTGTGTGTGTGTGTGTGTGTGTGTGTGTGTGTGTGTGGTTTGGGTGTGTGTGTGTGTGTGTGTGTGTGTGTGTGTGTGTGTGTGTGTGTGTGTGTGTGTGTGTGTGTGTGTGAGTGAGTGAGAGGAAGTATGTTTACTACACCAGGGTGAGCGTACCCATGACAAAGGCATTGAGAAAAACTATATAAAATAGCATTCTTTGCACTGATGGTCTCATTTTGCTGTTACTTGTAATTCATTATCATCAGAGGAAAAATGAGACTGTTTCAGAAATGTTTAAAAGATCCTTGTAGCACCTTTAAACTATACATGCTACAAATTCAGTTAGCCCACTAAATCAAGGTTTAGTCAAATAAACACCTACCCCTAAATCAACATTTTGGACCTTTTATTCATACCAGTATGTAAAAAGACGTGTTATGGAAGCGAAATAGACAAAGGCAAGGCAAGTTTATTTATATAGCACAATTCATACACAAGGCCACTCAAAGTGCTTTACATGGGCAAGATTAGAATACATAAAACACATTATAAAACATTTGAGAGCGAATAAAAGAAGCAAATAAAATAGAAATTGCAGGACAAAGAATCTCAACGTTGACTAGTGCTTGAAAGCCTGTAGTGTAAAAATAGTCACACAGAAGAATCGCTTTGAAGAGGGATTTGAGGCGTAGAGAGATGAAGGGAGGACAGTGTTGTGCAGTCAGATGTGTGTGTGTGTGTGTGTGAGTGTGTGTGTGTGTGTGTGTGTGTGTGTGTGTGTGTGTGTGTGTGTGTGTGTGTGTGTGTGTGTGTGTGTGTGTGTGTGTGTGTGTGTGTGTGTGTGTGTGTGTGTGTGTGTGTGTGTGTGTGTGTGTGTGTGCGTGTGTGTGTGTGCGTGTGTGTCATGTGGTGCAGTCAGCTGTGTAGAAAGAGGTGTGGGGGGGGAGAGTGTTATGTAATATTCCCTCTTCACTGGGTGAGAAAAGGCCCCACATCGATTAGTGTAAGCACTCACACACACACAACACACACACAACACACACACACACACACACACACACACACACACACACACACACACACACACACACACACACACACACACACACACACAACACACACACACACACACACACACACACACACAACACACACACTGGCATGACTTCAGGGGGTTAAAGTAAAATGCTTTATAATCTGTTTTGACACTGTGTGGCAACAATATCAATATTTATTCAGTGGGGTTAACTTTGGTAAATGGACTCCACTTATACAGCTCTTTTCCCTGGTTTTTCACTGACTCAAAGCGCTTTACATTGTTTTCTACACATTCACCCAATCACACATTCATGCACAGATAGCAGCAGCTACCATGCAAGCTAACTTCTGGGAGCAATTTATGGTTCGGAGTCTCTTTGCCCAGGGACACTTGGACATGTGGTGGGGAGACGGTTGTGTTATACAATTTGTTTAAAAAAATTAACAAAAAATTATGTATTCAAGTTTTGTTGCATAATTTCCACCAATTTTGATCCCAATACAATTAAAAAATAATAATAATTAATTGCCTACTATTCTTGGCATCTGTTTTCCAATGTAGCCTACTGTGTTATTGTGCTAAATATTTCCAGACCAAAGCCCTGCAGCCTGATGATCATCCATGTTCTAAACACATGTTATCTGACGTCACACTAGTGGCGTATTGTGTCGGCTTCAGGGAGCGTCAGCTGCTTTATCTCACCCTGAAGTGGATCAACAACGTCTGGCTGGATGGACATGACATTCACTTTGCTTTCGGTTTAAATACCTGAAAATATTTGACATTTCAACTTTATTTTGTGTTTAGTTTAGTTTATTTAATTTAAATGTTGTTTTTCTATTTCTTTTTCATTTCTTTTGTGTATTCTATACTTGATGTATTTTAATCTTGACTCTGTAAAGCACCTTGAATGGCCCTGTGTCTGAAATGTGCTATAGAAATAAACTTGCCTTTAGTGCTAATTATCAAATGTCGACATGATAAACTAAGATGGTGAACATTATACCCACCAAACAACTGTATATTAACATGACAGTAAGTGTTTAGTTTTTCCATTAAACTGTTTTAGTGCACATTTTTAATTTGTGCGTAAAAATATTCGCGCTAGAAATAAGAAAAAAGGCACAAATATTGCACTAAAGATCTATCGTTAGTTAGAAAAACCATCAAACCCCTCATGCAAAAACAAGAGAAAGTCTTTTGAATCCACTGCAGTGTCCGCTATGTGTGAAACTAGCTTAGATCAAACACAATTTATTTTGGCAGCACTTAACAACAACACGATCTCCAGAGAGTCGTAGCCTTTGTTTAGCCTCGCGGGAGCTGTAATTGGTCAAAGAAATAGAAAAAGATTACTGACGCTTATAAAATATAAAGTTTTATTCATTTCGTTAGGCTCTATAACCCTTAAAATATGACTTAGGCAATTATGCTATTAAACGAAAAGTAGATGTAGAGTAGATGTAGAATAGAGTAGATGTAGAGTAAAAGTAGAAAACAGTAAATATGATTTGGCAAGACATTAAAGGTAGAGTGAGTCACTAATTATGGAGAATGCTTGTTAACAAATTAACTTTTTGTCAAATTCAGAAAACATCTCTTGACAATCCGCTACCTGTTCGTACTGTGTGTGTGCGCGCTGAAAAGAAACCCAGTGTTAATACACAGCCTAGGCTCTGTAAATGGGAATGTAAACAAATGGGCCCACCATAGCTAGTACCAGACCTGTTTACAGAGTCTAGGCTGTATATTCACTGAGTTTCTTCAGCGCATATGCAGTCCAGGTATAGCAGATAGTGAGGAAAATTTCACTGATTGTGACAAAAAGTAATTTTGAGAGAGACAGACACAGAGAAAGAGAGAGAGAGAGAGAGAGAGAGAGAGAGAGAGAGAGAGAGAGAGAGAGAGAGAGAGAGAGAGAGACATAGACACACACACACACACACACACACACACATCCAAACTGTCCTTTAAACTGTGTGTGAACTCTGTGTGGACACGGTAGAATAAATACAGCTGCTGCAGCCTGAACTAAATGTCCACACTCACTGAACACAAATCAATTTACAGACTGATTCACTTTCACCTGGATTGTCCTGCTCAGTCGTATTCAAACAGTGTGTCAACTGATCTCTGTAAATGTAAAATGCATCATAACACGGCAGGATATAAAGCTACAGTGCGTAACCTTTTCATATAAATGATGAATGTCGGTTATATTTAAGCCATCGCCAAACAAATTGACACAAAGTTGATTAAGCCTATTATCAGCTCCACAAAAACTCTCTCTGTATTTCTCAGTATGGCAGTGTTTACAAACTGGTGTAACCCCCCAACCCGACACTGGTGCAGGAGCTCAGAAAAATCCCAAGAAGAAGAGCCCAATAAATGTTTCAGTTGTTGATTCTACTGCTAAGAAAAAAACCTGGAGGTACAGCAGAAGGTATAAAATCCATGAGCCATCACTGAAAGCTTTACCTCATTTAGTGTTACACCAGTGTTGTTGTAATTACTCAGATTTCCACATGGGGGCGACAGAAGTTACGCACTAAATCTTTAAGGTGAGGCACTGCAGGCAAAGACTCATTTTGATAGCATATGTTCTGCCTTTATAATGTTGTAATATATATGATCAACCTTCAACTCTTTTCTTTTTGTTTATTTTTTTCTGTCTTGTGCAGATTTATTGACCTACTTCCCTCGTAAACACAAGTTACATCCCATAAATAGTATATATACAAACAAGAGATTTATATCAACAAACTATTTTTTGCAAACTTGAGCAAATATTCACATTTCTAATCAAGCGAATTCACAAAGAAAAACAATAAACAGTTTGAAATCATCACGTTTAGAAGATCTTTAACTTTACAGTGACGGGGTCGGCCGAGGATTTTCTGGGAAGCGTCCCAAACGTAACTTTAACCCCAGACTGGGAGTATTGGCACTGGTCCCACAACCATCTGCCGGCTGTGAACAGCTCCGGAAAAAATCAAGAGACCGGTCTGGATTTTTCTTAAATCTTCATCTCTACATAAACTTATCGAAAAATGCTCTTAATGACAAAAAAATGTATTGGAATTTGGTAGAAATGTTGTCAGTAGTTTTAATTATAAAACTAAAATGTTCATTCTACTCAAACATATGCCTATACATAGTGAAATGAGAGACACTGAACATTTGGAGTGGTCTCTTAATTTTTTCCAGCGCTGTATGGAGTTAATTCAGTGACTGTGTGTTTTTGGCTTGAAAACCTCAGACAGCTCACGAGGACAGATGGGGATTTTTTTTTTTTCCTCGAGTCGGCCCTGTGAGAAACACTGTGAGTTAATGTAACCCAGCTGTATTTTCAAGAAGAATCTCAGACATTTTAATGAGATTTTTTTTTTTTTATCATGAACAAAATTCCCCCAAATTGACTCATGCTCTTCTCTATAGTGTTCTTCTACTGTCAGACACAGCTGGCGAAAACATTTTTTTTTTCAAGTAGCCTTCTGGTTTATTTCAAGATTTTTTTCAACCAGAAATCTCAAATTCTATAGCACTTAAACTCAATTAAACTTTCCATGATCATTCTAAGCACTATTCTGAAGGTTATCACTGAGGGATTCATATGTTGTTAATTGTCTGATGTAGCCTAAAATACATTGTGTTCATAAAAACATTCCGAAAATGCATTTTTAAGACCTGTATTTTTTTATTTATATCTCCCCATCTCTCCATCTATCTCTCTATCTCTCTCTCCATCTATCTATCTTCTATCTATCTATCTATCTATCTATCTATCTATCTATCTATCTATCTATCTATCTATCTATCTATCTATCTATCTATCTATCTATCTATCTATCTATCTATCTATATCTATCTATCTATCTATCTATCTATCTATCTATCTATCTATCTATCTATCTATCTCTATCTATCTATCTATCTATCTATCTATCTATCTATCTATCTATCTTTTCTCTCTCTTCTATCTATCTATCTATCTATCTATCTATCTATCTATCTATCTATCTATCCATCCATCCATCCATCCATCTCTCTATCTATCTATCTATCTATCTATCTATCTATCTATCTATCTATCTATCTATCTATCTATCTATCTATCTATCTATCTATCTATCTATCTATCTATCTATCTATCTATCTATCTATCTATCTATCTATCTATCTATCTATCTATCTATCTATCTATCTATCTATCTATCCATTGCATTGCGTGACCGATCACCAGTTTTATCTCTCTGTCTGTAACACTGTGTCGGTACTTGACAGTGACAAGGCAGGAGGACCGTTGCCATATTTGGCCGGTTTCCACGGCAACAGCAGGATTCTCTCTCACACACACACACACACACACACACACACACGCACACACACACACACACACACACACACACACACACACACTCACTCCTAAGCATCTGCCCCCTCTTGTTTTTAGCCCTGCGGATATTACTGTGTCTCCTCTCCCACGTATTAAATCTGCAATACACTCACTCACTCGCAACACACACACACATACACACACACACACACACAAACACACACACACACACACACACACACACACACACACACACACACACACACACACACACACACACACACACACACACACACACACACACACACACACACACACACACACACACACACACACATTGCTGTGGTTATCTAACGTGGCATTACAGAGTATTAGTGACATAAGGGTCGGTCTGAGAAGCCAATGTTTGGTCGGTATTAAAAGAGTCATCGTTTCTGGGAACATAAACAGATGTGGCTATTTACTCTTCACCGACAACAAAACAAGACATTTACATCCATGCAGCGCTTTGTTTACTACAGGAAAATGAGTTTATACAGAGATATACTGTAGCAGGGAACTAGGCTACTTTTTATGACTTGTTTTTGCCATGCTGCTGATTTAGTTTTTACTCTGAAGTTAAGTTTCCTCTTTTGTTTGGTGAATTACTGTAAATACCCATTATTTATTTTACTGCCCAACTCCTACTTTTCTTTAATCTGGTTTGATGTTACATTCCTTACCCCTAGCAAAGAAACAGGGATGTAACAGTAATTAAACTAAAATGTTCCTACATTTTGCAGTAGCTTGCTGGTTGTTCAACTAAATTCATATTTGCATAGTGAGTCAAGTAGCCTATAGTTTAACTTTTTGTGTCACTTTTATGTAGTTAACGACTGAAACTACAGAAATTGTTGTGCCACTTTCTAGTCTCTGCAATAAACCCAGTGGCATTCTTATTGCTAGCATGTGACTTTTTTGTATTATATTTTGTAATAATTCAATATCACATTGTCAATTGATTTTTTTTTTTTTACAAAGTAGTGAACTACTTTTTCTAAGCAGCTTTAGCTTACCAAACTAGATTTCTCCCTTGAATAGCTTTGCTTAAAGGCCTACTTCACCGGTTTGAATATGAAGGTGTATTGAATTCTGAGATCCTATGTAGTATAAATGTGCAAAAAAAAATTAAATCGGTTCATCCTAGCCTGAGAAAAGGCAGAAAGAGTGTTTTTTTTTAACCCTATATTTCTCCTTCTCGTGACATCACAGAAAGAGAAACATAGGGTTAAAAAAAAAACGTACTTTGTAAATATTACTGTGATGTCACAGTAAAAGACATCACAGTAATATTTACAAAGTAAGTTTTGTTTTTCTACTACATAGGATCTCAGAATTCAATACACCTTCATATTCAAACCGGTGAAGTAGGTCTTTAAGTTCAACTTATTCCAGTGTGAAATCATTGGTAGTTTGCGACGCTTTACTTTCAGAGTAGCTTCCACAACACTGTCCTTAATGTGTAAAAATCTCTCCTGCGGTACATTTTATATGTAGTGGCATGCACACGATGCACAGATATAGCAAGAGTGCCTTCCTGTGAATGTTATATTTTATTCACATCCATACAGTCTCATGTAAAATGCTATTTTATGCCATGGAGCTTGCTTTTCTATTTCAGGATGCATAGTATGGTACAATGTCCTTTATTTATAGTTGAGAGGAGAGAGTACAGAGTTGAGATGGGGGAGAGAGAGAGAGAGACACACTCAGAGAGAGAGAGAGAGAGAGAGAGAGAGGGGTGGGATGTCATGCAGTAAAGGTCCATGGGTCAGATTCGAACCCGCGACTACTGCAACAAGTACTGAGCCTACATGGTACACGCTCTACCCACTACACCACGAGTAGCCCCGTATGTCTTGTAAATGCAATTTCTTTAAACATTTTTACCAATTTGTCTGTGTCTTTTTTCACTCTTTCTTTTATTATCCCTTAAATGCAGTCTTAATATTTTCTCATGTCTTAATTCTAAATGTATTTTATGCCCCTGTAAAGCACTTTGAATGGCTTTGTGTCTGAATTGTGTTGTAGAAATAAACTGTCCGGTTGGCACACCTCTGTCTGAGCTGCAGGGGGCAGCCGATCATTGTGTCATGACCAGTTCTCTTCTCACCTTCAACAAGAGGTATGTTGTGTAAGGTGTGTGTGTGTGTGTGTGTGTGTGTGTGTGTGTGTGTGTGTGTGTGTGTGTGTGTGTGTGTGTGTGTGTGTGTGTGTGTGTGTGTGTGTGTGTGTGTGTGTGTGTGTGTGTGTGTGAGTGTGTGTGTGTGTGTGTCTTATTAAATGTCTTATTAAATGTCATGCCGCCCTCCCCTTTGTGAGAATATCTGTAGTTTTTGCCCAATCTCAACGTCCAAACTTGTCACACAAATGTTTATCTGTTTCAAAAAGAAAAGATGTTTGATGGAAAAACGAGAAATAAGCCTTTTCTAACTTCTGCTGTTATTATCTTGGGCCTTGTATTGTCTGCCTGTTTTACTACTGAAAATATGTTTTGTTTAATTTTTTTGTTAAGCATTTAACAATGTAAAGAAAGGTGCTATAGAAATAAATGATTGTTAACATAATGACAACGTTACATTAAAATTAGTCAGAACAGAGTTTGGGATTTAAAAAAGCATTAAAAAAAGAGAAAAAAGTAAGTGCAGTTAAGTGTGTGTGTGTGTGTTGTGTGTGTGTGTGTGTGTGTGTGTGTGTGTGTTGTGTGTGTGTGTGTGTGTGTGTGTGTGTGTGTGTGTGTGTGTGTGTGTGTGTGTTTTGTGTGTGTGTGTGTGTGTGTGTGCGGTGTGTGTAAAATCCAATAAGGAAGTGAAAGAAAGAAGACAGAATTATAAAAAGTACATCCGCTTTTTTTTTTTCGGGCAAATGATTGTCTGGAAAATGTTTCTGATCCTTGTTAAAAAACAGCAATAAATTCCAAGTTTAAATGGGACAATCTCCTGCCCCGTGAAGTCAACTTTGATATGATATGGGTGTTGTCAGTCCAAGAGTAAAGTCTGAGGAAAGTCTTGTGACCTGTCATTTCAGGACAGATTCAAGATTCAAGATGTTTTATTTGTCTTTTGCACAATAGTTACAGCAGCAGTAATTTGGCAATGGAATTCTTAAGTCCCAGGCTCCTCTCAACAGTGTATTATAAAAGGAATTTTAATTTTATCACGTTTTTGTGTGAAAGCTCTGTTTTATGTTTTGTATGGTGTATTTCAATTTCATTTCAGAGACAGCTGGTCCTTTTATGTGTGTTTTTCTTCTGCCTGAAAAATAAAAAAATAAAAATAATAATTTTTTTTTACCACAATGATGAGAGAGAGAGAGAGAGAGAGAGAGAGAGAGAGAGAGAGAGAGAGAGAGAGAGAGAGAGAGAGAAAGTGAAGCCCATTGAAAAAACATGTATTATGAAAGAAGACATAATAGAAACACACAAGTGAAGAGACAGTATAGTATAGTATAGTAACGGTATATGTTGCAACACTGGCAGAGAAAGTTATAAAGGGAGTGTAATGGTCAAATTTGCAATAGAGCACAAGAAGGCTTGTCAAGCAGTAAAACAGCAGAACAGATGTAGGACGTTATGGCCACAGAAATCTGTTGGGAGTGACTGTACTAACTAGAACATCATGTGAGTCATTGGTGATTGGTACATGAAGTAAACACTAGCTCCAAATCGCATACTCTTTCATTTAACTGTACTACAAACTGCAGCTATCCATAAAAAGTACATAGTAAGTATGCAGAATGCTACAATTAGGACATACTTGTATATTTCTTCATTACATTTTCAATCTTACTTGACTCTTTTGCTTGTATGTTCATTGCACTGCTATTTTTTTTCCAGGTACACCTGAAGTTACTATAGCAATGAGAATTGTACAGTTTTTATTTATAACTTTATAGAAATAAACTTCTTGTTAACAACACTAAGGCGAGTTCAGCCCTGGTTGTTTTCACTGGGAGGCTCAGTTGATTGATGTAACTTCCGCTGTGCAGTGGATTGTGGGTCAGAACCGCAATAAAGCATGCTGATTTGCACCATGGACCTATAATTTGTACACAAAAAAATGCAACAGTAGGAGGATATCCTGGTATTTTTGGCAAACTGCACTTGGTATCATGTATTGGGACATCCTAAATCTCTTTCTGGCATTCTTAATAGCAGGGAAGTATGAGGAATGGAATGCAGGAAGTCTGAAAAAGGTCCACAAGAAATGCAGAAGTTGTGCGGGCTGCACAGACAGAAAAGCAGATATGGAGAGTTTACTGCTGTAGAGTGTGTCTTACTGACATATTAATAATAAAAACCCAACATCGAGGATTTGTTCTGTGTAACCTTTAATTAATGTCCCCTGTGTACAACAACATACAAGCACCTCTTTTTGGTTCCGCTTATGTACATTCTGTTGATCATTCATGTTGTCCATTAAAGCTTCCTTGTGAATAAAGTATAATGTGACACTAACACAAGGACTTATGACCATCTCTACAGCTTTAAGGAGCTTTTTATCCTCTTTTAGCGCTTGCTTTTGGTTTTATAACACATTTATTGAACGGTTCATCATGCAGTAAATGGCCCAAACAACAGACTAGCTGGTAAAGAAAGCAAAGATGTTTTATATTATTATTTTCATGGGAAAATCCTCTTCACCACAGTGTATCTAGTGGCTACAAATTAACTCAAGCGTGGGAACGAACTGTATCTTGCGCGCTCAATGTAGTAAAATGTGTTCTCTTCTCAATTTTTTTTATTTCTCTCTCTCTCTCTCTCTCTCTCTCTCTCCTCTCTCTCTCTCTCTCCTCTCTCTCTCTCTCTCTCTCTCTCCTCTGGCCACTATAGGGTTTGTATGATACTATGAGGGAGTGGTCACACTTTGTCCCCAATGGTAATAAAAATAATTCATCAGAGGCAGGGATATGAAGACAAGACTCCCCAGCAAATTGCACCCTGCACCTATAGCAGAACTATATACTATTGTGGCAGGTATTCCATCCACACCACAACTGAAGCAAGACACTTAACCACAAGACTGCTGGGGGCCATTGCAATATGGCTGACCCTGTGCAAGTTCCCCTCTGAGCAATTGCATGTGTGGAGGGGATATGCGAAATAATACATTTCAATAACCTTGTGTGTGTGTGAGTAACCTTGTATGAATCTACGTGTGTTAATTGACAAAAAATTAAGAAATTAACTTATATTTTTAAATGTTTTAATATGTGTTTCCATTTTAAACCTGCAATTTGTATTCTATTTGCTTCTTTTATTCGCTTTTAAATGTTTTAAATGTGTTTTATGTATTCTAATCTTGCCCATGTAAAGCACTTTGAGTGGCCTTGTGTCTGAATTGTGCTATATAAATAAACTTGCCTTGCCTTGCCTTGCCTTATATGTTTTTACAAACACGTACATATTTTAACTACACAGAAACATCTGATCTGTTCCAACTACAACACCCAGACTGTAGCAGCTGAGAAGCCAAGAGCTAAAGTCAAATTTAAACAGTATTTTTCCATGTCTGCTCGTAGGCCTACGTGCAGTTCTTATGTGTGAGTCACTGTGTCATGGGATGCAGTTCAGAGATTCGTGCTTTCCTAGTGAAATAGAAATGTGTGGGAGATGAGTCTGACTGCACACACACAGACACACACACACACACACACACACAGACACACACACAGACATACATACACACACACACACACACACACACACACACACACACAGACACACACACACACACACGCACACACAGACACACACACACACCCACACGCACACACACACACACACACACACACACACACACACACACAGACGCACCCACACACAGACACACAGCTGACATCTGGCTACAATAGCAACTGCACAAGAAGTAATTCCCTAAGGAGACCTACAACGCCTGGAAAAAATATCACACTTACACTTGGCAGTTTAACATTGGTGCATTTTAAGATATTTAAAAGCTATAGTGCGTAACTTTTTCATATGAATGAATGACATTTGATTAGGTCCTTTCAGCTCAACAAAACTCTCTCTGTATTTCTCAGTATGGCAGCGTTTACAAACAGCTGTCACCCCCTCCTCCCCTCCCCGACACATGGTGCAGGAGCTCAGCAAAATCCCAAGAAGAGCCCAAGAAATGTTTCAGTTGTTGATTCTACTGCTTAAATGCTTTAACCCAATTTTATGGCAAACTGTATAAAATGTACTAAGATGTTTTCGTCTGGACCAAAATGGTTGATTGAGGTGCATTGCCATCCCTAGAGCCAGTGTGTCTAAAAATGTGTGTGCTAAAATTCTAAGATAACAAGACAAAAAGAAGAAATGTATCCTTCTCTGTTGTAGTATGTGTGTGAGTGGGCAGTGGTGCATTGGTGCATGCGGCCCTTTCTATCTTTATGTGTGAGGGTGTGTCCCATTCCCTGCGGTGCCGCATGTTGCAGAGGGCGTTTGGTGAGTGTAAACACACACACACACACACAATGTCTCACACACACACACACACCTCCACTCCTCACACACACCACACACACACACACACACACACACACACACACACACACACACACAGCCCACACACACACACACACACACACACACACACACACACACACACACACACACACCTGAAGGCCACTGAAGCAGCAGTTGGAATTGCCCACACACTGCAGCAGTTCAGCAGCAATGTCATGAGGCCAGACATGCACACACACAACAACAGCAGTCAAACACACACACACACACACACACACAACACACACACACACACACACACACACAACACACACACACACACTTCACACCATCAGCACCACTCCACATGGTTCCATCATGAATCAATACTTAATCAATATTAATAGCTGGAGTTTTCCGTGAGCGTAATCAAAAACTAAACTTTGTAAACTTGTTTGAATAACTTCCAGATCTCCATACAGGAGAATCCATCTGTTTAGCCTGTGCTGACTCAGCTGCCTTGCTCATAAATCTAATTATTTTATTTAGTATTTGTCCGACATTTATACTTAAACCTGCAGTGTGTAGATTTATTTTATTTTTTTCCTAGCAGATTTTGTAGAAAGTAATTATAATATCCATAAGTAAATTTAATTTAGTGCATAATAGCTGAAAATTTTTTTTTTTGTTATTTTTCTTTCCCTTAGAAAGGGTCTCATATATGTCCATATTTCTGCATACTTTGGACCAAGGCCTAGTGCCGCCATCTTGAAAGTGTCATAGTTGGAATGTCATCAGGTGCATTGTTTAAAATTTAGAATTGTTCTTGTCCTTGAAGGCCACTGTTATTATTCAAAAGGGGTGGGGTTACCCAGGGAGCGTTGCATTCTAGAACTTTGTAGAACTTTCTTGATGATGTCATATTACACACTGCACCTTAAAGTGAATCTTGAGTTTACATCAATATAAATGCTTTGTTTGTTAAGGTAAGTTTGTGCCCTGATGTTGGGTCTACTGTATATAGATATAACAGTCATTTAACATCTGCAGTTTACTATAGGATGGAACACAGGGGACAAAGAGTGTGTGGTGCCCTTTAAAAGAAAACTGTGTCGTCATGTTTCGCTATCACAAGGTTGAACTCACTCAGACCTGTGACTGTCAGGCAGCGATTGGAACACACACACACACACACACACACACACACACACACACACACACACACACACACACACACACACACACACACACACACACACACACACACACACACACACACACACACACAAACAGAGAGAGACACACACACACACACACACACATACACACACACACACAGACAGACAGACACACACACACACACACACACACACACACACACACACACACACACACACACACACACACACACAACACACACACACACACACACACACACACACACACAGGTCATTGGGTCCTTGTTTCACGGTATCGGCCCATTTTATGACTTCTAACTAACTCAATGACAAGCCCTTTAAACATGTGACATCACCTGCAGCATATCCCTATAGCCTATAATGAAGCTATTATATGTTAGCTAAACACAACCAAAGAAAAGAGGGTTTTGAGTTATAATACATTGTTAAATTCACCGAAATCTGTAATTCTTTGACTATTTTTTATCACTTTGTAATTTTATTCTGAAAGGGTGTTAAACATATAACATGTATTATCATTGTGTTCCTGCATTAAACAGATACATTGTGTTGATGAAGACAAACGTCAGGGTCAGAAAACTCCTCTCAAACATGCTTCTAAAACTCATAATGTCTGATGCCTTTTATTTATTTTTAATTTGTTTTCAATTTTTAATTTAATTCATTTTAATTTTTTTTTAAAAGCTGTATGTATTAGCTTGTTTCTATATAGCCTGTTATGAAGTGTAATTTTAGCATTATAGTGTCAATTGTGGTGTACTTTGTTTGTATGTGTGTGTGGCCTTGTGCAAATTCTGCAACTTCTTTTCTGCTGCCTGTCTTGGCCAGGACTCCCTGTGAGAAGAGTTACTGTAACTCAATGGGACCTTCCTGGTGAAATAAAGGTTAAAAAAATAAAATAATAATAATGTCCTACAGGGATTTAATGTAATCGACTCATGAAGATATAGATTCATTTTGAGTAGATTTGGTTTTTTTCCGATCGATTCAGAAAGCAGTATATTGGTGTATACATGCTGCATTGCAATGGGTTAAACCACTCACTCTATTTCACTCTATTTTTCTTTCTTTTTTTTGGAAAACAAATCAGACTAAACCCTGCTTTGTTTTCTTTTATACCGTGTTAAGCTATAAGTCAAGGTTATGTCCTTATATAATAACCAAAACAGTCTCATCACGTGGTGCCTCTGTGTCTCTCTCTCTCTCTATTCTTTTCGCATATGCCTTATATACTTTAGCATTGAAAGAAAGAATGACTGTAACCTTTGTTTGATTCAATTACCTACTAAAAAAGGTGCAACAAGGAACTTTTAAATATTTCTGAAACAGTCTCATTTTTCCTCTGATGATCATAAATGACATGTAACAGCAAACAAGACCATCAGTGAAAAAAGAATGATATTTTTACATAGTTAATAGAAATGCTCGGCTATGAAAAAGACCATGACGTCATTTTACAATCACCTTCCCAAGATTTGACTACACCATCGACACACACACACACACACACACACACACACACACACACACACACACACACACACACACACACACACACACACACACACACACACACACACACACACACACACACACACACACACACACACACACACACACACACACACACACACACACACACACACACACACACACACACACACACACACACACACACCACACACACACCCCACACACCACACATCACACACACACACACACACACACACACACACACACACACACACAGTCACCTCTACAGAGCGATAACAGCCTGCGTTCATGCAGCATATCTTATATGTACCCAGCCACAGAACAGGCTTCACATTTACACTTTGTCCAGATTAGATACAGGCGGCTCCAGTACTTTTCCTACAGCTAATACAATACATGTCATTTAGCATTTATCCAGAGCCACTTACAGCTGTAGTAGCTAGGCAGTTAGCATTAAGGGGCTAGTCCATGGGCTAGTCCAGTGAGCTGACTTAAACCTGCAGTGTGTAGAATTTTGGGTTTTATTTCCTAGCAGATTTTGTAGAAAGTAATTATAATATCCATAAGTACATTTAATTTAGTGCATAATAGCTGAACATTTTTTTTTACCCTTAAAAAGGGTCTCATATATGTCCATATTTCTGCATATTTTGGACCAAGGCCTAGTGCCGCCATCTTGAAAGTGTCATAGTTGGAATGTCATCAGGTGCATGGTTTAAAATTTAGAATTGTTCTTGTCCTTGAAGGCCACTGTAGCTTCTGTTATGATTCGAAAGGGGTGGGGTTACCCAGGGAGTGTTGCATTCTAGAACTTT
>CM047517.1:3708595-3786095 GCA_026122265.1 Ammodytes dubius
TGTAAGAGGTTTATAGTAGCAACACAGCTTTAGCACGCACACACACACACGCACGCACGCACACACACACACACACACACTCACACACACACACACACACACACACACACACACACACACACACACACACACACACACAACACACACACACACACACACACACACACACACACACACACACACACACTTTAGCCGCAGAGTCTCTTTTCAGCCCATGGATAATCTCATCATCGCTACTTCTCCTTCAGTCCCACCGGGATTAAGATATAAACTGGGGGGTGCTCGTGGTGTAGTGGGTCATCTCTGTCTCTCTAAAGTGTCTAATAGAAGCAAAAATGCCCAAAAATAGTCATTAAAAACTACAGAGCTACTGTTTACGCAATGTCGATCATATGCTGATCTTCGTCCCATAATTTAAATCATGGCAATTTCTCCTTCAGTCCCACCGGGATTAAAATCAAAACTGGGCGCTCGTGTTGTAGCCTAGTGGGTCATCTCTGTAAACTGTCTAATAAAAGCAAAAATTCCCCCAATTATATTTTTAAAATAACTACAGAGCTACTGTTTACTGTTTACGTGCTGTCTATCATATCCTGTCAAATAAGAGCATGTGCCCTCTCTCTCTGGGAACTACTTAGTCAGTTAACATCAACAGCCATAAACATGCATCTATTTTAGCCTAGTAAAAAGACGACCCTGAGACGAAATCACGTGATATATTTTCAATTAATTTGTCTCCCTTCAAACCACTTTGATTCTTTAAACATACATCTATCATTAGAACTCCATATAGTATAAAATAATAAAACAATCTAATAAAAAAATCCTGGGTCCACCTCTTGTGTCCAGTTACTCTCCTCATTAAAGCGTATAGTCCCTGACTGACCCGCCCTTTCACCTCGCGATCTCGTGCACTGTCCCATCTCGTGCACTGTCCCATCTCGTGCACACCTCTCCTAACCATAGATAGTTTATAAACCTCTCCTCCTAAACACAGCCTCGTTCGTTGGGTTACCGGGGTTCAGAGCGCTTGCTTTGCCCCGAGTATATTGTCGTTATTATCAGCTCAACAGGACAGAAGACAAGCTGATTAAAATGAAGGATTTTCTAGCGGTTTAGTGCGGCTATTCCCGGGCCAGATTAGACCCTCCGTGTTCGCCTGCTGCTGCTCTGTGTTCTGTGGGCTTCAAGCATCAAATCACTCAGTTACATGTCAGTGTGTTTTTCTGGAAGCTGACCAGAAATGAATTTGTTATATGCACAATAATCACAGCGGCAGGATTTGGCAATGAAAGTCTTAAACCTACACAATAATGTAGTTTATTGACCTGAAGTTCCCTGTGACAATGCAATGTATAAGGCAAGGCAAGGCAAGGCAAGTTTATTTATATAGCACAATTCAAACACAAGGCCACTCAAAGTGCTTTGTGCAGCAACACCCATCTCCTAAACAGTGTTACTCATCTCCTCCACCCATACAGACACACACACACACACACACACACACACACACACACACACACACACACACACACACACACACAAAGTCATTCCTCAAATTCTGCGACTTCCCATCTTTCCACTGTTTACAAGGACTGGTCAGGGCTGAATGCATCATCTGTGATCCTCCATCTTAAAGTACCACATCCTTCCCTTGCTTTACACTGAAAACAAATAGCAACACAATATGCCTTTCATTGTGTGCCTTGTTGCCAATGAATGTTGAGGATATATACATTTTTCTGAACTTTTTTTTGAGTTTCAGAGATTACTGCATATATTAATCCTACGGTATTTTAAAAGGGACACTGTGTAATGTGACATCATCAAGAAAGTTCTAGAATGCAACCCTGGGTAACCCCACCCCTTTTGAATAATAACAGAAGCTACAGTGGCCTTCAAGGACAAGAACAATTCTAAATTTTAAACAATGCACCTGATGACATTCCAAAAACATGGATTCCTCCATACGACTTGCCCGCTCAATGGACAAAATGTAACATTAATATTTGTAATTCTCCACTCAAGAGGATAATTCCGATTATTGGCAGAGGTGATTTTACACCAATGAGGACATATTTATGAATGAGGATATAGATTTGAGCTAATGAATTACTTAAAATGTTACACAGTGTCCCTTCAACACAGAACAAAGACAGAACACGCAATGAAATTAGTAAATTACTCAAATGAGCAAGTAGACTATAGGAAAAAACAATCAGACATTACAAATAAATGAATAATAATAATGAAAACGTTGAGGATATATTGATAGTAGGCTAAAAGTAAATATTTTTTTAACTGGTTTTGGTTCTGGCCTAAAGGTAGAAACTCAGCCATACACACTCAGATGTACTACAACGACTCTGTATATGTGTCGTTTTATTGTATTTTATTGTGTTTTTTAATGTGAAGCGCTTTGTGACCCTGGTCTGCGAGAGGCGCTATATAAATAAACTTTACTTACTTACTTACAACCTTTTTTTCTCCACCACAACAGCCTAAAAACAGCCTCAGTGCTTTTTATAACCCAGGGTAAGCCCCGGGATTATACGGTTAACCTGCGCGTAACGTCCCCACGCCACACCAACTGCCTCTAAATACGGCAGGAAGCTTTGAACTAATGACAGCAACAGTAGTCAGGTGTTTACAGCACTGAACATACAGGGCAGATTTAATGAGATATGGTCAGGTAAAGCTCGCCAACTTTACTTATATAAAAAAAAACCAAAACGACCTTTGCACACAAGCCCTGCGTTCCAAATCACATACTTTTTTCTTTTTACTACACTACATACTAAAGTAAAGAAGAGTTTTAGGGCCACAGACAGGAGAGGAAAAAATCAGATAAGGATTTTTTTTTTTTTCATTATGTCGAGAAATGTCAAGAATAAAGACGAATAATCCAAAATGCTATTGGAGTTAGTGGGGCATTTATGTATTTTCAGCATATACTGCAATTGACGTGCATGTATTGGGACATCCTAAATCTTTTTTCGGCATACTAAATAGTATGGAAGTATGGGTATTGGAACGCAGGGAAGATTTCTCCTTGAACATTAGAGAAACACACCCTGAATTCCAAGAACAATACTTCCCTGCCATTTAGTACGGTAGAAAAAGATTTAGGATGTCCCAATACATTTGGTGAGATGCAGCGAGCTGAAAAATACCCGGATGCCCTACTAAATTCAGACGGGATTTTTAGTGTTGAAATCACATATTTTTGGGTGATTCTGACCCACAATCCACTACACACCTCAAGTGACATCACATCGAAGGAGCCTCCATATGAAAACAACCAGCGATGCAATTGATAATACAGGCAAGAGGCAAGTTCGAGGTGCAATGTTATGTTTAAATAAATAAGTAAAAGTATGGCCCAAGTGTACGCCTACTGCATGCTAACTAGATACTTTTTATGATCAGCTGTAGTTTGTAGAATAGTAAAAAGAAAGTATGCGATTTGGAACACAGGGTTAAGATGTCCCAATTATTTTGGTCGTATTGAGCATGCTTAAAAATACCCAGATGCCTACTACATCCAATCATGATTTTAAGTGTGGAAATCAGCAGCTTTTTGGGGCGATTCTGACCCACAATCCACTGCACACCGGATGCAAACGACATACTTTTTATGACCAGCTGTAGTATGTAGAATAGTAAAAAGAAAGAGGAGGAGATTTGTAACGCAGGGGACAGTCTTCCAGTAAAGCTTTCGGAAATAAACAAAGTCCTCCAAAGACAAATGAGAACACAGAGACAAACTAAATACAGCAGAGGTGATTTTTCCTTTGCACCGGATCTGCCCGCTCAGAGAGGGAATGGTAAAGATCAACAGTCAGTCACACACACACACACACACACACACACACACACACACACACACACACACACACACACACACACACACACACACACACACACACACACACACACACACACACACACACACACACACACACTTCATCTCTATGTAACTGCAGCCATTTTATTTCTGCCTTTTTAGGTGCTTGAGTCTGCACTCGCTTCTTAAACAAATGCACGCAACGCTGGCAAACGTTAGCAAAGATCTTTAGGGACAGCAGAGTCAACAAAAACCGAAAGCTACTCATTGCCACTTTAAATAAATTAAGATGTTCCGCTTTCTGTTGATGCGATGTACACACAAAATAAACTTAAATAAACAAGTTTCTTTTCACATTTATTGTATTTACTTGAATACAAAGGTGCAAAAAAAAATCATCATAAGACCTCTCACCTAAAAATGAAAACGATTAAAAAGCATTTGATAAAAATAAAAAAAAACTGTTGTTAGGCACATTATTATCAGCTATGATTCAGAAGGCTATAAACTAAATTCTCCTCAAATGAAATTACAGTCCTCTTGATTTATACTCTTGCTTGATGCAAGCAACAACCCGGTGCCAAGTGACAGGAGCTCAAAATTATGTAACGCAGGACTGTGTAAATCCTATTGGTGCCGCAGTGCCAACGGGGGCTAGGAGGGACTAGGAGGGGCCTGGTACCCTGCACACTGGATTAACACACTCGCACTAATGTACAGGAGAGAGGGGCTTATAAATCACGCCCTGTTTAATGTGGAGTCAGCAATTCTGGAGAATGCTTGTAATATTTTTTGTCAAAATCAGTGAATATCTTGGGGGTGCCCTTAGCTCAGTTGGTAGGGCGTTCCCCCCATGGGCCTCGGCCAGCAGCGGACCCGGGTTCGATTCCAGCCCGCGGTCGTTCTCTGCATGTCACTCCCCTCTCTGCCCCATTTCAACTCTGTCTCTACACTATCAATAAAGCATAAAAATGCAAAAAAAAAAGAAGAAAAATCAGTGAATATCTCCTCATGATCCACTACCTGTCCGTACTGTGTGTGCACTGAAAAAAAGTTGGTGTTAATGCACAGCCTAGGCTCTCTAAACTGTTACGTAAGAAAGTATGTAAACAAAGGGGGCTCACTTAAGCTAGCAACATGCCCGTCTACAGAGCCCAGGCTGTGTATTATCACTAGACTTGTTTTTTTTTCACAGCACACACACAATACGGACAGGTAGCTAGCTAACCGTGATGATATATTCACTGATTTTGACAAAGTGATTTCGACAAGAAAAATTCTCCCAAGAAATCACTGACTCCATCTTTAAAAAAGTTGCTGAAAATAAAAGAAAACAACCACAATGTCAGCTTTAGGTTCTTGGTTTGGTAGCAAAGGTGAGGTAGCCCGTGTGGCCGGGCATATCTCTGGGCAGGATGGTGGTCTTCTGAGTGACACAGGGCTGGTTCTGTTTCTGAGGGAAAGGTTTCTTTGTGCCCTCTTCAGTCTGGATCTGAGTGGGTTGTGTTGGGCCAAAGTCCGGTGTGGGCAGGGAGACAGTCTTCACATCGTGGACTCTGAGCAGAACCTCCAAGGTGCTGATGTCCTCGAAGCCTTGGTCCGTCAGAGCCTCACACGTCTTCTGGACCTGCTCGATGCACGGGGAGAAGGAGCACACACGCCCTCCTGGGGGAAGACAGAGGGTGGAAGAGTTAACATCTTGTTCCCAAATAAAATAATAAAGACAATCAATCAATCAAACAACTTTATTTATCCCAGAGGGCAATTCAGTTCAGCAGTCCTACACACACTAAGCAACACATAACAGACAATATACAGCGAATAAAAAACAATAAACAGGACACAGGATATGTCAGAGAGACACAATGGCTGGGCTGCACAGTTAAAAGTTACAAGTCAGTAACAACATGGGTGTGTGATATGATGACAAGACCGTGAACGATTAGAATGTGTCCACGATTCGTTTACATCCTGCTTTAGTGCACGGCACGTTCTATTTGTTGCAGTTCTACGCTTACACACGGAAAAAAATTATTCTCAATCAAATCACTAGTCTGAAATGGCACAAACATCTGTTCCAATAATCAAATTGTGATCTTCAAATTGAACATCACACCAAATTCAGGATTTGGAGAATCGTGACTCCCCTAGTTCCCAGTTGTACTGGGTTATACATTATGGGAGTGCTTGTGTAAAGAATACTATTGCCTTAAGGAAACAACTACTTCAGCATGACAATAAATGTCCACACCTGAGGTATAAGCACGGCCATAAAAGCTAACTTGCCATATCTACCATAAAATCTTAGTTTGTCTCTGCTGCCAACATGTAAAACACTCATAAGCAGTAACATTTTCCTCTGCAAACCCTGGGAGCTTGAGACACAAAGAAACAGTTGAGGAGACGCTACCAGTCGACATTCAGATAAACACGTCGGTTTACATTTTACATTTATTCATCTTTGTATTCAGGTCTCTGCTCTCGTACTTATACTGCGCTGTGTTGGAGGAGCACAAGACTAAAGGATTTTTTTTTTTTTAAAGATATTTTTTGGGCATTTTTATGCTTTATTGATAGTGCAGAGAGACAGAGGTGAAATGGGGCAGAGAGGGGAGTGACATGCAGAGAACGACCGCGGGTGGGAATCGAACCCGGGTCTGCTGCTGGGCCCGGCCCGGGAGGGGGACTACCAACTGAGCTAAAGGCGCCCCCAGACTAAAGAATTTCATTGCCAGCGACTACTCTGGAATTGTTCTGCATATAACAATAAAACCATCTTGAATCTTGAATCTCTTGGGAATCTGCGAGTTCATCTCCGTCTTGAGACAGAGTCGGTGGTGGATTTAATTTCTCACCAGGAGGGAGAGAGAGCGTTGCCAACATTGTAATTCACTCCGAGTGAATCTCTTTAAAGATCGAGAGCAGATCACTCCAGATCCACTTAACCTCGTTCTCTACAAACTAACACATGGCGGGAAGCGCTCCGAGCTCAGTACTGTACGGGACTGTGTGTGTGTGTGTGTGTGTGTGTGTGTGTGTGTGTGTGAGATATATAAACAGAAGGGTTATGAATAGGGACAGTTATTAAAACGATACACAATGTACCATCCTTCAAGGGTTGTTCTGGATGACACGCACATGATCGCGCTCTGGGGCAGTTAAAAGCTTCTCAAAGTGGAGTATGAGGTGGTATTTTTAGTGTTATCTTTGTGTAGTCATTTATGATACATTTATTTTCTTAAAAACATGCCAAAATTCGTTCTCAAGACCTGTATGTACTATTTTGTGTTATATAAAATGAAAAAAGACTGTATCCAAAATCTGGGTCTGGCTTTATCCAATAAGTGTCTTGGTAGAAATCCCAGCCATAACTATAATGTTGGTCATGATGAGGCATTTCATGTCTATCACAACTTTCAAATCATACACATGACTCAGTCAGTGCGGGTCAGTCAGATGTGTGTCTAGAGTGACAATGAGTGACAGTCTATGACAGTGTAACGTTGGTAGTGCTAGTTTGGAGCTAAAGGAAAGTCACCATCTTGAATGTATAGTTGGTTTTTAAAGAGATGTAAATTGCAAATCAAAAAATATTGTTTTAATGTCAGTAATCAACGGGCAAAGTTTCATAATGATATCTATAAGTTAAAAAAAAAAATCCCTATTCACCTGCAGTGTCAAAAAATAGATAAAAAAAGATATTACCGTGAATCTAAACCAGATTTTAAAAACCTAAGATGGTCTCAGGAGAATGGCAGGAATTCCCTAGACAAACCCGCGATACCACCACTACTACTATTGTTTCTCCTACACCCTGAGACACTTTCCAAAACATATTGTGTTCCCTTAACAAAGCAGGGGTTTGACTTGTTTGCTTTTATTACAGTTGTATGGGAAGTTGACCCACAATTTCTGGGTAAGATGCCAGCGCTATGCAGCAGGGCTCCAGTCTTGAGCGTATGTGGATTATCAATGGGATGAGTCTCAGTCTAATAAACAGAGATCACCTTCCAGCCGCGGGCCTCTCGTCTGTAAACTAACCCCCCGCTGGGAGCGCAGAGGGAGGCCGCAGCCAACCAGCCAAATACACTTTCACCTGCTGACCTGAAGAGCTGAGAATGTGACACTACACAGTCCAGCTGATCCGCCATATTGTTGTTCTACTCTAAAGTCAACAGAGCTGAGAGTAATTCAAAAAGGATGACAGAGAAAGGGATTTTTTTTGTCTTGCGGTGAATTTGTAGTTAGTAAGATATTTCAAAGTCAAAGTTTTTTTATTGTCAGTCCTAATACATCAGAATCAATATGGCGTTTATCTCTGGCCCACGGTGCAATAGGAACGATAAAAAAAAGATATACACTACCGTTCAAAAGTTTGGGGTCACCCAGATAATTTTATGTTTTCCATGAAATTTCACAGTTTTAATCATCAAATGAGTTGCAAAATGAATAGAAAATATAGTCAAGACATTGATTAGGGTTAGAAATAATGATTTTTATTTGAAATTATAATTTTGTCCTTTAAACTTTGCTTTTGTCATAGACTCCTCATTTTGCAGCAAGTACAGCCTTGCAGACCTTTGGCATTCTAGCTGTCAATTTGTTGAGGTATTCTGTAGAAATTTCACCCCACCCTTCCTGAAGCACCTCCCACAAGTCAGATTGGCTTGATGGGCATTTCTTACGTACCATACGATAAAGCTGCTCCCACAACAGCTCAACAGGGTTGAGATCTGGTGACTGCGCTGGCCACTCCATTACAGACAGAATACCAGCTGACTGCTTCTTCCCTAAATAGTTCTTGCATAGCTTGGAGGTGTGCTTTGGGTCATTGTCCTGTTGTAGGAGGAAATTGGCTCCAATCAAGCACTGTCCACAGGGTATGGCATGGCATTGCTAAATGGAGTGATAGCCTTCCTTATTCAAAATTCCTTTTACCTTGCACAAATTTCCCACTTTACTAGCACCAAAGCAGCCCCAGACTATCACATTACCTTCACCATGCTTGACAGATGTTGCAGGCACTCTAGCATCTTTTCACTTGTTCTGCATCTCACAAATGTTCCTTTGTGTGATCCAAACACCTCAAACTTGGATTTGTCTGTCCATAACACTTTTTTCCAGTCTTCCTCTGTCCAATGTCTGTGTTATTTTGCCCATCTTAATCTTTTACTTTTATTGGCCAGTCTCAGATATGGCTTTTTCTTTGCCACTCTGACTAAAAGGCCAGTATCCCTGAGTCGCCTCTTCACTGTGGATGATGAGACTGCCGTTTTGTGTGTACCATTTAATGAAGCTGCCAGTTGAGGACCTGTGAGGTGTCTTTGTCTCAAACTAGAGACTCTAATGTACTTGTCCTCTTGCTCAGTTGTGCACCGTGGCCTCCCACTTTTCTTTCTTTTCTGGTTAGAGCCTGTTTGTGCTGTTCTCTGAAGGGAATGCACCTCTGTACACCTATGTAGGTATTCCATTAAAAATCAGCCGTTTCGAGCTAGAATAGTCATTTACCACATTAACAATGTCTCGACTACATTTCTGATTAATTTAATGTTATCCCCATTGATGAAAATAGTGCTTTTCTTTAAAAAAATGACATTTCTAAGTGACCCCAAACTTTTGAACGGTAGTGTATATATAGAGTAGAATAAGATAAACATAACCTAAACAATATTTGCATTAGATCAATTCTAAATTAAGAAGTAATGCAAAGGAATTTTTTGTACAATTACAAGTTACTGAAGTATTGAGGAATAAAATGTGTTCAACAAAATTTTATTGATTAATTGATGCCAAATTGAACCATTTAAAAAAGTAGTTTTAAATGTGGTAAAGGTAACTTCATCGTGATTAGTTCAATGGGAGCTTGTAAAATGTAGAGTAAAGCGAGAAACTAAACACATAGGCTACAGTTGAGAGCTGAGAATGTGACACTACACAGTCCAGCTGATCCGCCATATTGTTTTTCTACTCTAAAGTCAACCGAGCTGAGAGTAATTCAAAAAGTATGACAGAGAAAGGGATTTTTTTTTTTTCTTCGGGTGGATTTGTAGTTAGGTGTTATAGTGAATTGTTGAGGCAAAAACGTTTTGTTGATAAAATTGTAGCATTTGAATTTAAAAAAATCTTCAATGTGTATAGCATCTTATTAGAATGCAGCTTAATACTTGACAAGTTAATGACATGCAGTTTTAGTTTAGTTTTATTTATTTGTGCAAGATAAAAAGGGATTAAAATAGCAAAAAAAGATGCACATAGACAAACATAAATGCACAGGTGGGACAAAAGAAACCCCAGAGGGCGTATAAAGGGTGCCCACCTAACATTAAAATACAATAAAGTAAGGTAAAGAAATGAAGTGATTATTATTATGTGATGTGTTCAGGTGGTGTTCAGTAAAAATGTGTATTTGGCTAAGGTAACTAACTTCATTGTGATTAGTTAAATAAGTTAAATGAAGTGTTAGGCAAGCAACTCAAACAAATAGGATACAGTTGGATTAGGAATAGGTATTTTCCCAGCTGTAATATCATGTGGAATTTGGGAAAGGTTTAAAAGGTTTTTTTTTTCAACCCCGATTACAGTGGTTTGACTGTTACTCTGAATGAACAGGGCCCACAAAGGCACTCGAGGCTTCACACACGTCCTTTAAAAGTAGCCACACTTTGTATTCCAGCCACCACCATACAACACTAACCTCACACACAGAACAAAACTGTATTATATATAAGAATCTGCCCATTGAATCATTTTAACTTCAATCTACAATGGCTACTGGAGTTCTAACATGACAGACTGATGGATGGGACTATCTGCTATTCTAAATTAAAAATGTGCAAGTTTCTAACACTGGAAACCAACTGCATAGTAACTCAATGAAAGTGTATGTGTGTTGTGTGTGTGTATGTATGTGTGTATGTGTATGTGTGTGTGTGTGTGTGTGTGTGTGTGTGTGTGTGTGTGTGTGGTATGTGTGTGTGCCCTAGCCTCGTTTGAAAAGGTCTATTGTGTTTCCGATAAACATTTACAGGAGCCTTCAGGATTCAGATTGCGCTCGATCCTTCAACTAACACAACCAATGTTCCCCATCCAGACTACGGACCTAAACACAACGCAATGGTTTCCTAGTGACCAGGACACACACACACACACAACACCACACAGAGAGATACACACACAGACACACCACCACACACACACACACACACACACACACACACACACACACACACACACACACACAGAGGGAAGGGTCCAGTTGATGATTATACAACAACGTCTAAAGCGATTATTAATAGCCTCCTATATCAGCCGTTCGTACGTACACACACACACACACACTATACATGCGTGAAACAGGGATCCCTTATCAGTTTGGAGTGGTTGAGTTCATGGGACATATTTGCTTTGTGGGACAGTAGAGGAAGGGTTTCAGAGAGCAGCTAGAGCAGGCGCCGGGCAACACGCCAAAACATTAGGAGAATTACAACTGGGAGGAAGAAAATAAATGAGGGAAATATTTCACTGGTCCTTGTCTGACACACTGCAGTAAACCAGCGCTCACACTGTAAAACTGAGAGAGTTAGGAGAAGTCACATTCACAAGACAACTTTCTGCACGGCTTCAACTGAAACTCTTAAAGACCTACTTCACTGGTGGAAATATGAAGGTGTATTGAACTCTTAGATCCTGTGTAGTGTAAATGTGCAAACATTTTTTAAATTGGTTCATCCTAGCCTGAGAAAAGGCAGAAAGAGTGTTTTATGGTCTCACTGTCTAACCCTACATTTTACCATGTGTGACATCACACATGGTAAAATGTAGGGTTAGGATTAACAGGACAGCTGGGCCAAGGAAGACTAAGGGAAGACTGAGGGAAGAAACACCTCATTCATTATATTATAATAGCGATTAATAATGATAGAACGCCGGTTCTGTATGGGTGAAGTATTCCTTCAAGTTTGAAGGAAAATTGTCTACATTTCAGCCAACTAATTATCTTTTGTTGAGATAATTTATCATTCATATGGAATGTTACTTGTTTTGAGTTCTAAACACTAAAAGTTGCAGTTGTGACAAACCTTTTTTCCCCTGACAGTTTTAACAATGTTTAATGTTTGAAGGAAGATCGACTCGAAGATGGATTTGACCGGTTGGTTTTGTTTGTTATCTGTACGAGAGAATTAGTTGGCACAACTGTTATCGTTTAAAATTCTCAGTATGTAGACCTCAAAATACCCAAGAAAGATACATTTTTATTACATATGAATGATACGTTATCTCAACATGATGAGTTGTCTGTCTCAAATGTAGGCAGAGTTTAGTTTTAGCTTCAAAATTCCAAAATCTGGTGCATACATTTGCTTTGAAAATGTGAGTTTTCCTGACTTTATATTTTTTACAGTGCATCAACTCTTCCCTGAGCCAGAGAACAGACCTGGAGTCAGTCAGTGTAGAATGAGTTAACGACAAGGTGCTGAATCTGTTCTGTGGGTGACACGTCCTGCCTCCTGTCCGTTCTACTCTGCAAACAACTCCGCTTGTAAAAACGCTGGTGATTTTTGTTCACTCAAGCCGCCATTTTAACTCCCCACCTGCCTATCATGTGATGCCCAAAACGTTTAGACCTTTCCCAGGTGAATTTGGTTAAAAGGTGGAGTCAGCGATACCGGAGAATGCTTGTTTTCAAAAATAACTGTGTCAAAATCAGTGAATATCTCCTCACGTTTCGCTCCCTGACCATACTGTGTGTGTGCTGAAAAAAAAATCTGATGTTAATACACAGCCTAGGCTCTGTAAACGGGTATGTAAACTAAAGGGGCCCACTGTAGCTACTAGCTAGCGACATGCCTGTTTACAGAGCCTAGGATGTGTATTATCACTGGGTATTTGTATTGCTTCTGTTAAGAGTATTTTGTGTGCAGTGCTTTTCAGCTCGTCTCTCTGGAGAAAACATCCAGCCCGTGTGATGGGAAGTAACTCCAGTCTTTCCTTATGGAGCCTCATGCACCAGCTCATAACCCTGTATGGTCATGGGACTGCATCCACCATGCCTGCACTCTATTTATCTGGATCTCTGGGTGTGTGTGTGTCTCACAGTGTATGCTTGTGTGTCCGTCTGTGTGTGGTGTGTGTGGTGTGTGTGTGTGTGTGTGTCTCTCTCTCTCTCTCTCTCTGTATGTGTGTGTATCAGTGTTTATGTGTGTGTCGGTCTTTGTGGGTGTGTGACTCACTCGGTATGTGTGTGCGTGTGTGTGTGTCTCTTCGTATGTATGCGTCTCTCGTGTATGTGCATGTGTGTGTGTGTGTCCCTGTGTTTGTATGTCTCTGTGTTTCTGTGTGTGCGTGTCTCTCTTCGTATGTATGTGTCTCTCTCTCTGTGTACGTGCACGTGTGTGTGTGTGGTGTCTCCTGTCTGTGTGTGTGTCTCTGTGTGTGTGTCTCAAAGTGTGTGTGTGTGTGTGTGTGTGTGTGTGCGTGTCTCTCTTGTATGTATGTATGTGTCTTCTCTCTGTGTATGTGTGCGTGTGTCTCCCTGTCTGTTTGTGTGTCACTATGTGTGTGTGTGTGTGTGTGTGTGTGTGTGTGTGTGTGTGTGTGTGTGTGTGTGTGTGTGTGTGTGTGAGTCCAGCAGCTCAGGAATATGTAGCAGGGAATATGTAGCAGTGGAATATGTGCAGTGGAACCATAAAAGGGATTCAGAGAGGAGGAGGTTGGGCGGCAGCATCTCGCTCCTCCTGCATTCCTCCATACTGGGGCCAAAACATTAAGAGCATTTATATGAAACAGGAACAAACAGCATGTACTCAGATCCTAACATCTTACTGTTATGTTCTCTCTCTGTATGTGTGTGTGTGTGTTGTGTGTGTGTGTGTGTCTGTTTGTGTGTTGTGTGTGTATCTGTCTCTGTATGCATGCGGTCTATGTGTGTGTATCTCTCTCAGTGTGTCTGTGTGTGTGGCGGTGTGTCTGTGTGTGTTTGGCGTGTGTGTGTGCACGGTGTGTGTATCTGTCTCTGTGTGGCGTGTGTGTGCACTTATACGCAACAGGAACAAACATCACGTACTCAGGCTTACAGACTCATAAACCACTGAGTCTGCACATCCTAACAGTGTAGAGTTTCCAATCAACTGTTTTTATGCAAATGGTGGAAATCCTGAGACAGAAACATGGGTATAGATTAAAAATGGCTTGACCCCCCCCCCCCCTCCCCAAGATTATCTTTATAACAGAAATTCACCAACATCGACATATTTTTTAGTGCGAATCGTCCATTAAAAGTGTTCATCCCTTTCACTTATTAGATGTTTCATTGCCATTTTAAGTGTTAGATCTTTCGTTATGCATTCTGAGTTTAATTGAACCTGAGTAGAGAATTTGCGCCACCATTTCAATGCTTTCAGCTTCTTACATTCACACATCAGTAGTGATCGAACACTGGACTTATGTCTGGCCTTGTGCAGCTGCAGCAGCTGAAAGTTCCCTTCTAGGATCATAAAGGTTCATCTTATCTTATGTAAACAAAGCAAGCAGAAGTAAACCTTGGTCAACAATAACACCGGACCCTCAAACACCTGAAAGCATCCGTTTCTAAGTGCATAGCTCTACCACCAGCCTACCTTTGTGTGTGTGTGTGTTCTACCTCCACCATATCTCATTAACCTTGAGTTAACATCTGAACACCTGAGTGAGCTGCCAACTTGTCGAGGCATGCCGACGGTGCTGGTCGCCACAGAAACCCAAAATGCTCTATGCATCATGACTGACTACCGCACGCACGCAGCACGCACGCACGCACGCACGCAACACAACACACACACACACACACACACACACACACACACGCGGTCTGTGTTGGATCGATGGTGGTTGTGTGAGTGCATATCTAGCTTAGCGACACAGAACTAATTCTCTGGCTGGTATTTATGAAACGTGTCACAGTCATGTTCCATGTGCCAGGACGAGTCACAGGAAAGTCAACATCAGGTGATGGTGACTGTAGCTCTGAGCTGTGCCATATATATACACTGTCTGTACAGTAGCCTATTATATATATACACACACACACACACATTTATATTATATGCTATGTCACAAAGAGGAAAAATGAGCTGGAGCACATGAGACTTTCTTTAACTGAAATATGCCCTGCTGTTCCAATACCCATACTATCTACTATTTACTATGGTAGAGAAAAGAAAGAGTATGCGATTCGGAACGCAGGGATGGTCAAACCACATGATAAAAAGTCAACTGGAAAGAACTCATAAAAACAGCTAAAACATTTTTAGGGACGAGGAAATAGAGAGTACATGAGAGGACAATACAACGCATTTGAACTCGGCTGAAGTATTGAGCATAAATTATAATATTGCCTATTGCTAGCTATGTGTGCCTTTGTTTACATACCAGTTTACAGACGGCTGTGTATTAAACACCATTTTTGTGGGATTTTTCTTAACTTTAAACTTCTAGTTCAGACCTTTAGGCCATTTGAAAAGGCAACACAAGTTTTTTGTTTCTATTTTACCTTTTAACTTATGACACTATCTAACCAATTTCACCGTGTCCTCTTCATAGCAGTCTTGGCGTGTCTACAGCCTCCCAGGGACTTGGTATATCCAGGAAGACTGCGTCTGCAACCCCGCTCACCCCAAACCCTTCCTTACAGACGTCCTGGTTCCTCACGGTGACCAGATGTCCCACCCTGTGCTCTGTGAACTCCTCCGCTGCCTTCTCCGCCCGCTGCTGGTGGAACTCCACCGTGTGCAGGTGTCCCGTGGGAGCAATGGAGCGCAGGATGGCGTGGGACAGAGAGCCGCTACCCGTACCTATCACACACCAACACACACACACCACACACAAACACACACACACACACAACACCACACACACACACACACACACACCACACACGTGGGTTAGAATTAGATTATTTTGTTGGTGTAATTTTCAAGCTTTATTAAGACAGTACAGAGTTGAAATGAGGAGACAGAGAGAGAGAGGGGGGGGGGGGGGGATGACTGCAGTAAAGGTCCACGGGTCGGATTTGAACCCGCGACCACTGCAGCGAAGGCCGGACCCAATATGGTACACGCTCTATCCACTACACCACCGAAGCCCTACATTACTAATGTAGCTAAATATAGCAGTTTCAGCCAACATTAAAGGAGAAAAATTATATGGTTCTTTTTAGCTAACTTCATGTCAGTGACTAGCAGTTAGCAGTCCCTCCTCGTCCCCACGCAAACCACATGAACACACACCGTCTTCATCAGATAGTGCCGCGATGGAGAGCAGCGAGTCATCGTTCACAGTGCACAGAGACCGCCTCTTTATAGCACTCTGTCTCCTGATTGGATAAAACGAGCGGGATACTCAACACTTTTGCTGGCAATTACTGCAATACTGAATGACTGGGAGACCTGGGTTATTAACTGTGCATACTGTTCAAGTGATTGCTGCACGAATTATAAAAGAGATTTAATCCCGTATATTAACAAAAAAAAAGTCACTTCTCCTTTAATATTTTTAAATTGCCTTTTCACATGGTTTTGAACTACAACCTCCGCTCCTATACATGTTGCAGTACTGCTAGTTGCTTCAAATTCCCGCATTGCCGACATGTATAACAAAATTAGAAATTAGGCCTTTTCCACATACAAAACTGAATACTGCATCCTATTGAAATATTTCATGATGTTGTGACCCATGTATCGTGTTGCGTACGCTATCATCAAGTCTTTGCCAATATCCGTCTCTATTGTGCCCGAGTGTTTTTCTGTTCTAAACAATCCTAATCTCCTGCATGTCCAAAAACAAACAATATTCATGACCTAGTTTTTGAGCCGCTGCAAGATTACATTTCAGTTTCACCTTATCTGGGATAAAACTATCCAATGAACGACGCTGGGTGTTAACATTCAGAACAAGGACACAGGGAGGGGACTGCACTTGGGACTCTTTTCTTCACCAACTAGACAAAGAATAATGGTCCGATCTACGTGATGTATGAACATAAAAATCCACAATTTCTCAAAAAAAAAAGGTATGTCTAATAATAATAAGAAGAAGAATATGTCTGTATAATTTTAGTAATTTAATATATCAATTACATGAATGATGTCCTAGAAATTACATTCAAAGCTTTCCCCTGCCCTGATCTAGACTAAACAATAGACTGCACAGCTGTTACTTCAATCACCACACACACACACACACGCACACACACAACACACACACACACACACACACACACTTTCTCACAGCTTTTCTACAGTATCTCTCTGTCTCCTCTCTCTCTTTATCTACACTCTTGGACTGATAAGTGGCCGCTACAGTTTCAGAGTGGGCCTTCCTTCTCCTGAGCCTGCAGTGATTCCCTCGGTCTCTTCCTAATGCCAGAGCACGGTTTGTGAAAGAGATTGATCATGTGACTCCCAGCTAAGGCGGAGGGGGAAAATGGAGCAGCTAGAAACAGAGCTACAGGCCAGTGTTACATCACCACCGCAGCCTTTGTTTGGTGCGTACAACAGTAACATTGGGCTTCAGTGAGGAATATGTTCCAAAAAAAAACGTATTTTATAGCACGAAATTGGTATATTTTTTTGGTTTACTTACACCCAGGCTCAATAGGGAAATACTAAGATGGAATTTCACATTGAATAGACTGTCATTTGGAAGATTAAGCACCTCATTTACCTTGAGATAAACAATATTAAAACACACTTTTTATAAATTTTAAATGGTTCTTAATTGTTTAGAAGAAATCTCTCCTTCATATTGGGTTGTTACAGATTATCACATATTGTACATATATTTGATATTTGTCTATGGATTATTTTCTTGTTCTTAGTACAAACAGGGCAGTGATCTCTTAATGCCCTTTATAAACAGGACAAGAAAAAAACTAATAAACTATGTCAGCATTCATAGGGACATCTCACTCCAAACCTTATATATTTTCTGTATTTTGATTTGATGTAAAGTGTCTTTGAGTGCCTCCAAAATAGCCCTATATAAATCCTATCAACTATAATTATTTTAAAGGAGATATGAAAAACGGTGTCACATCCTCTAAAAAAGAAAAAAAAAAAAAAATCAAGAAACGGTCTCCATTTTTATTCCACACACATAGCCCCCTCCCTCCTATCCTCTCTACCCATTCCTCTTCTTCTTGCTATTACATCACCACAGCCTTTGTTTGGCGGCCACAAAGAGGGCAATGTTTATCCCTTAGCAGCGCTTAGACTGCCTCAAACCTCGCACTGAGCCTGATGGTCCGTGAATGGAAAACAGCCGTCAATGGGAAACTATGCATGGACGTTAGTAGCTGTACGAATTAGGAATAGTCCTAGCCGCCATTTTGAATATTATTCTTATATTATTGAATATTTCAAATGTTTGAAATGGTGCTGACTGTTAAAAAATGCCTCTTAAAGTTATCTGTGAAAAAATAAAACAGCAGTGTGTTGCATAACTGAGTCATGTTGTTGGCATTGCATTTCTTCCTTGTGATTATCTTTTCAGTTAAATATTTTTTTCTTTTTGTACTCAGACAGTAGTTCAAGGAAATCTGGTGTAAGGCAGGTTGGGCGGTATCCAATTTCTGATCTTAGATTTTCGAATTAGGCCTCCATCATTTTCAGGAGTTCTGTCCTTACTTCTAGAGCATCTTCAAACACAGGCATTTGTTCTGCTGCTGGACACACACACACACACACACACACACACACACACACACACACACACACACACACACACACACACACACACACACACACACACACACACACACACACACACACACACACACACACACACACAACGGCATTTATTACAAACATGCACCAAGCATTACACAGCATATTTTTACATGACTGCAATGTCATGACCCACCGTTGCTATTTTTAAATACCCGGGATACGGTATTAAGAGTATTAATGAAACTAAAGCACAGACTCAGCATCTGTTACACTGCAACATGGGCCGAACACATCGATTCTAATCTGTGAAGCAGAGGTAGCTGTTGAGAGGAAATGGCTGCAGCAGAGTCTCTGTCTGAGTGTGTGTGTGTGTGTGTGGTGAGTGTGTGTGTGTCTGAAACCTGATCCGCATAAACACACGATCAATCAGCACAGAACCGACTGCGGACCGCGGGCCTCATGCCAGTGTGTGTGTGTGTGTGTGTGTGTGTGCTGACGGGTTCAGTTTCCATCCCAGTTATTCCTAATGTACAAGGTGGAACACAGCCACAAGATATTTACAATCAACTTCAGATCGTGTTGGAATGTGTGTAATTTTTTTCTAAAATGGCCACTTTTATTCATTGGAATCTGAGTACATGCAAAATGCACACAAATTGTAGAAATGGAAAGGAGTTGGACAAATAGTTAACCAGAAATAGCTCCTTTTGGTGATATGCACGGGGTATACAAATGCCGAACTGTGAAAGTCCAGTGATGGTAGGCAAGAAGGTAAAGCTCCTACGAAGCTACACTATGGTACAAGGTCACTGCGACCTGACAATATGGAAGGTCGGTCGCAGTAACGTTTGACCTCCAAAATCTAATCAGCTCGTCTTTGAGTTAGGGTCGACATCTGTGCAAACTTCAAAGCATTCATGAGATATTGCACTTACAAGAATAGCCCGGACGGAGACGGATGGACAGATAACCCAGGAAAAGGATGATGATGAGGTTTTAATGCAAGTGTTAAGAGTGTTTGGGGCAACTGTGGCTCAGGTGGTAGAGCGGGTCGGGCCAACGATCGAAGGGTTGGCGGTTCGATCCTTGCCCTGCCACTCGATATATAATATCCAATCCATTATTATTATTAAACAAAGAGGACAGTAACTGGCCTGAGCATTCAAGAAGCACACAAAACTTCCAACACAAAACACTAAATGTGCATTGTATAAGCACCAGTATGGCCTGACATTGAGCTATCTGCATTGGTTCAGAAATAGGAATAGAGAAGCGATAACCAGCCATGAGTAGTTTCCTGAGAGGAAATGCAACCTGTCAGTGTGACCCTTTCAGACGTGTCTCGGCTTTAGATTCAGAGCTGAGTTTTAGAAGCCCACATTAACCACCAGCTCTGCATTCTTTCCACTACAGAACACAGCACAACTACACAGCTGACTAAATGAAATGGCCTTTTAATGAGAGCTTTGCTTTGATGCAAAACGGTCAAGGCGAACCCGTGACTCTCATATCAGTGTTTCTAAATCAGCTGAGAGATGTGGAGTCAGTGGGCAGCTATACTGTACGGGAGGATAGAGAGACCATGGATATGTAGTGGGGGGAGGGGACATGTCAACCCAGCTTTCTGTTCTCCATTTACCATCCAATCCTCCGAGCTGGTTGGATGGATAAGTAGCAGGACTAGTAGAGGCCAGAGGTCAAGGATCTTAGAAAGTGAAAGTAGCAACGTAGAGAGAAACGTCCTTCAATAGACTTTGCAGTATTGCTGCAATGAAGTGAGGTTGATTATATGCAAAATCTGACTCGGATACATTTCTTTATTCAAGCTCCCAAGTTCATTTTTCTACACGTTAGGTATCTCTTGAATGTAGGAATAAAAAGTGTGATTCAATTACATTTAAAAAAAAAGTATTCTGTTTTGGAAAATGTTGATAGTAACAGGTTTTTATTAAGAAGTGACCAGAAGCCTATTGCTTAGTAACGTTAAAGGTTCACTGTGGGGTTTTTGACCTGCTGTAATGTCTGGAGGAGTGCTGATCCTTCATGACTGGGTCCCTGTTGCTGCAATGCACCAACTGTGGCAGAGAGGACGGAGACTGCGTGAGCATGGCAGTACCCATAGATTCTATTCAACACCTTTCACACATCTTTAGCCTCATAGCATAATTGCCTAAATCATATTTACTCTACATCTACTCTATTCTACAGTACATCTACTTTATTCTACATCTACTTTACCCTACTCTATAACCCTTAAAATATGACTGATATGGCAATTATGCTATTAGGCTAACGAAAAGTAGATGTAGAATAACGTAGATGTAGAGTAAAAGTAGAGTAGAGTAATATGATTTAGGCAATTATGCTATGAGGCTAACGAGTCACGTTTCAGGTTAATATTCAAATGAATGTAAGAACACTCATCAAACACTGAGATTAAATAACATGTTACGTTTTTTGCACAGATTCAACAGTGGTTTATTAAAAGCAAATCATTATAGGTTTTTATAGGTTTTACAGCGTCCCATCTATTACTGCAACAGTTTTTTATTATGCTGAAAAACAAGCCAAAAGTTCTTCCCCCTGGAGTTTTTCGGTGTCCCTTCCCCACCTGTGTGCCCATCTGGCTGCTTGAACCTTTGTACAGCCTCAAATTATTTGACTCAAAGCCCTTGAGTTATAATGAGTATGTGTTGAGTACACTGGCACTGAGTGACCCTGTGTGATTCGAAGCGCTGATTAGAAAAATAAATAATACTGTAAACAAGTTAGCTTCAGACGCTAGTGCCAGCCAGAACAAACTACCTCCAAGGTGACTTCCTCTATAACATGACCCAATGCTCCTTGGCACGTGAGCTGGGTAAAATCAAAGCGCTAAATGAATTATCGCCTCTTAATGGCTGGTTGTTGACACAGCTCGCTGACAGCAGACAGTCTCTGGCACACAGGACATAACGTTCTGGTAATAGACCATCAGTATCTCACTGCTGTGTCGCTCCTACACACGCTAATTAGCATTTAGCACCTCGTTGACACATAACAATGCTCAAGTGTTGTTATGCCGGCTGTTACAGTACCGCATTCCAGAAGTTATTTGTTAATAAAGCAGGCATTTAAAAAAAGGTGGTGAAAGTGATTATGGAGAACAGTTTTTGTTCAAATCTTCAGGCATGTAGCTAGATACGGTGGGCTACCTTTTGTTTACATAGCCTTTGTTTACATACCTGTTTACATAGCCTAAGCTGTGTATTTAACACCAGATTTTTCCAGCCCCACACAGTACGGACAGGTAGCAGAATGCGAGTACATTTACCGTTGATAGGATTTCAAGACTGGTGGTTTTAATGTAATGCATGTACACGATGCATTGTGGGTAATTATTATACATAATACGAAAGTGCAAAGTAATGTGATAGCAAGCAGATGGTGCAGCACTCTCGATGCTGTCGGCGGCGTGCTGACAAAACACATTTCCCATTGAATTCATTCATCACCCCAAGAGACACTTCCAATCTACACACACACACACACACACCACACACACACACACACACACACACACACACACACACACATACACACACACACACACACACACACCACACACAAAAACAGTACAATCAATAACCGTGACATGCGCATGGTGGCCGGCAGTAAAACATGATGGAGCACTGCGCCACACACGCCCATCCCCCGCACTGCCCTTGGACTGGAAGAAACTGCAACTAAAGCAACTAGCTCGTAGCTCCCGGAAGGAGAAGAAGAAAAAAAAAATCGCACCATCACACTCCGAGTGATTGCAATTTCACAAATGAAAATGAAAAGATGGAGGTCTGAAATTAGGGCTAGGCTTAGATCAGAGCAGGAGCTGAGGGGGAGGGGAACCAGGGAAAGAGAAAAAGCATACACGCAAACACACACACTAGATAGAGAATTCTGTATTACATAACTGTGGCTGTCACATGATGTTCAATATTAAACAGCCCGGGCTCTGTGTGAAACAAAACATGAGACTGAAAAGGTGTCAACAGGATGGATTAATAACAGATTTATTTCTCATAGCGTCGGTGGTTAAAGCCTCAAGGCCTTAATAAATAATAAATAATAAAATATCGGCTGAGAATAGAGCAGAGCATCCCTTCCGTCAAATCAAAACAGGATTTATGCCTGATGCAAGGAGTCCCTTCGACAGCTCCACTTTATAGAGACCTTCAGAGATGATATGATTTATATAAGTTTAGCTTTATATTTGAGATTTTCCACAGTAAAGTAACAATGAAGAGGTTTGCCATGTGTGTACAGAGCTGCGACTAGAGTACTAAGAGGGTTTGGAAATGTGTGTCAGTGACAGGGAGAGGATGTTTATAATATTTATGAACATTTTAATTTTTAATCAGATAATTGTAACCAGCTTATTGAGAAACCCAACGTTTAATGTATTTATTTATTTTTATTTGTGTAGGGTTTGCCATGAGCCTTTAATGTATTTTTCTTCAACCCAGTTTTCTTTGGTTCTTAAAAACAATGTCCACTGGCATCAGAAGGCAGAAAGCACAACGCAGCCCTGCTTGGTAAGAAGCTTTTCAGATGAGCGTGCTGCTGCATATTAACATACTGAGAGCAGATAGATTCCTTTCAGAGTCATTTACAGCCACCATCATGCAAAGAGGAGAAACGGAGGCTTCAACCTTCAACTACGTTATGAAAGAACAGAGCCCTCATTGAAACGGGAATACTGAGGCCGAAAATAAAACTGTCATGGTCATTATTCATTGATACATATTTTTGAATTATACTGTGTCTTTTACACATACTATTTGTGTCACACAGAAACCATTTTTTTATGTATTTTTTTTTTAAATGGATTTCGAATTGTTTCAGATATCCCCGTGATTTGTCTAAAACTATAGAATTCTCTGGAATATAAGAAGCAAGACCAAGGCCCAATGTCATGATGAAATAAAAGTAAAAGTATGTCCCAATTGTAGCATGGTGCATGCCAAGCTACATACTTTTTATGATCAGCTGTAGTATACAGTATATGGAATAGAAATAGGAAGAGTATGAATTTGGACTCAAGGATTATCTCTTGATTTAATGTGCTTTCATTGTGCTATGACAGTATTCCCTCACCTGATTCACAGACGACAGAGCCAGGTTTAAGCTCCGGCATCAAGGTGAAATAATATAAATAAGTAAAAGTATGTCCCAATTGTATCATAGTCCCTGCCATTACACAACTAACTTTTTATGATCAGCTGTAGTATATATAGAATAAAAAATAAGAAAGAATATGAGATTTGGAACTCAAGGAATGTCTCTTGATTGCTTGTCAGACAGTATTCTCTCACCTGATTCACAGACGACTGACCCAGGTTTGAGCTCCAGCATCATGGTGATAGTAGCGATATCTGTGGTATAGAGGATCTGTGTGCGGTGAGGCAGAGTGACGGTCCACAGCTCTGGGGTCGGGTGCAACACGTAGACCCATCCGCCTTTACTGCAGGTCACCTGTCAACGGAATACAATAGAAAAGACTTGATTGTTATTGGACATGTGCAACGAAAATTGGATGCATTCCTATCAGTGCAGGTTTTTTTTTTTTTTTAACCTTTATTTATACAGGTAAATCCCATTGAGACCGAAGACTCTTTTGCAAAGGAGACCTGTTTTCCTTTCCCACGTTACCATTCACACACCGATAGCAGGGTAACTATCGACATTCACACATGGCAAGGTGGGTTAAGTGTCTTGCCCAAGGACACAACAACCATGACACAGGTGGCAGGGCGGGGATCGAACCCCCAACCATTTGATCATCGGCCGACCCGCTCTACCACCTGAGCCACAGTCGCCCCAGGTGGTAGGCTGGCCTAGAGGAAAGACTTACGACCATAATTAAACTAAACAGGATGAAGCTTCTCCTAGCTAGTGGTGCAGTGAAAAACTAGTCAGACCTAAACATCATGTCAAATCTTACCCTCTGAAGCATCTTGCATAGTAAAATGTGTAGATCTATTCAATAAAAGGTTAAACGCTTACCGATTCCTGTTGCCTTTTAGTGGTCAAATCTCGTCTGACAGATCTCCCTACATTAGCCTCTCGGCGGCTAATAGCTTATCCTTTTCATAGACGCCACAACATTGTCAACAGAAAATACGGCCACGGAGTTACACGTGCATTAACATATCTCTCGCAGGACTAGCACACATAAAGGATGGATCACTCAGCCACTTTGGAGGCAAACTTTTCATAAAGCTTTCTGGAGAAATGAAATGAGCGCAACACGCAACAGCGGTATGTGTAACTCAGCTTGATCATACTGTGATGAACCAGCGAACTTGGGGTTACGGTGATTATTATGCTGGTTAGATCCCTGGCACCGGACAGGAGGGTGTTTGTAGTAAAACTAGAGGTGGCTGCTATTACATGTACGGTGCCCACCATCTCTACCATTGTGTCCTTGAGCAAGACACTTAACCCCCAAACTGCTCAGGGGGCGCTGTACTATGGCTGACCCTGCACTCTGACCCCCTCCGAAGTGTGGTAACTTGAGAGGGGAGATGTGAAAAGATGAATTTCAATGTAACCATTTACTAATACAGTAGCTTCACTTAAACATAAGAAAAGTGCAAAAACAGTTCAATAAATATAAAAAATATTAAGAGACTCTAAAACAGACCTTTGTCCCGTATTGCTTGCCGATCAGGTCTGTAGAATGTCGGATGACTCCGTATTTCGTCTGTGTTTGGACGCCCGGCTTCACCTTGACTGGAATCATGTTTTCATGGCTCACGTAGACGATGGCAATGTCCCCTTCCTTAATGCAGTCAGAATACTCCACGAAACTCATGGTGACAAGTTTCACTCTGCAACAAGGAGGCAGGAAAGGCACTCAGAAAAACATTTATCAACAAATAGTGGGCGTAAAATAGGCAAGTAAAATATCATTGTAGATTTTGAACATAGACTGATGATAAATTAAGAGAAAAAACCTGTCAGGGAGTAACATCACAAAGCAGATCTTTCTACACAGGTCATGGCCTAGCAGTGAAAAGTTTTGCCCTCAAAGTACACCAGATTTATGCATTTTACTTTAAAAAGGTTTTTAAAAATCCTGTGGGAAACACTGTGTGGGTGGATATTAAAAGTCATTGTCTGGGTGTTGTGTTTAAGCACATGTAGGCCTAACCTTTAAACGTTTAGGTAATTTTTTGACATAAATAGTGTGGGCTTATCTGGCTCAGAGAGGGACCAGTCACTAATACGTTTTCCGCTCTAGACAAACGTAGCTTTTACACATATTCATTGTAAGACCCCCTCTCTACAAAACCTCTCAGCCCCTAATGGCAGGCAAACACAGGCCTGATTTTGACTACAATCTTTCTCCAAATTTTTCTGTCACCTGAATACTTCTGCACATGACAGGACTCTTGATTTGTATCCGAGAAGAAAAATGAAGTGCAGTTGTAAAGCACACAACGTTATAACTTTAGTTGATATTGTCAACCTTTTTCGTACATTACAGGAACTGGACCTTTTCAGGGATATAGCTTTGGGTTCACAAAATCTGCTATGGCAACGGAATGGGGATCCTTGTTGCCAACACAACTGTTAAGCTGGGGCCCGTTGAACCCCTTTATATAAAAACATCACCACGCGCACAAACTGTTATCATTTAAACATCAGAATATTTCAAACTGAAGAGGACCAGTCGTTTCTTACTAAACGTCTTCACTTCACATAGAGAGAAAGTCGCATTTGATTTACTTGCTACATCTCGACCAAGAAAACGAGCCGAAAAGATGTCGGACAACATTGAAAAGATGTGAGTGAAATAATTTAAGTTCATGTTATTGTCTCTTACTTTTTTTGTTTTAGGAAAAAAAAAATTCAGTGTCGAAGTCTGTCTCCCTTTCAAAGTTGTTTTCCGTTATGTTTCTCTCTTTGAAATGAGTTAGCTTTGGTAACCGTTAGCCCTTTAAACAGTGAGTTAATGGTTTCTGTTAAGGTTTTAATAAGTTTAGTCTCACTTTACAGATAGAGGACGAGTAAAATAAATTTTGTAAGCTAACTTTAGTAACGTTAACTAGCTTAATTTTACGATTGTATCATCTTAACTGACGCTAACCTCAACTGATATCGAAGATTGTACAAGTTGAGGATTGTTAGTGTTAACGCTGTTTATCTCGTAACATGGTGTTTGTGCAAAACTGTTGGGAAATTATCCAAACAATTTCTAGATTTGAGGACGTATTGGCACAATTTATAATATTAACGTTTCAGAAAAAGTCACAGTGCAAAAATATGTCGAGTACGAGTGCTGCTAATATGCTAACATTAGCTCCAGTAGCCGTTGTGGTTTCGAACGTGAAACCGCCGTTGGTGTGTCTCGCGCTTACCTTCTCCAGTAGCAACGACGTTATTCTACGTTTCAAACAAAAACAATTATCACTAAACGTCCAATTCGTGCTATTTAATGCTGTTCAATGTGCATGTGGACTGCCACTGACAGCTGCCCATTCATTCCTACACACACACACGTGGGGTTGTTTTCAGAGGAAGTTGAGTTGAAACGACCGGATGCTGCTCCGCGGCACAGATTGTTAAACCTACCCGGCAAGACAAGGAGGATTGAAAGAGGCCGCACGGATGATTTGTAAATCTGCTCTTAAAAAACCCTGAAAACGCACATTTTTACGGTTACACACAGCATAGCATCCCCAGCAGAATATGAGATCACAGCCATTAATTGTTTTCAATTCTCTAAAGTTAATATTTTTGGAAGCTTCTTTCCGTCAGTAAAATAAAAATAAATATAAATTCTATTTTTTATTTCATTATTTCGATTTTTATTTTATTTTGTATCTCATATGATCTCAGAATTATGATTTACCGTGGGGCATTTTTATATTTAAGGCGAAGTTTGGATCTTATTTTCTTTTTTAATGGCTTTTGGGTAAAGACGGGAGTCGGAGGCGGAGTGTCAAAAGACGGAGCTAACTGCTTTAATGACTTTAATACACTTGTCGAGTAACAACAACAGAGCAGACATGTCAACTCCTGCTAGTCTCCACACGCCAACCACCAAAACAGGAAATTCCCCAGTATAACAGTTCCCCCGGAACTTCAGTTCCATAGGTGAATTATGTAAGATCACTACAGCTTTTTACATCTTAAAAATATTGTTCCATTTTTACATCCAAAGCATCATTGTGTAATTCATACATTAATATGGGGTCCCTTGAACGCAACTTCAGTTCAATTTAATTTAACAGCCGTTTTAAGTTAAACGGTTGGATTCGACCATGTAATTTAAGTTTATTGTCAAATTACGAATTATTGCACACACAAACATGGATTAATAGTGCAATCTGAACGAGCTTCACACAGCAGAAAAGTCATCGCGTCCAATTGAATGAATGGACTACAAATACCGACCAATGGGAGGAGAGATGGTCCAGTATAAAATCACCATCTCGGGCTGTCAGTCTGTTCGGAGAGCTTCTTGGACGCTGCTGGTGGTTTGTGAGCTCCTCGGATAGTCGGCTGTGAAAATAGGAATTTTTGTTTCAACAACTAATAGTAATAGTAATCCACAACAGGTAGGAACATGGTTTTATTTCAATCGGAATTCCGCCACATAGACAATAACTCGTTTTTAACGTTTAACGAACAGACGAAGACAGCTGGGCGTCAGAGACGGATTATCTTCTCGGCCCTATGAATATGTCCGCTTTTCAGTACAAAGGAATTCATGTTATCTGTCCGAGTATGAGATGTGACGTTACAGTAGTTTAAGAAATTCAAATTTGATGCGATGCAAACCTTTAAAAAATAAATAAATAAATCCAAATTCGAAATTAATTTGCTGCAGATTTCTGCACCTGCGTTAACGCATTCAGGACACTCTGTTCACTGCGGGACATTTCATTGTCTGTCTTCGGTTGTTTATTTCACGTCCATAGTAATCTCGATATGAGCTGTAGACTTCAAGCCGCCTGTCAGCGCTATGTATTGGGTTCATTTCGCTGCTTTTTCACCGTCTCTCCCTTCCATCCATCCACCGCCCATCAGGGATCAACCATGCCTTTCGGTAACACGCACAACGCGATGAAGATGAAATACGGCTCGGACCAGGAGTATCCGGACCTGACCAAACACAACAACCACATGTCCAAGCGCCTGACCGCCTCTCTGTACGAGAAGCTGAGGAGCAAACAGACCCCCAGCGGATTTACCCTGGATGATGTCATCCAGACCGGGGTTGATAACCCAGGTAAAAACCCAAAGAGGCTTTTGTTCAGTGACGCCATCTGTGCAGACAGATCGACCGCGTCTAATGGCCGCGGCGTACATTTTCCTACAGGGAACTACACTAAGAGCTTTTTGCACTGTGACCTTGCCGAAGGGATAAAGCAGCATCGAGACATATGGACAGAAACGGCCATCCTTCTAATGGGCCTCGATTATCACAGCAATATAGCGCAGCGTTATAGCAAATGGTTAAGATTAGCGTCAGTGTTACATAATGTATGCAGAGAAGCAGCAGTCCATAATCCACTGCTGCTTTCACTGGTTTGATGATAGAATGAGGTTAAGATGACCTTGGCTCATGTTTAAGGCGAGATGCTGCAGGTGAATAGGGTACATCATTAAATTAAACTGACATATCATCATGAAACTTTGCCAGTTGATTATTTAGGCAACATTTAATTACATTTTGTGTGTTTTTTTTTTTTATAACCACAATCCATCATTATCCTGCTACATGCAGAATAGTGCTAAGAATGATTATGGAACATTTAGTTGAAGCAGGTGCTTTACAAATGGAGATTTTTGGTTCAGAGTATTGAAAACACCTAAATATGCATCTTGGACTTTTTTTAAATGTACCAGTATACTAGTATGGAAGCAAAATGGCCAAAATCTCAATGCACCCGTGGTTCTAAAACAACAGTGCTTTTAACTGCAGTGTCTCGCCTAAACCATCCAGTATTGAGGGTAACCGGGTCAGTGAAGTGTAGCAAGAGAGCCTCCCTCACCCTGTAGACTGTGTTTGTGTTTAGCTCTGAGAGTCTGGCCAAGCTGACCATGAAGAGGCTGAAGCCTGAGGAAGAATACCCAGATCTCAGTCAGCACAACAACCACATGTCTAAGGTCTTAACCCTGGACATGTACAAGGAGCTGAGGCAGCGGGCTACACCCAACGGAGTCACCATAGATGTTGTCATTCAGACAGGGGTTGATAATCCTGGTACAGTAGCACAATGAGTTAGTGAGGAAGGATGTTGTGTGTGTGTGTATTTTGTCCCTTCCATTGTCTCTCCTGTTGACCCATTGACCGTGTCCACAGGTCATCCCTTCATCATGACCGTGGGCTGCGTGGCCGGAGACGAGGAGACGTACGAGGTGTTCAAGGAGCTGCTGGACCCCATCATCGAGGACAGACATGGAGGATACAAGCCCTCAGACAAGCACAAGACCGACCTCAACCCAGCCAACCTCAAGGTACAAGGCAACTCTCCCCTGGCAGCTGACATGGCTGGCTGGAACATGGTCTAGATTTCAGGAAGGATGCATGGAGATATTACCAAATATTTTAGAAGTAAATTTGTCCCCAGCCAAAAAAAATCTTCACCTTGCCGACCTCCCACCATTGCAGTGAAATCAAATTTTATAATAAATTAGAAATAAAGAAAAGGCATAATATTTCACCAGAATGGAGGAAAATAAGTGTTTGACGATCACAAATTTGACCCCCATTATCTCCACCCCCCCCTCCATGTTGAAGGGAAATGCACGCCCCACACAGACTGTAACAATAGAACTAACGTGTGTGTGTGTTTCTCTTCAGGGCGGTGATGACCTGGACCCCGACTACGTCCTGAGCTCCCGCGTGCGCACAGGCCGCAGCGTGCGTGGCTTCTGCCTGCCTCCTCACTGCAGCCGAGGAGAGAGGCGCGCCGTGGAGCAGCTCTCTGTGGAAGGTACAGCTGAGTCACTGGCAGCCATCTTTACACGGGGCTTTACATGCAGGAGGAAGACATGATGCTGAGGGGAGACAGTTCTGTGGAGAGGAAAAAAAAGTCAGAATGATGCTGGGCTCATTATGTGGTAGTGGACGCCCTCTAGTGGTAGAAGGAGGAATAACAACAGAGTGTAATGGAGTAGGAATAATTTTCACAATAGAAATTGTATACACATAAAAAACGTATCTCACAGAAATAAAAACTGAGCACAATAGTCGGTAGTAAAGTGCATAACAAACAATGGAACAGAGACAAGGAAATTCATATTTAGTAATAAAACAATAAATTCATAACTATTTTAACTGTCTGCGAGCAGATTAAATGAAAGGCCTGATGGGCATTAATAAAGATGAAGGAACTTGACTATTGCTGGCTGTATTTCAGTTTAGGATCTTGTGTGTTGTTTTTCCATGTGAAGTTAAACCTGTGTGTTGTTGTGTGTGTGTGTGTGTGTGTGTGTGTCCCTGTAGCTCTGGCCTCTCTGTCCGGAGACCTGAAGGGGAAATACTACGCTCTGAAGAACATGACAGACGCAGAGCAGCAGCAGCTCATCGACGACCACTTCCTGTTTGACAAGCCCGTCTCTCCCTGCTGCTGGCTTCAGGCATGGGCCGCGACTGGCCCGATGCAAGGGGCATCTGGTGAGACACTTAGCACACAATGTGGGGGGGGGTTTTAAAATGAGTTTAGATTGATTTTAGAATCAAAACTGAAGTGTGTTTCATGTCTGTCTAAAGGCACAACGACAACAAGACCTTCCTGGTGTGGGTCAACGAGGAGGATCACCTGCGCGTCATCTCCATGCAGAAGGGCGGCAACATGAAGGAAGTGTTCAACCGCTTCTGCACCGGACTCACCACGGTCAGTAGAACACATCAGGTCTATTGGTTATGAGCCAGACTTGGGTTCTGTTAACTTTCTACTGACTGGTATGAGGCGTTCAAGGACCTAATGATTCTGGTTGTTGTGTTTTTTTAGGTGGAGACCCTGTTCAAGGACCAGAGGACACGCATTCATGTGGAACGAGCATCTGGGCTACGTCCTGACCTGCCCCTCTAACCTGGGAACCGGCCTGCGCGCTGGAGTGCACGTCAAGCTGCCCAACATGAGCAAGAACGCCAAGTTTGAGGAGGTTCTCAAGAGGATGAGGCTCCAGAAGCGTGGAACCGGTTGTACAACCTCCATATTAATCTGCTACCTATGACATTTAGCCTTTTGTCCTAAATGTCGACTATTACTCTAGACTACAATGAAGCCATATTTATTCATTGTATTATTTGTGTCTCAGGTGGCGTGGACACAGCCGCAGAGGGCGGAGTGTTTGACATCTCCAACGCAGACAGACTGGGCTTCTCTGAGGTGGAGCTGGTGCAGATGGTGGTGGATGGAGTCAAGCTGCTGGTGGACATGGAGAAGAGGCTGGAGAAGGGCCAGTCCATCGACGAGATCATGCCCGCACAGAAGTAAAGGCAGCCGACAACAAGCCAACCAACCAGTCCTTTAACTTTACCCTCTACCCCCTCGTTCCCCTGCCCTCCCCCCCCCTCCCCAATGTCTGAATGAATGTCTGACTCCTGAACACTCTGTATTAGTCCGGATTGTTTGTGTATTTAAAACTGAAACGGTTCCTGAACAGTGAGGCTGGATATGAAATAAAATCCTGGCTCAACTTTGTCTGCAACTGCTTGTGTTCATTCACTGATTCTCACTTATGTTTCATTTGGTCCTGACTTTGTATTTCCTAAAAGTCAATGAAGCTTAATGGCTAGTGGGTTCTGGTATCTTGATAAAGCTACACATGCAGCCATGCTACTGAAGTTTAAACCATCTCAAGGTTTCACTGGTGTAGATTAAAAGTATTATCCAAAAATCTACTTTAGAATTACAAGAGGGAAAGGAACAAACATTCCCTCCCTGAATGCACCACATGTTGGTACAGGTGTCAGGTAAAAGCAGATCCAATCATGTGTACAGATTATATTAAGACTTAATCAGATTTATACTTCAGTGATCAGGAGCCAAGATACTGCAATTGCATCATGGGAAATGTAGGCTCCAGTATTTTTGCTAGTCGCAGTGAGTTGCCCAACTTTCTTGATGTGTGATGCAATCATAAGCATCTAAATGGGAGCCGGTTTGTTACACATTTAACTTCCTTTCCAGCTGTAGTGAGAACGAAAATTGCCAATATTTGATAAATTTCAGGTTGTAATATAGGTTTTTTCACCAAATGTAACCTTGATCTACCACTAACTCAATTTGATCATGTGGCAGTTTAAAGAAATGTTACCAGAACAATACTACTAATCCTTTTTCGAAGGGATCAAGAAGAATAACTTAAAGATTTCCAAATAATTACTAAAACATGTAATGATAGCGTATGTCTATAATTTACAAGCCAACAAGTATCAACCCTTTTCTTTGGTACATTGAACAAACACCTCAAATCTCCTGCAAGAAGCTCCACACAAACTTTAATACATTTTCTTCTTTGTGTCCAGATATACAAATGTGAGAGACGTGACGTTTCAAGTTGACAGACACTTTAATTGAGACATGAGCGACGCCCCTTTTTTAACCATGTGGGCATTTACACGGACTCCCCATCATCTCCAATCCTTTTAAACGAAATACAAAAAGAAAAAACAAAATGGAGTATTGCAGTGAAGCTGTCTTTGAAAGAAAAAGATACATTATTTACACTGAAAACGAGAAAGAAAAAAAAAAGCTACGTATTTTTATTCATTTTTTTGAGGAGAAAAAAAAAAAAGAGAAATAAATAAGACTAGAAATGTTTTTTTTTTTGTCCACATTCACAGCATGACAAATCATATTCAACTCGTTAATGTCGACCCCGTGTGGCCAGAGAATAGACTGAGATATTAGTAGGTAATTCAGTGATTATTGCCAAAAGCCTTAATCTATACATTATAATATTCAATACATACTCTTGTATTTTTTTGTTTTTAAAAAAAGGAGACATTTGGAAACTGCTACTTGGATGATTGTACAGCTTAAATACTTCTTCTAGAATATAATATATGTATATTTTTTAAACCCCCTTATTTTTTTATTTTTTTTCATAGCTTTAACTCGTTGGCAACTTTGGAAGCAATGTTTTTGAATGCGATTGATGATCCGGATATCCGTTTGAATCTGACGCCGTTGAGTGACAGGCGCGGGAGCTTGCAAACCTCCATCTCCCATTGGACCAAATTTTCGGCACGTCCGTCGCCGTGGACACATAGAAGCAGGAAACTCTCTTGTTGTTCGTAGTCGCAGTTGTTTGCGTCGAGGACTTTGCGGATCTCGCGCATGATGTCGCAGGCCTCCATGGAGCTGGTGGTCCTCATACTCCAGGTGAATCGCAGGGAGCGGGGTTTACTGCTGTCTTTGTTTTCCCCTTTCTGATCCCCAGGTACATGGCGACTGTGGGGGAGTAAAAAAGATATACAAATAGACAAGTTTTAGCATAGCAAGATTGGTTCACCATTTTTTTTTTTTTAAAAGGTAGTCAGTGATTCTGGAGAATGCTTGTTGTCAAAATAACTTTGTGAAAATCTGTGTATATCTCCTCAGGATCCACTACTGTAATATTTAGTGTAATATATGTGTGCTGAAAAAATATCCAGTGTTAATGCACAGCCTAGGCTTTTGTAAACGGGCATTTGCTAGCTATGGTGGGCCCACTTTGTTTACATACCGGTTTACAGAGCATAGGCTGTGCTTTTCAGCACACAAACAGTACGGACAGGTAGCGGATCGCGGGGAGATATTCACTCATTTTGACGACAAGCGTTCTACAGAATTGCTACTCCACCTTTAATTCTTCACCAAATATCAGGTCAGAAGTAAAAGGAATTGTTCGACTTTGTTTTTTTTAATTCACTTTCTTGCTGAGAGTTAGATGGCTACTGTGTGGACAAAGTATTCAGATAATGTTTCTTAAGGTGTTAATACCAAACTCTGAAAATAAAAGCTTGCATTCAAAACCAAAATTAGGTAAAATGTAGAGAGTATTTTCAAATTAAAAGCCCTGATGTTGCAGTGAAATGTTTTCCTCTACTATCTGATGATTGTGGATTAATCTTCTTGCTGCATCAATGTGTATGTTGCATTTTAACTGGACCATTTCACAACAGCAAGAAGTGAATTTCATGAACTATTCCGTTAAATGATATTTACTTGTGTCCGATTTTTTTTAGTTTTTGAGTCGAGCTCCCAGTTTAAGCCTCGTCGCGAATCGACATTACATCCAGGTCACAGAATTAAACATTAATTTAACAAAAACGATTTTGATATGATCAGATAAAACAAATACAAATATGAGTTAATATAAATTCAGAACTGTAACGGAAGAAAACAAAGTCTAGGAATCTGGAAAACATATTTAACTGTCCTTTCGATTTAACTACCATACTTTTTGGTAATAGATTTCCTTGGAAAGCTCTGTGACTGTGAAGGTAATGTGTAAACTGGGGCTTGACACATCCATGCTGTAATAAAGGCAGATGTTTCAGAGAGTATATAAGGAGCAATTATTAGAATTGTTTTAGGTCGTCAAAAACAAACATAACACCATGCTAACACATGAGTGAAGTGCCATGCAAACATACAAATAAAAACTCAAAAACAAGGCAAAACACGAATAGCAACAAAAACACTTTAAATCAGCATTCAAACATTCAAAGCAGAGTGGGTTTATCCTGTGTATAATGAAGGGAGGGTCTTTGAGGGGGGGGCTGGAGCACGTTGAGACTGCAGACAAACTGAAGCTACGTTTAAATATATACGTAAATAAATAGATAAGATACATTAATAAATAAGGGGTTGGGGGGTGTTTGGGTAAACCTCACCTTGAGCCCTCAAGTCTCCCGTTTCTCTCAAACTCGGTTGAGACTCTGAGAAGACGCGAAGACGAAACAACCAGACGGAGGGGGGGGGGGGGAAAAAAGAACAAACAAAAAAAGATGTGGATTGTGCACGACATAAAAAAATACTTTACGTTCAAAATCAAAATCCAGTGAATTTAAAAAAAAAAAAATACAAAAATATAAGAAAAAGTGACGGAGAGAGAGATAGGAGAGAGCAGCGACAAGGACTGTGAAACCACCACCGAAAAAAATTAAAAAAAATATATATCAAAAACAACAACATATATATAAGAGAGATTTTCCTTCCAAAATACTTGAAGGAAAATAACAAAAGACAGTGATGGAATGTTCGGACCGTGAACCCCAAAAAAAAACTGAAACCAACAACAGGTTTGGAGAGCAAGACAAAGTAAACAAGTAAACAAGTAAACAGCCTGTTTAACAGACAGCAGGACGGAGATGCATCAGGTGGACTGTGTAAACAACAACAACAACATTCGCCGGTGGGAGGAGTCAGGTTGGACAAGCTTCAGAGTAAACAAGGAGGGAGGTGATCTGAATGATTTACAATCTAAAAATCTGAACTGCGAAAAGCTCCAAAAATAAAAAATTGTATTCCTTTTTTTTAAATATCTAAAATATAATTTTACATATTGTTTAAAACAAATTCATAGGAAATATCCCTTTAATTTGTCCACTGTGGGGAAATAAATTAAGAGTGATTAATGACAGTATGTTTAAATACGGATTTTTGTTTTTTCAGGTTTTTAATTTGCTCAATTAGACAAAAAAAAATGTTTTCCCTAAATATACTTAATCATGATTATATTAACCATTATTGCAATATAACATTTTAATCCATATTAGCCAGAAAATAATATTTTTTAAAAACAGAAACACCAGCATTTTTGCAGGCATTACTGTCCATTTCTGTCTCGTTGATAGAGTATAGTAGATAGGAAAGCTGAAGTGATTCAAAGCCTGAATCACTTCCAAACAAAGGACAAAAATAAACTATTTGCTCTCGATAGGACGCTAAGGGTCGGGGCTCCCAGCATGCACTGCAGCCTCAGAACAGAACAACAGGACGGGGTGGAGACAGGAAGTGACTCATCGACAGTCAAAGAGACTCGACAACAAGAGGGTCTGCCGTGACATCACACAAGACCGAGGGAGTGAGAGGGAGATAGTGTCACATAACGACACTCAAAACCTTTAGTTAAAGCCCCTGTAAACCCAAATACACTAAATCCTTCTAACTATGTACTTTGGGGAGTTAGTTAGTTGCATGATAGTAAAGCATCTGAAAAGAGTTAAGGGATATGTATCAATCCAAATGAAAGATATTGTCATTTAAGTTTGATAAACTTTACAGAAATTCGTTTTTTTAGATGAGGCTATGGGCTATGCTCTTGTTCTCATGACACATTAAGTATTTTGAACCAATCACAGCAGTTCTCTGACCGAACATTCTATAAAAACAATGCCTGTTCCAATGTTGGCCCGTCCTATCAAACTGTCAAAAAAAATAGTAGCTGTTTTTTTTTTGTTTTTTTTTCAACCAAGTTTATAACATTTATGAACATTTATTTTGAAATTAGATTTTTGTAGAAGCTTTTTGAGACACCAAACTTTGATACAATATTGGGTGTATAATATATTTTGACTATTTTAAATCAGGTTTCCAGAGGCTTTAAGTTTTTGAGAAGAAGAGATTTGAGGGATGGAAACATTCCCTTACTCTAGATCTTCATCTTCCTACAACTCTCTATATCTTCTGCTGCTGAATCTGAAAGAAAAAAACGGGGAATCGGAAAATAATAAAGATTTTCTCTCAATGGAAACATGACAAAGAAAGTGTTAGAAAGAGGGAGAGAGAGAGAGAGGGGGGGGAAAGCTATAGAGACTTTACCCAAAATATAAAATAATACACAGATACTATTGGACAACACCAAGATTAAATAGAGTAATTACTAACTATTAGTGTTGGGGAATTGTATTTGAAATGCCCAACAAGTCAGTGTGCCTTTCTGTCATCCGATTTTTTTTCTTATACAAAAAGATTAAAAATAAATGAATAATAAATAAATTGTTATTTGATTTTGTATTCAAAATACAAAAATGTAAATACAAGGTGTTTAAAAAAATAAATTAAATAATTCACACTGGTGTGAAATGGCTTCTAATCTGCTGATTAAATTAACTGATTTTAAAAAAAAAATTTAATGGTAAAGAGTTTATTTCTACTATGTGTAAAAGTTACAAGATGTGATCCACTAATCACTGCCATGCACCTGACCCAACAAACAAAAAAAAAAAAATTACAAAAACGAAAAAGAGTAAGAAAGAGTTGAGAGGAGAGGGAAAGAATATTAAAAATGTCTGACATGGGTGGCAGTAGAAAGCATATGTATGAATGAATTGATGAATGAAAGAGGCAGTAAGGCAGTAGGACAGGCGTTATGAAGAGACTGTAGAGGGCAGAAGACTTACTAAGGGTCTTTGCTCCCTGGGTGGGAGGAGGGGTCATGGCTGGCCCTGATTTGGCCGTCTGGCGTTTGGCCGGGTCAATAGTGACCCTGCAGGAAGCAGCAAGAGGTCAAAGGTTAAATAAAGCTCACAGGAAGGTTAGGAGGGAGGGAGACAGAGAAGTTATGAGGAAAGGAGGGATGGATGGAGTTTATTTTACTAGATTTTTTTTATCATCAAGGGCGTGGTCTTTTCGATTTTTTGGAGAGAAAAAAAATTCCACTCAAACTCTGCCCTTGCATTTAAATGACACCTGCTTGCGCTCAGATTAAACTTTGATTTTCAAACTGTATTCTCGTGTTTAAATATATTGTTGCTAGCACAGATTTCTTTTTTTTTTGGGCTAAAAACTAAAGGCAGTCGTCCAGTCGATTGTAGAGGCTGGTGGTTCGATCCCCCGTCTCCCCGCCACATGTGGCCCAGAAACAGCTCCGATTGTGAGGAGAAGAATTGAAGCTGGAGCCAGGGAATCTATGCGAGCTACAATATATAATTGAGTACGAGCGTATACAGTTTGAGCAGAAGTAAATGTGAAAGCAAGCGGGAGCAATTTTGAACGCGAGGGCAGAGTTTGACATGAAATCAATGAATCATGTTCTCAAAGGGAAAGACCGGAGGCTCTTGAAGAAGAATAGAAAAAAAAAACCTCAAAAGGACGGAGGTGATTGAACTTAGGAACATACTGAAGAGGAGGAAAATGACAAGAAAAACTCGCTGGTAAAGTGTCAAGACGTTTTTCTTTTTAAATTTCAGAAATGTACAGAGAGTCAAAACCGACAAAATGTGTTTTAAGTAAAGTTGTCAGAGGAGTCAAGTAAAAAGAAAAATTTATACTTTTAAATTAACCTCAAAATAAGTTTAAAAAGAAGATTTAATGCTTCATTTTATTGTAAACAAACAAACTAATCTACCAATCATATCATTGGGTTTTTGAGAAACTGATGGACAATTTCCATAGAAGAAAATAAAATAGATAAATCAATAATCAAAATATTAGGTAATTGCAGCCCTGGTCCTGAGGCCATAGAAAATCAATTGAATTGATGTTGAATAAAATAATAAAATGGGTTTACTCTTTTGTAAAACCAACTGAAAGTTTAATAAAAAATCTAAATCCAATTTAATTATCTAACAATACTATAAGATTATGTTCTCAGTTTCATCTTTGACTCGTCTGAAAACCTTTCACTACATTTGGTCTCCGTAGCGATGAGGACAAACATTAAAAAACAGAAATAAAGTGAAAAGTGATAAACGTGAGATGGATGAAAGATGACATCATAGTTCACAGCAGATCCATCCATCGGCCACAAGAGGGCGCCACCAAAAAATAAAACATCAGAAGTGTGTAGACAATTTGTGTTTTCAACCGTAGATTTACCTCGACTTTATAATGAGATTTAGAGTTTATCCATGAAGATTGAGTTAATGTAAAAGATTATATTGTTAAAGATTATTCATAAAAGTTATGATATTTAATGCTTTTTTATTGTCATTTATAAATCATGTTATGTTTAACCCCAATACACTGGAGGACTTTGAAAACCCCAATAAAAAAAAAGTTGAAAAATAAATAAAAAATAAATAAAAAAAAATTTATGAGCTGACCTAAAATCATGTTTATAAACAAAACCACTTCTGATAAGGGGAAATTCTTCTTCAAATCATTCACCAAAGAACCAGAGACATTGTTCAGGAACACCAACTGGTCCCCCAACAACAACAAAAAAAAAACAAGACAGAAGCTGCACTAAGGACCAAAGAACTGACCAACAGGCCTTCTAGAAACTATTTACTTTTAGCTTAAATTCCTTTCAAACTATGCAAAGCCTTATGAAGACACATACACCGACTGCAATGTATTCACCAAGCACCACAACCTTTCTGAGCTCCTGCGCCAGTGTCTGGGGGAGGGGGGAGGGGAAGGGGGGGGGGCGACACCAGTTTATAAATGCTGCCATACTGAGAAATACAGAGAGTTTTGTGGAGCTGATATGCTCCATAAAACTTTGTGTCAACTCAGTTTGGCGATGACTTGAACGAGCCGTTATCGTTTCAATTTAAAAGTTACGCACTATAGCTTTAAAAAAAAAAACAACTTCAAATGCTCCGTCTAACATGTGCAGTTTCAACAGCAGAGAGCGTGTGTGTGTGTGGTGGTTGTGTGTGTGTGTGAGAGAGAGAGGGAGGGTGAGTTTGGGCTGTGTTGTGTGTGTGTGTGTGTGTGTGTGTGTGTGTGTGTGTGTGTGTGTGTGTGTGTGTGTGTGTGTGTGAGGTGTGTGAGAGAGAGAGTGTGTGTGTGTGGTGTGTGAGAGTGTGAGAGGTGTGTGAGAGAGAGAGAGTTCGGTCGTTAACAACAATCACTGGGGCCAGAAAACAAACCAGGATCAATGGCAGCGACCCCATGCAGCGGAGGCAGAATGTGTTAGTGGCAAAGCTGCTCGTGTTGTTGGTTCAAATCCTCTGATTGCTCAAGGAGTTCGGTCTGCTCTCACAATCAGACCAACCACAGCCACAGTTTAGCACATTTACACACACACACACACAGAAAATACCTGATAATAACCTAATAATGCTTAATTTTACTGATAAAATAGTCATTTACATTGACCCTTTTACATACTGTGTGCGCACTGAAAAAAAAATCCAGTGTTAACACAGCCTAGGCTCTGTAAACAGGTATGGTGTTGTCTACATTAGGCCCACTTTGTTTACATACCTATTTTTTTTTAGATGGAAGTTTACAGAGTCTAGCTCTTTTTAATGCACACACATTATAGAAAAGGTAGTGATTCACTGATTTTTTCAACAAGCGTTCTCCAGAATCACTGCCTCCACCTTTAAATACTATATTGTTAATCCCAATATACTGACGTCTAACTGTGTGTGTGTAAATGAACTCTTCTGCTAAGCGTTGTTGTGTTAGTTCAGTGCCAGCAGCCCCACGCATCTGGACAAGTCTCGGACGAAAAAGTTTTCAGTGAGATTTTTTGTTTTTTTTGGAGCAAAAGATTGAGAGAGAGGGAAAAAAATAAATAAATAAAATAAAAGGCAGTCCAGGAGTCCTACCTTTTGGTAAACCTGAATGACATGTTTCTACAAACAGAATCAGACAAAGAAACAGTGAAAATGGTGAAGGAGGAGTGAGAGGAACGAGGGAGGGAGGGAGTGAGAGGAAGGAGGGAGGGAGGGAGGGAGGGAGGGAGGGAGGGAGGGAGGGAGGGAGGGAGGGAGGGGGGTTCTGAATGAGTGACAGAATGTGGTGATTGGAATCATCAACAGTGGACATTTTTCTTTTCTTTTTTCATTTTTTTTTTTCATTGATTTTCAAAATGATTTCAATTCCTCATTTCAGGTCAGTCATTGCAGGAGGGATGTCGCTGCCTGGACGCTGCTGGAAGTTTTTTTTATTTTTATTTTTTTTATAAATTTATTTATACATTTTACGCACCAACTTTATAACAAGGTAAATGGTTGAGCATTTATTAAAAAAATAAAAAAATCATTGTTTGCTGACTTTTTTTATTATGTAACAGAGTTATTGTTGGAGATGAAATATCTCAGGAAATATATTTAAAAATAGCCGTCATAATGTCCTTGAATAAAAGCAAGTGGTGGAAGATGTACTCAAATGTCAAAAAAATCTCTTTTTTGTCTGTTATTTGCATAGTTTTTCAGTCTTTGTTTTGATTTACTTTGCACTTGATTATTTTTGTAATATAGTGGAGTAGAAGTCAAAAGGATACACTGGATATTATTTAAGTAGTAACACCTCAAAATAGTTTAGAAGTACAGTTAATGAGTATATGATTAAACTTTCCACCACTGCATATAAAGCCCCAGTGTGTTGTTTTGACCTGACAAGCCAACACCTTAAGAGATTCACTTTACTATAATAACAAGGGCAGCAGCCAATACTCACAGTAGAGAAGCCGGGTTATATTACTTTTGCTTGGAAAATAACTTGATTTATTATGAAAAAATAGTTCAATGTTTTGACTGGAGTTCTTATTTAACAGGCTCCAGTTTGCTTTTGAAAGTGTTACCAGATTTGAACCAAGGATAACACCAACTGAAGGTGAGATTTCACTATCATTTACACCTAGTATATCATTTAAAAGTATATACACTGTTAAAAAAATTATCTCTCCAGGAGTTTTAAGCAAAAATATGATCAGCATACATCTTCAAAGAAATGTAAGAACTTAATTTAGTTCAAATTTACCCAATTTAACCAATAAAAATAGCTTAAATTTCATTAAAAAGTAGGTTGAATTTTAGTTAGTTCAGAGGTTGTTCCAGGTCTTAATGGCAGACGTCCAGGCAGCCACAGATTTACAATTGTAAGACTTGAGAATAAATCACATGGTACAGGACAGTAAAGTGTCTCCTCACCCATCACTCTAACTCTACACAGCTCAGTGTTGATTGGTCACAATAGATAAACAGCACAGTTCAGGGATGGAGTCTCTCACTTTCTATTACAATCTCAATGTTTACTTTTAAAAAGTGAATAGAAATTATTATAAGCCCCTTTTACACTGCCCCTAAAACCTGAGAATATTTCTGCTTTTTTGTACGTATTGCTCTACAGTGTAAATGCTAATGATAAAGATCTATCCGGCAATCTTGTAGTAAGTAAGTAAGTAAACTTTATTTATATAGCGCCCCTCACAGACCAGGTCACAAAGCGCTTCACAATGGGAAGCAGATTAAAAATATACATACATTTGAAGTAGTCTAGTAGGATTCCCTAAGCATTTCCGGGATGCATTAGCTGTCTTAGCGTAACAAGGGCGTTTTTTTAAAGACGTGCTAAAAGTTCTACTATAACTGTGATGTTAAATTTCCATGCAAACTAACACTCAAACCGGCACAGTTTGGAATTTCTCAGCACCACACAACAAAAGAAAAAAAAAAACAGTAGGTCGATTGTTTTGTCTATTCGATGCTCCACCATGTCACATCCATGGTGTAAACGAACAAAGCTGGAATATTGGGCAGATTTTAGATCCATCAATATGTTGGAATCTCTATTGATTGAGAATAAATTGAAGCTAATATTTGCGAACTGGTGGGATCAATGAAGTATCTGTCTGTCTGTCTGTCTGTCTGTCTGTCTGTCTGTCTGTCTGTCTGTCTGTCTGTCTGTCTGTCTGTCTGTCTGTTGTCTATCTATCTATCCATCCATCTAGCTAGCTATTCCAACAACATGCCGAAATCTGTGTAAAAGGGGCTATTTATATACATTTCATCATTTCCAAATAAATTAAAACCTTCAAAACCACCTGAAACAGAAAGCTACCCAGACTCCATCCCTTTCACTGTGCTTTAACACACACCCAACCCCCCCCCCCCCATCCACCATCCCGCTGCCTTTACCTGCGTGTGAGTTTGGAGGTGAGCTTGGAGAAGAGGTTGCTGGTGGCCCGGCTGCGGCCCTGGGACAGCGGGGTGGGTCGTCGTGGGACAGGGTGGGGGAGGCCGGGGGTCCGTTGTAGGTGGCGGTGCGTCGGTCTCTGAGCTGGCCCCCGTGGAAGGTGCTGCGGGAGGCCGTGCCCCTGGGGAAGCGCAGGCGGTCGGGCGTGGAGGCGTTGGCGACGCTGTGGATCGACGCCACCGGGTTACGCTGGGTGCTGCCCGGGGAGACGGCTACACTGCTGGAGAGGGGAGAGAGGCAGGGGGGGAGGGGAGGCAGTGTTAAAACATGAGAGGTGGAAATATAACAGATTTTTCACTTGAAGTTTTGCGAAAGTTTGACACTATGGATTTGTAGTTCCTTGTTGTGTTTTTGGATGGTTTGTATGGAATTTGTTCATATTTTTTGTATTGTGTGTGTGTGTGTGTGTGTGTGTGTGTGTGTGGGATAGTGTTAAAACACGAGAGGTGGATATAACAGTTTTTGCACTGCAGACGTGTTGTGGGCTTTACCTGTACGTAAAATGTTGTCTATTCACAACAATGTCCTGGTGTTTGAGATGGAAGAGACCTATTTATTTACTTACTATTATTTACTAAGCATATGTAAATGTATGCTGAAAGGGGGAGGGGGAGAGGGAATTAAACATGATAGGTTGGACAGTTTTTTCACTGCTGAAGTTGTTAAAGTTTGACACTGTGGATTTGTAGTTCCCTGTGGCCTTTTTGGATGGTTTATATGGAATTTATATTTTTACCTTGTGGATTTTGTTTCTATTGTTTGTATGTTTATATATATATATTTATATATATATAAAAAAGCAAAAACTTTATGAATATTGAATGTTATCTGTGAACAGGGTGTAGTGAATGCATTGGAACAGCAGGGGGAGCCGGTGAGCACCTCAGTAAACCAAGTGAACCTTTTATACACAGTCAGTCAATGCAAGGAGCAGGTTGAAGGATCCAGACAGGAGAAGAGTCAAAAGGAAAGAGTGACAGCAGGACAGAGGAGAGATCAGTCGGGCTTGAGTGACAGCTTGTTATTGCCACGGAGACGGGGTGATTTCTCCAGTTTCACGGTGATGCAAACATGGAAAAATATCAATAGGATCAAGGCCTGGCAGCTTGAGTTCAGTGTGATACATATCTTTCTCTTTTTTCCTTCCGCATCCTCATGGAGGGCAACAGAAGTTACGCACTATAGCTTTAACTTAAAAAAACAAAAAAACATTAACAAACTTTTTTCATCATAATGAGATTAACTGTTTGGTGCTTGTAGCTGATGAGCAGTTTCAGACACTGACAACAACAAACAAGACTTCCTCTCTCGCGCCTCTCTGAAGGAAATGGCTCAGGTCCTCCGGTGGTCCATATGGTTTAGTCGCGGGGTTACAGAGAGTGGAGCCGGGCTGGATGTGGGTTAGCGAAGGGGGCCAGACATAAGAGTAGACAGACGAACGGGTCGGATAGATAGGTTGGTTGGTAGGTAAGGGGGGGCTTGGGTATAACAGTATCTTTGGTTACTTGGCCCTGATAAGCCTTACTTTGGGGTGTCGTAGTCCAGAGTGTAGTAGGAGTGTGGCAGTGTGGAGCGGGACCCAGCTTGGCACACATACAGCGGGCCGACCGTTTGGTGTCTGAGGCGAACTGAGCCGGTGGAAGAGCCCAAAGCAGCCGCCCCAAAGCCAGACGACCGGCTAGAGCCACAAGCCACGTCACTCATGCTGCTCATGTCATGTGATGTGAGTGGGACAATATCCAAAATAATAAGACGAAGAAAAAAAAATAATAATAACCCCCCCATCCCACCCCATCGCGAACCACACACAAACAGGCAGAAATGAAAAAAGAAAAGATGAGAGAAATGAGAAATGCATAGAATAGAAAGAAATAAATAAAGGAGTGGAAGCAAAGTAAGTCTTTTTGGTAACACTGGAGAGAATCAGACCTTAAAATGGTGAAACGCTGCTATTAAAAGTTCAACCTGAATGAGTTTGAAAGGCTGACATTGAGCATACAAAAATCTCCATATTTAACAGCCTTGAATTTGACCAAATCTCTGTTCATAATGAGAATATTTTGCATTCTTGTTGGGTTGAAACATCTCTAAAAAACAGCATTTAACTAGTGGTGAAGTATATATATTTTTAAAGAATAAAAAAAATAAGCTTGAAATGGAAGCCGTTACAAGTTTAATCTCAATAGAAACCAAGATGATTAAATGTAAAGTGATAAAACTGTGTGTGTACATTACTTAAGAAGATGCTTTGTTTAACCCAACCCTGCTTCTCTCTGTGCTGCATTGTGCTGTTTTTTTAAAAATGTTTTAGTGAGTAAATCAGGTCAAAGTTAAATAGTTGGAGTTATCGCTGATTTTGACAATAAGTGATTTTGACAACAAGAAGAGCTTACTCCACCTTTTAAGCACAAGTCTGGCAAAGGAAAGCACTAACTAGTAGTAAAAAAATAATAATAATAATAATAATATTTAAAAAAAAAGGACTGGCCACAATTACAGATCTAACCAAATTAAAAACCAAAATAACAACAACATATAATGAAACTTTGTGTCTGTGTTTTACTAGTTAAGACACTGAAACCCACACCATTCTGCATTCTTCCATTTGATGTTTTTTAAAGTGTGTGTGTGTTGAAACCAGGTCAAAGTGAACCCCCCCCCTCCCCCCTCAACGTATAATAAAACTTTGTGTCTATGTTTTACTAGTTAAGACACTGAAACCCACACTCTTCTGCATTCTTCCATTTTATGTTTTTAAAGGTGTTCGTGTTGAAACCAGGTCAAAGTGAACCCCCCCACCCCGCCCCCCCTCACCTGTTCTCCTTCCCGTTGGGAATGACGGAGAGCCGGTCCGTGTTGTTTCTGTCGCTGCAGACGTACGTGTTCCTGCGGGTCATCCCTGCTGACGCCGTGTTATTCTGCATAGCAACAGAGACACATGACATGGTTGTATATGTTATTAAAAACAAACGGGTTTTAGTCTTGTTTAGTTTCAAGCATCTGTGGTTTCGATCCCCCGTCTCCCCGCCACATGTCGAAGTGTCCCCGAGCAAAGAGACACTCAACCCTAAATTGACCCCCGATAGTTAGCCTGCTATCGGTGTATGAATGTGTGTCTGAATGGTAACAGCATATCTCCCTTGAAAAAGAGTCTCCGGTCTCAATGGGATTTACCTGTATAAATAAAGGTTAAAAAAAAAATAATAGTAAAAAAATATCAGTAACTCTGCCATTCCTTCTTAACCCATTGATGACTATGGCAATCTAGGATGCATGTCCTTAATGCCTGGAGGTTTTCTGAAAAAATAGTACGAATTGTCAAGTCTACCAAAACCTTAATATCTAAGCCTGTGTAGCACATAGAAACATGAAATAAAATACATTTAAAAGTTAAGGTTCACAGGTTTTATTTAAACATGCTCCCTTAGCGCTTACAAACCAACAAATATTTCTAAAAATCGTCAAAATTAGATGAATTAAAAAAATATTAAATATTGTTAATAAATAGATGCAATGTGTTGTGTGATTTTCGTCAGTAGTCTATAGTAGACCTTGATTCTGCGCACCAAACGCCACTAACTGTTCTGTCGCCGACATAGCTGGCGTATTTTTTTTATTATTTTTTTAATTTTTAATTTTTTTGATTGACATGATTTTCGGCAAACCACACAACTTTTGGGTGGTCACGTGGTCTTAAAAAAATCAACAAAACCCACCTCATGTGTATTTGAACCAATGACAGTGCATTCAATGCTGGGAATGCCATGAAAATTAGATAAAGTAATAATGCTGCACGATGCAGCATCAGGCAGGAGAGCCAATGTGGCATCGCGCAGCAGCCGTCATCAATGGGTTAAGACATGGACATAAAATATGATCCATTATATTGTTAGAATCGTATCAACTAGCAAATCATTCTTCAGAGCAGAAAGAATAAATATATTGTTATCAATTTAAGTCATTCAATTAGTTATAAAACGTGTATTCTATATAAATAAAAAGGTTTAGAATATGCTGCTGTAACTCACGCTGGGTCCAGTGGTGGCCCCTTTCCGGCGGTCCGGTATGTCGGCCTTGTTTGGGTTGTTGGCGTTGCCTAGCAGCGGGCTGGAGGGCGGGGCTGCGCGGCTGCCGGGGGTCCCAGGCTTACGCAGCTGCACGCCGCCGCTCTCCTCTTTGCTGCTGTTCTCTGCCGTGGTCGTCTGACTGCGCTTTGGGTGGGCGGCCGGCACGTTCTGACCCACTACACACACACACAGAGACACACACACACACAGAGACATACACAGAAACACACACACACACACACACACACACACACACAGAGACACACACACACACAGAGACATACACAGAAACACACACACACACACACACACACACAGAGACATACACAGAAACACACTCACACAGAGACATACACACACACACACACAGAGAGAGACACACACACACACACACACAGAGAGACACACACACACACACAGAGAAACACAGACACACACACACGGATCTTAATACACATTTGAATAGACTTGATTTTATGTGATGCCTTCATTTTTGTCGTATTTTCGTCGCATTTTGCCCTAGCCCCTTTAACAGGTGCAGTCAGTGATTCTGGAGAACGCTTGTTGTCAAAATCTGAATATCTCCTCTCGATCCGCTAGCTGTCCGTACTGTGTGTGCTCTGGTGTTCACACAAAGCCTAGCCACTGTAAACTAGTAGATGTTAACAAAGGGAATGTTAACAAAGTGGGCCCATCGTAGCTAGCAACATGCCCGTTTACAGACCCTAGGCTGTGTATTAACACTGGATGTGTTTTCAGTGCACACACATTATTGACAGATTGTGAGGAGATATTCACTGATTTTGATACAAAGTGATTTTGACAACAAGCGTTCTCCAGAATCACTGACTCCACCTTTGAGTTTAAAGTGTTTTTATATAAAAATGTGACGACCTAGATTTGGAAACAGCAAACAGATGCTGACTCAGACGTAATCATCAGCACATTAACTATACTTAAACAAAGCCGGGTGATGGAGTTCATATTTGTCTCCTCTTTGTTTTCATTCAAAATAATCCGCCCGAGGCCACATTCCAAATCCCAGAATAGACCTGTGGCTGCAACTGATGTTTTCACTTTCCACGGAAAATCTTCCAACAACAATTTAGACAATTGAATCAGCAAAAACACAAGAAGAAAATCACGGGTTCAAGCTTCTAAAATGTGAATATTTTTAGGTTTTTCTCAAAATTCCATGACAATAAACTGAATATCTTGAGTATTATGGACAAAACAAGCTCTTTTAGTTGATAAATGTTGACTTCTAGAAACTATGACAGACATTTTTCACTATATTTTGACATCTTAAAGACCAAAAAATCATAGAAAATGTAGGAAATATGCAACTTAATTGATTATAAAACATATTTCCTAAAGCCCTACATGTGTGCATTTGCTGATATTGTGTGGTTAAAATGTAATTTAAAACATTGTTATTTCCAGAAATGGTGCCATGGTTTTGTTTATAAGCGTGTGGCAGTTATTTAGTCTGGAGAGATGACGTGGGACACACTGAGGTTATTGACAAAGTGTTATATCACAGTGAACAACACTGAGCAGAACAAATAAACTAAAAGGTTAAAGTGCCCCCAACATGTGACTGCTTTGATTGACCTGCTTCTATATCGGCCTGACAACAAGCTACTGCCAGAAAGCAACGTGTATTACTGTAAACAGACACGTTTTAGCAGTGGAGACACTACAGACAAAAACATTTATTTAATTTTTTCAAGCATTGGTCAATTTCAAGATTTTTGTCTATTTTGCTTCCATACGGGGAAGAAAAAAGGGGAAAAAACTTATTCATTGTACTGTAATTGCTTCACAAATCTTTTGTTGAATAAAAAAAACCTTTGAAAGTATTTTGCTTCCATAACATGTCTTCTTTCATACTAGTATTAATATTAGTAATTATAATTAATAATTGAAAATGTTACATGTAGGTGTTTATTTGACTAAACCTTTGCTGTTTGTGTCTGTATATTTCTCCTATACAACCATCTTTAACAGCCATTATCTCAACATCACTTCCCCCCCCCCCCAATATTCTGAACCAAAAATATCAACTTCTAAAATCAACTAAACTTGTTATAATCATTCTTGGCACTATTCTGAAGGTTACAACTTGAAGGATTTGTTCGTATGTTGTTAATTGTCTGATTTATGATACTTTTCTTCTTAAAAAAAAATGTAAACGTGTAGAAAATGAATTTTATTTTTAAAAACCTATCGTGTGTCCTGCTCACCTTGCTCACTGTAGCGCCTCTGTTTGGATGAGACGCTCCTCTGGACTTTGTGTGAAGGCGACTGGCCGTTGACCTCGCTGGCTGGCCGGGGTTTAGCCAGGGACAGGTTGCTGCTGGAGGCCGACTCAGTGGGCTCATGCTGGGGGAAGGACAGACGGATATGGGTCAAAACATCCAGGACATTCACACACAGACTCTTAAAATGCAAGTTAACATATTAGTCCGACTGATATCGTACTAAAATGCAATTTCTCAAACTCGAGCTAAATAAATCGATTCCCCTCCTGGGACAAGGACAGTAGCTCAATTAAACGGCCTAGTCGAGCTATGACCGTAGCTCAACTAACACTTAACTGTGCATGATTGCTTCATTTAATTTTTATTTCGAACGTGTAAAAGAAAAACAGAAAATAATGATGTTACACAAAGCAGAAAGCCTAATACATGAGACAAACACTTGCTGATTTGAATAACATGTTCAGAAAGGAGTGGGAAGAAGTTCACACTTTCGTTTACGTGAGTGACAGATTAAGTGACTTATTGTCCTGTATAAACAATAACAGTGTGTTGTTACCTCTGAGGCCTTCCTGCCCAGCAGCAGGTATGTCGCTGTGATCTCGTCGTATTTCATCTTGGCCAAAGATTCCTGGATCTCCTCCAGGTTGTAGCCCATCCCCACCATCACATCTAAACACACACACACACACACACACACACACACACACACACACACACACACACACACACACACACACGGAACATTTAGAGACACATCACACAGCCAGCACTTAACAACTCATAGTGCATGAACATTGAAATTGATTGGAAAACTGTTGGTGTTCCTAGTTGGAAATCTGAATAACAATATTATTATGAAACAAATGGAAAACAATTTTGAAAATTCAATAAAATACAGTTGTTTTAATTGACCCTTCGCTTAGCCACTCTCTTGGCGACGCTTTATTGAATATTTTTTTCTCTGAAATTGAGTTTTTTCCCTAATATTAACCACTCTTGCACTTTATTTAGAATTTTTTTTTCACCTATCATGGCCTTAATAGAGTGGCCATTACATTGTTTACTGTTGAAAATCTTTTGCCAATAAAGTTTAAGTGAACAAAATTGGGTAGAATCAACAACAACATAGAAGAAATATCAATAACATAATTTAACAATAAAAATCCTCAGTGTGGGCTTCCTCAGTTGATGCTTCCCACTGGCTTAATTACATGACTTGTTAACTAGGATTGTGTGTTTTGTGTGTGTGTGTGTGTGTGTGTGTGTGTGTGTGTGTGTGTGTGTGTGTGTGTGTGTTGGAAATTATGCATAGGGGTGAAAGCTAACGCACTCGCAGCATCACGCCAGGTGGAGCAGAGCGGTGTTTCCTGCTTTAATCATTTATCTGAGTGTGTGCGTGTGTGTGTGTGTGTGTGTGTGTGTGTGTGTGTGTGCTATCGTGTGTTGTGTGCGTGTGGGTGTGTGTGTGTAATCATCTGTGTGTGTGTGTGTGTGTGTGTGTGTCAGTCATAAAAAGCCTTTTATCCTTTCATCTCGACACCACGCAGCCTTCTGTATTTTTAATAGACTCTGTGCTGTGTATGAAACGTGTTGGAAACCTTTTATAATCAAAGCAGATTGAACATAAAGCTTTTCAGACGGGTCACGGGCTACTGACATGCTCCGATTTCCTGCTACGCTCTGTGTGAGGACGCTGGTTTCTGCTTTTACACCTGGTTTAGAAGTCTAGTTTTTTTTTTTTACATTTATACTTTTAATAAACATCCCTCTATTGGATTGTAATTATTATGTATGTTTAAAGGAATACTTCACCATACGGAACCAGCCCTCTATCATTATAAAATAACTATTATAATATAATGAATGAGGTTTTTCTTCCCTCAGTCTTCCCTCAGTCTTCCCTTGGCCCAGCTGTCCTGTTAACCTGACCCTTACTGTGATGTCACAAGAAGGAACATGTAGGGTTAGACAGTGAGACCTTTTAAAACACTCTTCTTGCCTTTTCTCAGGCTAGGACGAACCCGATTTCATTTTTTTTTTGCACATGTATACTACATAGATAAACCGAGTTCAATACACCTTCATATTCCAACCGGTGAAGTAGGCCTTTAAGGTCCCACCACTATGACATAAAATAATAATTACATTTAAATCAAAGAACCTGCACAATAAAAATTAAAAATTGCAAAGATTTATTTGAGGTAGTTTATAAAGAATCTCCGCTACATAGTTTCTTTCTACCCCCACATTTTCGCAATTTATCCATATATTTTTTTTTTTTAACCTTTATTTATACAGGTAAATCCCATTGAGACCGAAGACTCTTTTGCAAGGGAGACCTGTTTTCCTTTCCCATGTTACCATTCACACACACATTCATACACCGATAGCAGGCTAACTATCGACATTCACACATGTGTTTGTTTGGTGCTAATTATCAGTAGATCAAAACAACAAGGATGCAGCAGGTTATTTATGCTGTCAGATGCTGGTTTGAAATATTTGACCGATTTTATCCAAAATTCTAAATCTGAAAATACCCAAAAACCCACATATGAAAATGACTCATCCTGTCCTACTGATTTCCTAGCTGTCATGGTGGAAAGGTCTCTAAAGCAGCATCAACGTCACACTCTAACCCTCCACTGGAAGCTGAACTAAAGCCATTACTATCGGTGAGTTAACAGCTTCCCTTTGCTGTTTCCCTACTGACTGACAACTTCTAAATTTGGTCAAATTAAACAACATGGAGAGATCTGGCTGACTGACTCTCACAGACATGGCCATCACTACAAAAATACCATTTATAGTTGGAGAATAACACTTTCTTTGTGTAACGACCTGCAGGTTACAATCAGGCTTTATGTAAACTGCTTCAACTGCAATGAATGGTAGACTATTCAATGTCACTTCAACATTGGGCCTATCAGATTAAAGGCCTACTTCACCGGTTGGAATATGAAGGTGTATTGAACTCGGAGATCACAGAAAGAGAAATGTAGGGTTAGACAGTGAGACCATAAAACACTCTTTGTGCCTTTTCTCAGGCTAGGATGATCCGATTTCATTTTTTTTGCACATTTATACTTCATAGGATCTCAGAGTTCAATACACCTTCATATTCCAACCGGTGAAGTAGGCCTTTAAGCCGACAACATTTTTTTGTAAAGGGAGGCATGGAGATATTTTTCTTAAGTCATCAATGGCTGTCTCAAACTAATAACTAATAATACTAACTATAGGTTAGTATGAACAATGTATCACCATTATTTTTTCTAAACATTTTTAGTAATGAAACTGTTGGTATTGTGACAGCACTACAGTAGTTTCATAAGAGTAAAGTTCACATCCCTCCTGAAGTCAAGAAAGTCTAACTCATTTTTGCCATTTGAGACACAGGAACATGGTTTTCTCATTTAGGATGAGGCGGCTCATGTAACTCTTTTGCATTATTCAGGATCCAGGGATTCCTCTGCAACGTTACGACAGCGTCTCTCCCAAAAGCTTTTTATTTTTCCTGCTTCCAAACATGTGCATGAACCTCAGCTGCTGTTACGTAAACGCTCCCTCTACACACACACACACACACCACACACACACACACACAGAGTACAGCTTTCATCTAGGGTGCGATGGGGAAGGCCTCTCTCCCTCTCTCTCTCTCTCTCTCTTTCTATGCAGCTCTACAGATTGTGTTTATTTATTCATAATCACGTTTCATCTTTTCCATGTAAAGCTTCTTCTGAACTGAACTAATGAGAGCTGAACTGTGCGTCCCGGAGCGCTAACCTCGCTAACGCTAAACGACTTTTCACCATCAAACCACATCATCCAGATTTTACTGTAATAAACACAAAATATATATGTTTTTTTTGTTTTGTTTTTAGCCTGTGCACTTTTTTTGGATCGCAATAAAACAAGGTGTCAGCAGCCCAAAGCTGATAAAGCTTGAGAAAAACTTCTAAATATTTTACTTTAAAGTAGGGCTGCACGAATAATTGCGCATATATATATAAAATAAACAAATCGGTTTCTTGATACATGCATACTATTCGATCTTATTTCTATTGTTTATTTCTATTACGTTAGAAGAGACGTTAAGAGTTTAAGCCCAGAACTTAAGTGTAATGTTGAAGATTCACTAAAGAATCTTATGAGGAAATCTTAAATCTCAATTCTCAACAAGAAAAATTGTGAATCACATGAGCTGTGAGAGTGTGTGTGTGTTATGTGAGAGAGTGTGTGTGTGTGTGTGTGTATGTGAGAGAGAGTTGTGTGTGTGGTTGTGTGTGTGTGTATGTGAGAGAGAGTGTGTGTGTGTGTGTGTGCCTGCTCGCGTGTGTGTGTTATTTACCTATTCTCTTCTGGTCGGTGATGTCCAGCTCCGGTTCAGTGTAAGGCTTGAGCTCGTCCTCTTCAAATCCTGCGTTGATCCATCGGTCCTTCATGATTTGCTGCAGAAGCAAAACGAGACCATCAGACCAGATATCGGTACGTTAGAGTCACAATTAGCACCTAGCGCTTCTATGCCTCCACACAATGGCCGAACGCTCAAAGTCCAGTGTTGGTAGTCAATGCTTTAAAATAAAGTAAAGCTCATAAGAAGCTACAATATGGTACAAGGTCACTGAGAGCTGACAATATAAAAGGTCTCAGTGACATTGACCTTTGACCTCCAAAATTATATTCAGTTCATCTCTGAGTCAGAGTCAACATTGGTGCAAGTTTGAAGAAAATCCCTCAAAGCGTTCTGGAGATATTATGTTCACAAGAATGGACCGGACGAATGAAGGGACGACCCGAAAACATAAAATATTTATATTTATTTTTCATTAAATATTTTTGATATAAAGGAACCTTAGATTAGATTTAGCTCTTTCACAGTCCATATTGCACCGTTGCTGCATCTAATTTGTTTGCAGCTGTATATTGAATTTGCAAATCGATCAAGGCTGTTTTAATAAGGACAGAGCCAAACTAATTACCAGCGATCATGTTCTGATGTAAGCAGAGCGATGCCACAATACTCCCAGGACAAAGAGAGGGAAGGCATCTGAGGCTAACACACATGTGACCATCAGAATCACACAACAGCATTTAGTTTAATTCACTTACAGTCAGGAAAAAAAACAAGATGAAATAAAACTATTTACGTCTAATAAATCAAATTGTATTAAAGTTGGAAGAGATCTTTCATTAATGGCTCTTCAAAATCACGAGACGTCCTTGACATTTCTCGACATAATGAAAAAAAATAAATAAATTCCACCTCTCTCTGTGGCCCTAAAACTCTTCTGTACTTTAGTATGTAGTGTAGTAAAAAAAAAAGTTATGCGATTTGGAACGCAGGTAGTCAAACTACTATGTTACCTGTGTTCTCTCTCAATTATTTGAATACTTCTGTGATCATTTATTCAATTGCAAGTGCAGCAGGAACATCCATTTCTTTGTTAAAATGTTTAATCGTTGTTAAAAATGTTTTATCATCATATTTTTTAAGTGTTATTTTATTTTGCTAGTAGCCTGGAAATAAACCCCATTTTAAATTAGATTCAGAACACTTGAACAGAGCTGTTCTTTTGATGTGCCGCGCCCTCTACTCACACAGAGAGAGAAAGGGGCAGAGGAGGAGAATAAAGTGAAACAACAAAGACAATTTTTGGTCGGAACAGGAGAATGAGGATGAATAATTAATGGTTACAACATCAGAACGGAAGGAAGGCTCACACACACACCCCTTTCTCCCTCACACACACACACACACACACACACGTATCCAAATGGGAAACCCGTGGGCCTCAGGAGATGGTTTAGGACGGGAGGACAGAGTGCAGGAGCCGGTAGGATGAGATGAAGGTGAAGGCTGGTGGATAGATGCAGGGTTCCCATACTTCAAGACTTTCCATTATATTTGTTTTCCCCAATTTCTTGATTGACCTTATTTGGTCATGGAAGGAGGAGTCAGTGATTCTGGAGAACGCTTGTTGTCAAAATCACTTTGTCGAAATCAGTATATATCCGCACGATCGGTCACGTCTGTACTGTGTAGTGTGTGCGCTGAAAAAATATCCAGTGTTAAAAATCCAGCCTAGGCTCTGTAAAAACGGGCATGTTGCTAGCTACGTTGGATCACAGTGTCCTATAAAGGCTGTGTAATAACAACCGATATTCACAGAAGTTTTTTTAGTCAGCGCAAACGTACATACAAGTAGCATATCGTGAGGAGATATCACATCTTTGACGAAAAAGTCATTTTGTCAACAAGCGTTCTCCAGAATACTGACTGACTCACCTTCTAATTCCAAACATATCAGGCACGAAAACTTTTAATACTCAAATTTCCTAACTTTTCTCAGGAAGGTCATGAGCGTGGGAACCCAGTGGAAGTCATTCTCCGCTGGCCGGGCGTGCTGGATGGACGGTGGAGGGTGAAGTGAGTTAAGAACTGAAAGGTATATTTACATTGTCGGCGTCCTCCCTCACCTCGAGAGTCCCGCGCTTGCCCGGGTTGAGCACCAGGAAGCGCTTCAGCAGGTTCTCGCAGTCTGTGGACATGTAGAACGGGATGCGGTATTTACCCCGCAGCACACGCTCACGCAGCTCCTACAAGAGGGGAAGACAAGGGTAAGGAGTTTAGAAACACAGTTATATGGTAAGACAACGACCAAAGGAAGTTAGCAAAAGTCTTTTTTTTAAGATTGTTTTTTGGCATTTCAATCTTATAGACAATTTAGTTTAGTTTAGTTTATTTATTAGCACACATGTGCAAGGAGGGAACGAAGACCAATGGGCTTGTACAGAGTTCACCTATCAATAATCACAATAAATCATATCAGGCTAACAATAACTCTAGAAATTAAGAGGTACTAAATACCAAATAATCAAAATAGATGGAAAAATTTGATAATACAGTCAAAGATAATGAAAAAATGAGAAAGAAAGAATTTGAAGAGACAGATGTCCAAGAAGTAAAACAAGGATAAGACGTTTCAAAACACGTAATGCGGTTAAAAAATATCCAGGTTTAAAAAAAACAGAATGGTTTCATGAGATATTGCACTCACAAAAATTCACAAAACTACAATTTGGCAGCTTTCATTGACAGTTTTGAAGGGACCTACTTGTCACCTGAAATAACTGTTATTTTAGGTTTGACATTGACATAGAAACCTGTATAGTTTGAGTACGCATGTTTGTTGTTGATCCATTTTATTTTATTTTTGTACTCCTTTTTGCAGTGTTTTTGTGTGTATGTCATATAGAAAAAATCTTTAAAAATGTATTTAAAAAAAAAAAAAAAATTAACACTGTCCTGTCTCTCAAAATCTGTCCAATAAAAATTGGGAAAAAATGCCCTGCAAAAAAAAATTGAAAAATTAAAAACATTTAAAATGAAGACAAACCCTGTCCCCTACTTGAAGTAGATAATAGAATTTGAAATGGTCACCGTACATCAAGATTAAAACTGTCCTGTCTCTCAAAACTGTCCAATAAAGTGGAAAATACAAAAAAAAAAAAATATAAAAAAAAAAATTCATAAAAAAAAGAAGATAAACCCTGCCCCCCTACCTTGAGGTTCTGTCCGTCAAAGGGCAGTGAGCCACTGACCAGCGTGTAGAGGAATGACCCCCAGGCTCCAGACGTCCACCTCCGGCCCGTCGTACTTCTTGCCCTGGAACAGCTCCGGGGCCGCGTAGGAGGGGAACCGCAGAACGTGTCCAGCTTGTTCCCCATCGTGAACTCGTTACTGAAGCCGAAGTCTGCGATCTTTATGTTCATGTCTGCGTCCAGCAGCAAGTTCTCAGCCTGGGGGGGAGATAAAAGGGAGAAGGTTATTGGTTTTTTTTACCTTTAACAGTACACCTTAATCGAGTTAATAGTACTGTGTATATGATGTCTCCTCGTCGGGGATAATAAAGATTCCTTGAAGCTTGAAGCTAATTCTTCTAATTCTTCAGCAAAGCGGCGAATTAGATAATTTCCTCAAGGTGGTCAAGAATTCCTTCAATCTTTTGGTTTATAAAATGCCAGAAAATTGCACATTGCATTTTCTACACTCCAAAGTGATACCTGAACATTTCTTTTCAAACACATTCAGATTTACATAAACATAAAAACAGTGAAAACATGGAAAAATATTTACAAATGTACTTGGCAATTCAACATAAACTCAGATTCCCTGCTCTTTGAATGGGTGTGTATACTGTACTGTGTAATAATTTCTGCTCTGATTCGCACCCCAGTGGATCTTATGAAACAGTTTGACGTCTCATTTATGAATGAAAGAACAGGGCGAGGGTTCCAACCAGAACATCTGCTCAGCTCAACATGATGCAGCTGTGGGACAAAGACTAATTAAGAAGCTGAGAAATATTGAATCAAGTCGAGGGAGTGAACGGGCATTCTGAAACAGTTACCACTATTTTTTATTATATTTTTTCTTCACTTATGTCTCTGCGTGTTTATACTGTATATTGTGTTATATTGTGTGTATTGTATATATTGTGTATGACAGTCACTGTTTGTTTGTGTATGTCTCAATGTATGCACCTTATTCACCAAGACAAATTGCTTGTTGGTGTAAAACCCTTCTTGGCAATAAATCTTTTCTGATTGTATGTGAAGTGAACAGCAGTCATCTTAATGTGGCTGACTATTACAGACTATACAGCAAAAAAATACTGTTTTTAAAAGCACTGGACGATTTTGAGATTTTTGGTCTATTTTGCTTCCATAACATGTCTTCTTTCATAGTAGTATGAATAAAAGGTCCCAAAAGAAGTAACTCAAAGTGTACATTTTGCCTCTGTATATTTCTCCTATACAACCATCTTTAACGGCCATTATCTCAACATTAATATAAGTGTTACACATCTCAATAAGTGGTTAATCCTTTAGGGGTGAATTTGATGGTTAAAATATAACTTTAATAATAATAATAATTCATTTTATTTGAGGGCGCCTTTCATAACACTCAAGGTCACCTTACAGGGCAGTGTTTAAAAAACAAAATCAACAATCATAAACACAAGAACAAGATACATTGAAACAATTTACACAAGTGGTGGTGAAATGGGTGGGAGACAATGAACTAGATTGAATATGTCAGTTTAAAAAGATGTGTTTTTAGACGGGACTTAAAAGTGGAGAGAGTGTCAGAGTTGTTCGTCATATACACCTGCCTTCTTTACACACACACACACACACACACACACACACACACACACACACACACACACACACACACACACACACTAAAGTATCCACTGCAAACATGGCGCACAAGCAGAGAGAAACTCATGGATCATTCATGTGAGCAGGAACACGGGTCGAGAGATAAAAATACAGAAGCATCAATATTTATACTGAAGTTCAGCGCGTCACGACCAAGTGGAGGAGGACCATTAAACTCTACAGCACGGTGATGTGGTGCACAACATGTGAGCAGCCTCTCTCTATCCCCACACACACACACACACACTCTCTCTCTCTCTCTATCCCTACTCACACACACACACACACTCTCTCTCTCTATCTATCCCTACTCAGCCCTAACTATGATGTAATGATGCGTTCAAAGACGGTCGTAAAAAACTAATTTCACATCCATAAAGACAAAATTATACAGATCTCCCCCATTGATCCAATGTTTAGGAATTGAATTATGTTATTACTTTGAATCCATAATAGAAAAAGTGTTCAAAATTGTGAGTCGGACAAGAACGTCTTAAGGAAATGTTGTCTTTAAAGCCGATCTCATATCTATTTACTTACTCAAGCATAATTCACTATATTCATGTTATACAGTAAGTTTTTTAATGTGTTTTTTTCAGATGTATGTATATTTATAAAATGCATATGTGTGTTTATATAACTGAGAAAGGCACCAAATGCATTAATTAACTTATTCAACCATTATTAACCCTATTCATGATATATGTATATTTTAACATATAGTATATGCTTCTAAAACATTTTTTTTCTGTTTATTTATAATGTGCATATGGTTGTTATATAATAGACAGAGGCAGTAAAGTGCATAGCGGAGCCTCATAGCACCATATGCTTGTGTTGGGAGCTGAACATATGGGAGTGAGATCGGACGAAAAGGTCAGTGACGTCAGTGTTATGTGTGTTTCTGAGTCAGAAGTAAATAGCCTTTGAGATGGAGAGTGAGACTAGTCTAGTATTGATTTGATTTACACTGATTTGAGCTCTACATTGGGACTACTAATTAACATGAACACTACTAAAAAATGTGCATGAATTTTTGAATTATTGAAGAAAAACACATGTTAAATATTGAGATTTCTGCAGTTGGGAATGGGAAGCAAAATGTGCGGAAATAACAAATATTAAGCGCCTGAATATTTAAAGATATCATTAAGCCGTGATGTACAAGGCTGTAAAGACATTAGCACATCACAAATACATCAGCATTGATGTGCATATACAACATTGCACTTGCAGAATCAAATTCATAAAAGCAAAGCTACAGTGGCCTTCAAGGACAGTTACTAAATATGGCATCATCCACCACTGCCTCAAGTCTTTCCACAATATCAAGTGATGAGGTGAAGATGTATTTAGTTATTTATTCTATAGTACTTCTTCTTCTTCTTGGTCTTCCAACAGATGCATTTCCCCAGGACGACCACTATATATAAAAACGTGTAAGGCCGTTAAGTTTGTCCGTTATGTGCTACTGTAGAAACATGGCGGTGCAACATGGCGGTGTCCCCCTTTGAAATACATTAAACTCTATATAAATCCAGAACTGTTCAGACTATAAAAACTGAGGTCATTTGCGTATTTTTTTTAAATTTTTCTTGATTGGTAACTTTCTTTATTACCCACGAGGTAAATAAACAATAAACTGATGCTACTGATATCGTCAGCTCACTTTGCTGTCAAGTGAGAGCTTTGCCCTCTGTTTGATTCAAGCTTCCGTTCAGCTCAGAAAAATGTTGCCTCAGCCTCTTAACTCAGATCATGTTCTGCTGTCAGAGAGTGTGGTGTGTGTGTGTGTGTGTGTGTGTGTGGTGTGTGGTGTGTGTGTGTGGTGTTGGTTGGAGGTGCGTATGGTGTCTGTGTGTGTGTGTGTGTGATGGGTGTGTTTGGGCTGTGCGTGTGTGTGTGTCTTGTGGCAGTGTGTGATGTGCGTCTCTGTGCGTGGTGTGTGTGGGTCTGTGCAGTGTGTGCGTGTGTGCTGTGTCTCTGTGCAGTGTGTGTGTGTCTCTGTGCAGTGTGTGTGTGTGTCTCTGTGCAGTGTGTGTGTGTCTGTGTGTGTGTGTGTGTCTTGTGAGTGTGGTGCGTGTTTGAGTGTGGTATGTGTCGTGTGTGTGTGTGTGTGTGCGTGTGTGTCTTGTGGTGTGTGTGTTTGTGAGTGTGTGTGTGTGCTCTGCAGTACTCTTGAGGTGTGTCTGCTGGCATGTGTTGCGTTGTGCGTCATGTGCGTGCTGGGTCCATTGTGTCAGGTGGTGTGTTGTAGGTGTTGATGGTCAAAATCACCTTGAGTTCGTTAACAATGTCTCTGTGTGTGCGTTCTCAGCGATAATAAGGAAGGAAGAAAAGGAAGAAAGAGTGGTAAAAAGTCAGCAACAAAATTGAACTAAGTGTGTGTCCAGGGGATAAAGAGAGAGTGTAGAAATAGAAAAGATGTTGTCATCACAGAAGATTTACATATAAAGGTGAGATAGAGAGAGAGAGATAGATGAGAGAGAGAAAGAGAGAGAGCACAGAGAAAGAAGAAAGAAACAGACGCTGAGCAGAGACCGTAACAAATGAGGAGAGAGAGAGAGAGAGAGAGAGAGAGAGGAAGAGAGAGAGAGAGAGAGAGAGAGAAGAGAGAGAGAGGTTTTATCTTTCTCACAAGTCCAGGTAACACATAACTTAAAGCTAATACAGTGGTAACTTTTTCAATATAAATGAATGTCGTAGTGGCTACATTCAAGCCATTGCCATATAAGATGACGCAAAGTTGATAAAGCCTCGATCAGCTCCACAAACCTCTCTGTATTTCTCAGTATGCCAGCGTTTACAAACTGCAGCCTTGTGTAGCCATAATAGATTTCTGTGTATTAATAAAATTCAATCCACATTTGTTCTGTTCAATTTTTTAATTTTTTGTTAAAGGCAATATTTCTAGAACTAACCCCGCTGCTTAATGTTGCTGTTTCCACACCTTAACAGGGACTAGCAAATGAGAAAACAACACAACATGAATCCTAATTTAAAAAAAGCCTCCCATGTTGTGGGAATAGAAATAACTAACTTCATTGTTTTTTAATTAGTGTCTGCAAAGGCTTCCTACTACCTGGGGTCTATTTTGGCATGTGAACTCAAACACTAACAAATTAAACTTTTTGTCTATTTATCCCAAGTGATACTCTTGCAAAGTAACTTGTTATTGCATATTTTCCCGATATCGTGCCCAGTGAGAAATCATGTCGGAAATGTGTGCACTAACATAAGTCATTTTATTGTTCAGAATCTGACTAGGGAAAATGCAGCCAAATAGTGGAAACTGGAAAAGGATAAATAGGTAAAAAAAAAAGGTAGAGTGGTGGTGTTGTAGGTTTGTAACTGGAGACAATTTACTAAATGTATTCATATTTAAAGGTGCAGTGTGTAATATGACATCATCAAGAAAGTTCTACAAAGTTCGAGAATGCAACCTCCCTGGGTAACCCCAACCCTTTCGAATAATAAAAGAAGCTACAGTGGCCTTCAAGGACAAGAACAATTCTAAATTTTAAACAATGCACCTGATGACATTCCACTATGACACTTTCAAGATGGCGGCACTAGGCCTTGGTCCAAAATATGCAGAAATATGGACATATATGAGACAAAAAAAAATAATTCAAATATTTTATCAATATGCCTAAATTAAATGTACTTATGGATATTATAATTACTTTCTACAAAATCTGCTAGGAAATAAGACCCAAAATTCTACACACTGCAGGTTTAAGTATATTTTATTTACGTATTTATTTATCGCAAGTGAAATTGCCATTAAGGTTCTTTTTCAAATGTATGTGCTTTATCCAAAAAAATAATAATCATTAAGGGTTAATCGTATATCAATAGTTTTCCTGATTGTGGTTGTGCCCTAGTTCCTTGTGACACACCACCACTGAATGACTTTGTAGTGTGTGTGTGAGTGTGTGTGTGTGTGTGTGTGTGTGTGTGTGTGTGTGTGACAGTCAGTGAGGGGTGAGTGATGGAGGAAGAGGAGAGTTTAGACGTTTGTCATCAGTCATGAGACATCAGAGGCGGTCCCGTCCCAGAAGCAGCACACAGCAGCCCGCAGCAGAACCATGCAGAACAGCAGCACACACACACACACACACACACACACACACACCCCACACACACACACCCCACACACACTACCAACCTGTCTAAATTTAGCCCTGGCCTCTTTCTCCTTCATTCTGCCATGTGCAACCAGGTAGTCGAAGACCTCGCCTGAAAGAAAGAAAGAAAGAAGAAAGAAAGAGAAAGAAAGAAAGAAAGAAAGAAAGAAAGAAAAGAAAGAAAGAAAGAAAGAAAGAAAGAAAGAAGAAAGAAAGAAAGAAAGAAAGAAAGAAGAAAGAAAGAAAGAAAGAAAGAAAGAAAGAAAGAAAGAAAGAAAGAAAGAAAGAAGAAGAAAGAAAGAAAGAAAGAAAGAAAGAAAGAAAGAAAGAAAGAAAGAGAAAGAAAGAAAGAAAGAAAGAAAGAAAGAAAGAAAGAAGAAAGAAAGAAAGAAAAGAAAGAAGAAAGAAAGAAAGAAAGAAAGAAAGAAAGAAAGAAAAATGGGGGTTAGAAAATTAGCATTATATCCTTTTTACACCAACTATATACCATGTAGACACAGTTTTCTTTTTCAAACGCAGATAAACCCGTTAAAATAAGACAATAGCCCACTTCACTTTGACGCAGGTGGCGGTAGTTTAGTGCTACGTTAGGTCGGTAAAGAGGGGTGTGGCTTCTCCCCTTATGACGTCACAAGGGGAGAGAAATCTTGACTGGGGTTATAATGAGGTGAAATCGATTGAATACCAGCGTCTACTTCAGAGTCATTTGACCCCGGGACTCAATGCTGATTACACGCATTCACACTGTGCACAACAAACGCCGGACAATATTAGCATTTTTTTTTTTTTTTTTTAGCATAATGCCTTTGTTCTGAGAATGTAAAAAAACTACAACAATACAATGTACATAAAATACGTGCAGAGTATAAATGAAACTCTATTGTTAGCAGTAGTCTCTCTTATAATAAATATTATTTTTTTTTTACTATGGAAAATGGGTAGGATTAAATGAGTGTATACTTCTTCCTGCTCCTTTTCAGACATATCACATCAATACAGATAATTTGTTTTCTTTTTGTGAAGTCATTTAAACATACATTTTGTTTATTGTATTTTTATGCTTTTCATTTTGTTTTGTATTGTTTTTGATATGTCTGAAATAAAAATTAAAAAATTCAAATTCAAATGTTTAGGCAGGTGTTTTGGGCCAGTGCGAAAGGGGCTTTAGAGATGAAAGGACACAGGGATAGGAACGATTGGGGAGTCAGAAATGCAAAGGAGGTGGAAGGAAACAAAAAGTGAGTCATAAGATGTAAAAATAACTTGTGGGAGAACACATCCGCAGCTGGCCTGTCCCGGTCTGTCACACATGTGCTCATGGATCCAGGGGGTTTCTCAAATAATATTATTGGAGCTAAACATCTCCTGGAGGCACAAATCTGCTGCCAAAACGTAACTACATTCACTCATGTGCTAATTGAATTTGAGTGGCCAAAGTGTGTGTGTGTGCGTGCGTCTCTCTCTGAGTGTGTGTGTGTGTGTGTGTGTGTCTCTCTGTATTTTGTGTGTGTGTGTCTCTCTGAGTGAGTGTGCGTGTCCTTACGGATATGAACAAAATAACAAGCAATAAAAACCTGTACCAAAACCTACTCCCCTGTTTCCCTGTATCCTTCCCCTCCCACTCTCTCATCCTGACCTGCAGAGGCCACACACACACACACACACACACACACACACACACACACACACACACACACACACACACACACACACACACACACACACACACCACACTTCAAAAGCTCTAGAAAAGCAACAACCATCGCTACAGTCTGACTCAGCGGCTAAATACAGGATGTGCCAGCGAACACGTAGCATGTCGGAGCTGAAGGGCAAACTGCTCTCCGCACATGGAGACAAGATTGGGCAGCAACACTGGAACACAGCAAGACAATTTAATCTCGCTAATGCTCTACTTACTTTTGTTGTTTTTTCAAATATGATTTGTTTGCTTTTTTGTTATTTTAAATACAATTTTTTTGGCATTTTCAAGCTTTATTAGATAGTACAGAGTTGAAATGGCGAGACAGACAGAGAGAGAGGGGGGGGGGGATGACCTGCAGTAAAGGTCCACGGGTCGGATTTGAACCCACGACCACTGCAACGAAGGCCGGAGCCGATATGGTACGCGCTCTATCCACTACGCCACCAGAACACCCATGATTTATTTTAAAAGGTTAGGCATTTTAAGCAAGAGCTGTAGCCCTATAGCTGTTTGGGACTTGTGCGGCCATTGGTCAAAAGGTTTGTTTATATAGAGCGATTGTCGATTCTATTGTTGGAAGAAGTCAGTCTGAAATAAGCTTTAAGGGTTGAGTGAAAAAACTAGAAATCTGGATCATGTTCTAATGACATTTTTGAGTCATTCAAGAATTGTAAAGGATTTAGAATTAATCCACCAACTGCTTCCATTGTTTGAATGCAATTGGCCCTGATCAAGTTCCTTATATTCTACTAACAGGGTCCTGGAAAGATATATTGTGAATGTCGATAGTTAGCCTGCTGCTATCGGAGTATGAATGTGTGTGTGAATGTGCAACGTGTAAATGGGAACAGGTCTCCTTTGCAAAAGAGTCTCCGGTCTCAATGGGATTTACCTGTATAAATAAAGGTTAATACAAATAATAAATTGTGCATTTCAAATGAATGTCAAAGATTTGCTCTGGGAAAAAGGTATAACAGAAGAGAAAAAAAAAAGGATGATAAAAAAAAAACTTTATATCAGAGTTTAAACCGTAAAAAACATCCTCTTTTAAAGTAGCAAGACACTATTGTGTACATTTCAACTGGTTCTTTTTCGTAACAATTTTTTATGACTGGCTGTGTAACATGCAGTCGTGGCACAGGTTCTTGAAGGCCACGTGCTGTGCTGCCATTCGCCTTGTGATCGTGTTTGAATTCTAGGAAAAAAATCAATGTCGGAACTGAAAGAAACATTAGATTTACTTTCATCCAGATATATAATGTAATAGCCGTGCGATCAGAGCTCCCATCTCGGCCGTAATGTGATTTTCTGGGTCTTTCACCGTTTGTCGTCAGCACTCGGAAAGCAGAGCGCGACCTTTCCCAAGAAATCTAAGAAATCTATGGCATCAACGTGTGTTTATGTCCTGTGAAATTAAATGTATTATATATTTTTTTCTTTTGTGCAGACATCTTTTTATAGATGGCAAAGCTATAAATAAAGTGATAAAGGCCAGTTGTCTGTCACTACCTGAAATAATGTCAAATAAGATTTAGTCTGGGACCTTTACTGCAGGTCATCCCCTCTCTCTCTCTCTGTCTCCCCATTTCAACTCTTACTGTCTAATAAAGCTTGAAAATGCCAAAAAAAATTATCTAAAAAAAATGTCTTTCTACATTTGAGTCGGTCGTTAAGAGGTTTTTTCCTGGAATAAAAATTCTTAGATCTTTTATATTATTCTTATTCAATTTTTCAGACGTATCACTACAATAGATATTTAGTCCCAGCCTGTTATGTGGGGGATTCTTCACTGATCATGTGCATCCATACACTGATAATATTTCTTAAAATTATGGTGTTTCAATACAATCCGTTTGTCGTTTAGTTTTTATCCAAACATACACTTTTCCGGGGCGCTCCGGTGGCGTAGTGGATAGAGCGCGTACCATATTGGCTCCGGCCTTCGTTGCAGTGGTCGCGGGTTCGAGTCCGACCCGTGGACCTTTACTGCAGGTCATCCCCCCTCTCTCTCCATCTCCCCATTTCAACTCTACTGTCAAATAAAGCTTGAAAATGCAAAAAAAAATATCTTAAAAAAAACAAAAAAAAACAGACTTTTCCACCTCAAGCTTACACATTTATTTGCTTTATTTTCCCTTATTTCTTTTTTGTCCAACCACTAAAACCAAGTGCAACAATTCCAACCGATTTCACTTCATTGATAAGTAGGACCAAAACTGCACTGTCATCTCCAAAAAACTCTATTAGAAAATAATTAGGTGTTACACTACATTTTGCCATCAAGATGCAGTTTTCATACTCATGTCATGGACTTAACTTCCATGTACATATTTTCTAAAAAGTCGCATCAACTAAAACAGTACACATCCACAGTACACACTATACAGTCTCTCTCTTTACACTCAAATGTAGTTCTTACTGTACAAACTCCCTTAGATTTTTGTGACCTTTTAAATTTTTCCTTTTAGGTAAAAACTGTGTGTGCAGACTATATGCAGCTCCCAGGGTGTATAAATTATTAAGCAACACATTTGTCACATTCAGCGTTAATAAATCATTCTCTGGACCTTAGGAGCAGCGCACAGACTCACACAGACTATATCTGGCCTTTCTCTGCTGCAGCTGTTACCGACAAAGTTACAAATGTTTTACAGTTTTATCTGCAGTAAATTTATAGCCTATAGTCAGCAATATTTATTTTGTTTCCAAACTTCTGTGTGGAGAAATTGATGCTACTATAGTTTGGGCGCATGAATCCATTTCAAACTAAAAAATACTGCTTGGGGTTTACTTTATACAATTGCTGAACGGTGAAAGTCCAGTGGTGGTAGACAATGCTTTAAAGAAGGTAAAGCTCCTAAGAAGCTACAATATGGTACAAGGTCACTGAGACCTCTCTATATGTAAGATCACAGTAACCTTTGACCTTTGACCTCCAAAATCTATTCAGTTCATCTCTGAGTCAGAGTCGACATTAGAGCAAAGTTTGAAGAAAATCCCTCAAAGCGTTCATGAGATATGGTGTTCACAAGAATGGCTCGGACCAACTGATAGACAGACGAAGACAGAGGCATAAATACATGTTTTGGAGGTACTTGGTTTTCAGTTAAAGGAATACTTCACCCATACGGAACCAGTGTTCTATCTTTATAAAATCACTATTATAATATAATGAATTGAGTTTTTCTTCCCTCAGTCTTCCCTTGGCCCAGCTGTCCTGTTAATCCTAACCCTACATTTTACCGTGTGTGATGTCCGACATGGGAAAATGTAGGGTTAGACAGTGAGACCATAAAACATTCTTTCTGCCTTTTCTCAGGCTAGGATGAACCGATTTCTAAAAGTGTTTGCACATTTATACAACATAGGATCTCAGAGTTCAATACACCTTCATATTCCCCAGTGAAGTAGGTCTTAAGCAACAACAAAATGTCAAGAACATTATTTGTGTCTCACCTCCACTGGCGTACTCCATCACCAGGTAGAGCGTCCTCTCCGTCTCAATCACTTCAAAAAGCTTGACTGGAAAAAGAAAAGAGGAGAGAGACAGATACTTAAGAGTTAGAGGAAATTATACATTTAATTATGCATCAGACGCAGAATATGTTATGTTCTTTGATGACTTCATGGATCGCCAGAACAGCTTCGGGGAGAAAATACGCAGCAGAAGGGCAAGGCATACTCGTAGTTCATCACAAACAATACAAAACAGTACAACAACAACACAATGCTATGAAGCGGCTACTTCTTCATTTTCTCTTTGGCGCGGTTATGGAGTGAATTCCCAGTCGGGTGGACGAGTGAAACGGTGCGTTACTTTAAAAAAAAATTAATTTCTCTTATTTTGAAAATGAACAGAATTTTTTTAAAAGTTTTTAGTATAGGCTACAACTTGACAATATATATTTAAAACAATGATTATGTCATCGTGTGACTGAAGTCTTAATGCTAAATCATTCATATTTGGGACCTTTAAGATGGCGGATATTCACAATGCATAAATATGTTTCCTGAGAGAGAGAGAGAGAGAGAGAGAGAGAGAGAGGAGAGAGAGAGAGAGAGAGAGAGAGAGAGAGAGAGAGAGAGAGAGAGAGAGAGAGAGAAGAGACAGAGAGAGAGAGAGAGAGAGAGAGAGAGAGAGAGAGAGAGAGAGAGAGAGAGACAGAGAGAGAGAGAGAGACAGAGGAGAGAGAGAGAGAGAGAGAGAGAGAGAGAGAGAGAGAGAGAGAGATACAGTAGAGTGGGGAAGTGAAGTCACATGGATCTGCCTGTGTGCGTTAAGTGTTTGTGTCGTGACCATGTAAAGTGCAGCGCGGAGCCGACTACCTCAGCAGCATCAATATTTACAGATACAGTCGACTGGTGTGTGTGTGTGTGTGTGTGTGTGTGTGTGTGTGTGTGTGTGTGTGTGTGTGTGTGTGTGTGTGTGTGTGGAGGTGTTAAGGGGCTGCTTTGCTATATATAGAGCAGGTGGGATGGAGGATAATCAGAGTGAATTGTTCCTGGTGAGCGGTTACTATCACTCTGCTTAATTGTTATCACATTTATCCAGACGGGATTTAAAATAATTAGTCGGGGAATCCTCGGTCCAAAAACACAAACACAACATGCTGGCTGTGTGTGGGTGTGTGTGTGCATGTTATGTGTGTGTTTGTTGTGTGTTTTTTACGCCATATTGTTGTATGATTCTCATGTGAATAAACAGTAAAAAAACAAACATATTAATGACTTTTTTGGAGCCTGTTTAAGAGGCCTGTTGCTAGTACTAAAAATATTAAGTTTATTAAAAAGTGGAGTTAGAGATTCTAGAAAATGCTTGTTGTCAAAATCACTTGTGTCAAAATCATGGACATATAAAGAAATGGACACCGGATTGAAACACGGCGCAGAGACACAATCTTGTTTGCTGCTTGTACTGTGTGGACAGGGAAATCTGCCTACGGACCGCATGAAAATAAGCTCCACCCCCAACCATGCAATACCAATGGGTTGGCCACATGTCCAAGCTGGCTGCTCGGAGAAGGCACAGTCCTGGGGGCCTGGTCAAAATATGTGAATAGGTGACAAAAAGTGATTTTGACAACAGGCACTCTCTCAGAATCACTGACTGCACCTTTAAAGTCAGCTCAGTACATTGTGATGTGTCCCCTTGTAGCTGCAGTGGTTTGGCGTGAGTTGGTATTTTATTCTTTCATCTCTCCGTGTGATGCCAAACTCCCCACTGCTCCGCTCTGGGTGCTCTACTGTTCATTGATTTATTTACTAATCCCAAAACAAAGCGGTAGAGACTGACCCGCCAGTGTGTAGCCACATAGGAACAACACAGTGAAGTAAGCAAGACCATTTAATATCCCTGATGATTTGTCTAAACAGTATTTCATTTCTAAATCCATGTTTTTGACATTTTTAAACATCTTAACTTTTTTTTTTTTTTTTTTTGGCTGAAGTGGTGGATTTTGACCTTTCCTTGTTGCATTGGACGGCGGCCATTTTCCCTGAGTGGGATCACAAAGACGTCACGGGAGATTTAGTGTTCTGTTAAAAATCTCAAGTAAATGTAAAAAGGGAGTAATAAAAAAAATCTTAGCCAACTGGGCTTGAAGAAGCAAAACAAACTGATGAAATGGACCCTGCGTTCCAGTACCCATACCTCCCTGATATGTAGTTTGGTAGAAAAAGATTTTGTTTGTCCCAGTACATGTTGTCAGATGCAGCATGCTGAAAAAAATACCCAGATAACCCTCTATATCCGGCCACGATTTCTAGTGTGGAAATCAGATGCTTTTCGGGCTTTTCTGACCCACAATCCAACCCAGTGCGCAGCAGAAGTAAGGTGACGTCGACTGAGCCTCAGAGTGATAACAACCAGCGATGAGACGGATATATAAGCAAGAGGCAAGTTCAAGGTGTGTGTGTGTGTGTGTGTGTGTGTGTGTGTGTGTGTGAGACTTACCTATATTGGGATGATTCAAGATCTTCATTATTCTAACTTCTCTGAAGAGCTGAAATAAAAAAGGGAAAAGTATTTTTGTTTAGGTCACCCAAGATTCAGAACGTCAGTAACATTTAAACACAGATAAAAGCAGTTATATTCAGTTCATTACAGGAGATCATGGGGCACGCACACACACACACACACACACACACACACGGTATTGTGCCAATAACAACACATACAAACATTCAAATTACATTAGATTGGTGTTTTTTTTATCATGTCATCTAAGCGACAGTCACCCCTTTATCACTAAACAGCGGCATAGAGAGAGACTTTCATATGGAGATTCTGATTCAAGTTAAACATGCACCCTCACATCCCGCTGCCCTAATAACTAGACACTGAACCTACACCACGCTCTCTCTCTCTCTCTCTCTCTCTCTCTCTTTATCTCTTTTCCCCACATCAGCATTCACAGCCAAACAGACAAGCAGCAGATTTGTAAACGGCCAAAAGCCAAAAGTGCTTTTTAGTCTTGTGCTGATCCAAGGCCTAAAAAGAACGGACGGAGTGCTATTTATTATTGATCCACAGGGAGCCTCACCGCGCCCTCCTCTTTCCATAAAAAATATAAAAAGCCATCAATCTTTCATGAGACACGGGAGCAGCCAGTGTACAGTACTACAGCCAGAAAAATGAACATTCAGATCATAGTATTGAGGTCACAAAGCCTGGGTTTGTTTTTTTGGGGGGGGGGGATGAATTCTTCCCTTCCATTTTATGATATAAAACATCAACGTTTTTTTTTTAGCTCACAAGATCAATTGTTTCAGTTGCATTCATGAGCTGGATGCAACGTAATGTGAACTTGTCCTGTGGTTGGTCTGGATGTCAATAAAGTTAATCTTGAAAAATAAAGTCTTAAGTTGTCAGAGCACAAACATGTCTCTAAGTAGCTTTGCTTTGTTTTAAAAAACAGTCAAAACTCATCATTTGAAAACAGAAAACTCTTACATTCAAGCCACAGATGCTTAAAAAAAAACTTCAGTTGCTTGCCAAATTAAATTTTATAAAACTATTAATTTCATCGGTGTATGAGTGTGTGAATGTGATAAGAATTGTAAAGCGCTTTGGGGCTGAGAAAATCGGCAAAAAAAAAAAAAGCGCTATATAAAAAAGTCCATTTACCATTTCATTTCTTATCCGCCCATGGGACTTTATAGCGCTATATTTTTGACGTATATCATAGAACCGAATCTGATACATCTCATCTGAATAAATCTTTTCTTATTGTTGCACAATCGTTCAATTCAGAGCGTGTCTCCGTTCTCTCATCGGGGATTGAAATGCTCGACGTCTGTAAAGTCAGCGGGGAGTTCTGAGTGACAGACAGCAGAAAGGTTTTTCACCGACAGATCTGCATGTGAAGCTCCTTCCTATGCCAAGATATGAATTAAAATGGATTAAAAATATAATATGTTTTCCATTGAAGTTCATGTCCCCTGAAAGGTGATAGGTATGTGACTTCTGTCTGTCTGTCTGTCTGTCTGTCTGTCCGTATCTGTCTGTCTGTCTGTGTGCGCGATTAAGAGCAGGCAACCCCTTCCTGTATGGAGAAAAAAAAAGGTGTACCATAGACCCCAGTCCTGAGTCTCTACAACCACAATTATTCAATCTTTGATTTGTTTTCTTTTAAAAGCTTTCTATGGACTTAGATCAGTTGGTAGGACGTCCCCCTCCCGGGCCGGGCCCAGCAGCAGACCCGGGTTCGATTCCCACCCGCGGTCGTGCTCTGCATGTCACTCCCCTCTCATTTCACCTCTGTCTCTCTGCACTATCATTAAAAGCATAAAAATGCCTTAAAAAAAAAAAAAAAAAAATAAAAATCTTTCTATGGACAGGTGTTGAGAACTAGCGTGTTTGCTAAACCACTCAAACAATGCATCTGGTTAGTCCAATGTAAATGTGAGGCCCATTATATCAAATCCAATCTATAAAACTAACCCTCTGCCCTGATGTAGAGTTTCTGTCCTGATCTACAGACCCTGGTTTCTGCCCCACAGCAGAACAGATGGTGAGGGGCAGCGGGAGATGTTTTCACATCCAGAGTGGAGCTACATGCAGCCGCGGTGTTACAACACACACGGTTACACAACGCCGGGATGTGACTGACACAGAGACACACACACACACACACACACACACTAAAGAGACAGTGACACACACAAACACTTGCCTCTCTCGCTCAAACACACAAAGACACCACACACACGCTCACACAACACACACACACAACATCAAATAACTTTTAGTTTCATACCGATCCAACTGACCCTATTTGCATTGGGAACTAGTCTACTGCAGTGAAGATGTTTCACATGTAATAGCAGATCAACAGAGTTTACTGTGCGGTCAATCGTGTCTGGTTGCTCTATCTATTTGGGAGCATCAAACAATCGAAAAAACAAAGACCTGAAAGTTAGTAGAATGTGTCCTCTTTAAGGTGTTCTGTTTGTTTACTCTGACACACACACACACACACACACACTTTTAAAAACTCAGTGACTTTGTAAAGTCTCGGTCTGTTCTGCCCATACATAGCAGACAAACCTTTTAAACACCTCGGAGGGTTTCAAATCACAAAACCAAGTGGGCTATGGGAACACTTTTTCGGGTATGTTGTGCAGTAAACAGAATTAGATGATACACCTCGTTATATTGACCATTCAGACTGAGGACTAATCCTGTGGCTGACCCAGTAATACCACCGCAATGATGCAAAGATATCGTCATTACACAATCCGTCTTGTGATCAATACAGAGCACCCTAAGGGGCCAAAAGGCATCCAGTATAAGGGTGAAATCACAACTATCCCCTGCGTTCCAATCACATACTCTTTCTTTTTACTACACTACATACTAAAGTACAGATGAGTTTTAGGGCCACGGGAGAGAGAAAAAAAAAATCAGATAAGGAAGATTTCTTTTCATTATGTCGAGAAATGTCAAGAATAAAGACGATTACTCCAAAATGCAATTGGAGTTAGTGGGGGCCATTTATGTATTTTCAGCATACTATAATCGACGTGCATATATTGGGCATCCTAAATAATGTTTTACTGGCATACTTAATAGTAGGGCGGTATGGGAATTGGAACGCAGGGTATAACTGGCTTTGGTTGTGTGGAAAACTTCCCCTTTAAATTGCCTGGATTACCACTGATTGTTGGCTTGTAAATAAATATCCCGTGGGCTCGACATTACATAATTTACTGCATATTCCTGCTTAAAGCCATATTAAAGCTATAGTGCGTAGCTTTTTCAAATGAATGAATGTTTGTTCGATCGAGCCATTGCCAAATGACTTGACACAAACTTGATTATGCCTATATCAGCTCCACAAAACTCTCTCTGTATTTCTCAGTATGGCAGCGTTTACACACTGGTGTCGCCCCCCCAACCCGACACTGGTGCAGGAGTTTAGAAAAATCCCAAGAAATCAGATGTTTCAGTTGTTGATTCTACTGCTTCAGAAAAAAACCTGGACGCATAACAGAAGGTATGAAATCCATGCGGATCAAAGAATTACTCAGAATTCCTCATAAAGGCCACAGAAGTTACACACTATAGCTTTAAGTTTCATCCCACTACAGTATATCAAAACTTTTTATGCGAGTCATCAGATAAATAGGATCACCGCCTCTGCAACAATATCATCAAAGGCACGATGGAAGTGTGTTCTGTAACCGACCGCCGGTGTTTATTTCAGTTAAGAGCAAAAAAACTATCCAGACTGCACTTTAGCCCGCCAGCATTCTGTTGAGCTCAGCAAGAGAGAGAGAGTGAGTGTGTGTGTGGTGTGTGTGAGTGTGTGTGTGTGGGAGTGTGTGAGTGATGTGTGTGAGTGAGTGAGTGAGTGAGTGAGTGAGTGAGTGAGTGAGTGAGTGTGTGGTGTGTGAGGATTGTGTGTGTGTGAAGATTGTGTGAGTGAGGAGGAGGAGGAGGAGTGAGATGAGTGAGTGAGTGAGTGAGTAGTGTGTGTGAGAAGAGAGAGAGACAACATACAACAAGAGACAGACGGACAGACAGACAGACAGAATGCTTCTCAGTGCAGTTACTTGGTTCCTGTTAAACCTCTAATGTTATTGTGTTCGTCTGGACAAACCAACAACCTGAAGGAATAAACACTCACACTGCTTTAGATTAACTGCTCCAATCAAACCAGTGTACAGAAAACTCCTTTTGTCTCTTTTGAAGTTATGGAGGCCATTAAAGAAAAGATGCCTGTAGACAAACTGTAGCGCCAAGGTATGACTGTGTCTATTGCTGTTGTTCTAAACCCTTTTAGCTTTTAGTGGAGCCTAATATGAAGCTACATTACTTTTATTTGTCAACTGTCACACTAGTTGTTTGTTGCAGTTAAATCAAATTTCATAGGCATGGAAAAGGTAAAACTAAACGGTATTCAAACAAGTCAGTAAATAAAAAGTATTGGGCTTAAGTACCAGGCCCTGTAAATCAACACTGGAAGTTTATTAGATGGTTTTTCACATTATAAAAACGAGTGTAAAAATTTCAAAATAAAGCTCATCATAAAATACACTCAGCGATTCTGGAGAACGCTTGTTGTTAAAATCAACTTTGTCAAAATCAGTGAATATCTCGGTCTTTGGTGTTGTGTCAACAGTTATGGTAAGGGTTAGAGTTGAGGCTGTGAGTGAGTGAGTGAGTGTGTGAGTGAGTGAGTGAGTGAGTGAGTGAGTGAGTGAGTGAGTGAGTGAGTGAGTGAGTGAGTGAGTGAGTGAGTGAGTGTGTGTGTGAGTAGAGTGAGTGTGAGTGTGTGAGAGAGACATACAGAGAGAGAGAGAGACAAAGAGACAGACAGAATGCTTCTCAGTGCAAACACCATGGAGCGAATATCTCGTCACGTTCACCTGTCAGTACTATGTGTGTGTGTGAGGAGATATTCACTGATTTAGACAAAAAAGTGATTTTGAAAACAAGATTCAGAATACAGAATAACTGTCTCCACCTTTAAAAGCCGCTCTTAAGCACATTAAGAAGAATCTAAAATATCCAGACTCAACGCATCCTGAGGACATTGTTGGCATTTAAATCAAAACTTAAAGTGCCTACTTTATTTAGCGACGCTTTAATTTTATATCAATGTATATTTCTACACATTTTTGTATGATAAGCCTTTAAATTATATGATTATATTTTTTTTTTTTTTTTTCATGATTATTTTGATTCCATTGGAATCAGAACAGTTGTTCTTGTGTTTGTTCTTGTGTTAAAAAATGATAAAATCCAATAAAATAAATAAAATATAAAAAAAAAAAAAAAAAAAAAAACTTAAAAGTGTGTAACTTTGACCTAAAACAGTAACCCATGACGACAGCAGTACACAGAGTGGGAGCTGAGAGCAGTTTGTTTCAGGAGCCAGTGACAGATGTGAGTGTGGACTCAGCTCCTCTGAAACTAGGAGAACAAGAGGCTGAAAATAAAACAATAGACTTCAGAGACCAACTGCTCTTCAACTGCTGTAAACCGCTATCAACCGCTCGCCAACTCTCCCAGTTACATAAGTGGGTCAGCACACATAGCACACAGTGGTGCAGCTAGTTGGCACACAACACACACACACACACACACAGGAAAGAGGAGAGCGGAGGAAAATAAACACAAGAGCCTAACCTTCAAAAAATCTTCTGGATCTGAATATTAGATAAACAAACCGGATGCTATGTCAACTCCTTAATGTAAATGTTTCAAAAGGATTATTTTGGCATTTTTTAAATATTTCTCCTATAAACGCCAACAATCCAACTGATTACTCAACTCAACTTCCTCAGCTTGTCTGCAGCTCTCAGCCTCAAGCCCATTGGTTCCTAGTGGAAATATAACTCTTTAAAAACAGATCACAAAAACAGACCACTCCATATGATCAGGGTCCCTAGGTTTACTATTGAAGTGAAAATTCTGTGGGGGTATTGTAGGCTTTAACACACACACACACACACACACACACACACACACACGCACGCACGCACACACGCACGCCTTTGAGATTGTATATGTATGGATATGCACCACCAGCATACAGCCAAGTAGTTTTCCTGTTTGCTGTCTTAAACTAAGCTAAGCAGCTGTTAGCACCAGCTTCATATTTATCATACAGACAAGTAGGTAGTGGTATTTATTTTATCTCATTTAGCTCTCAGCGTGAAAGTGAGTTCTGTGAAAACTATTTCTTCAATGCCACTGACCCCGGCAAAAGTCTAGAGCTGCTGCAAAACTTTAAAAACTTTAAAAATAAACCTCTAATGTATTCCACGTCAGGATTCCCTTCAAGCCATCAATTTAAAAAGAAGAAAAAGTATCAAAGAAAGCGAGTGTGTATATATAGAAACACGCGACAGCAAAGGGCCCATTTAATGTGTCAATCATGACGAGTAGTGTAATGTATTTTAGATGTAGTCTGTAGTTTTGCTAATGCTCCAGTATCTTAAAAATACACATGAAACAGAATCCTTCTCCCCTGTAGAAAAGCCGGAAAAACAACTTTGACAAATTCCTGAAGGGATTATTTTTTTCTTTCTTCCTCGGCTGCGACAAAAGCAGTCGCCTAAAAACAACAAGGTTTCGCCACCGACAATAAACCCTGGCGCTTTGTGAGGGGGGGGGGGGGGGGGGGGGGTGTGTGGCTGTGTGTGTGTGTGTGTGTGTGTGGGTGTG
>CM047517.1:3791095-3846095 GCA_026122265.1 Ammodytes dubius
AAAACTCAAACATATAAAAAAAATACAAAACAAATTGATACGCACGAAAATACAATAAAAAAAATGATATCAAATTATTTATAACAAAAAAAAAAGGTTTTTAGCTATATTCAATTGATATGCCTGAAAAGGAGTAGGAAGAAGTATTACACTTATTCGAATAACCGTTTCATCGTGTATGAAATGTCAGAAAATAGTGACAAGTTCCCAGACGCCTGAGTAATGTCCCTTAAATTTGAGGATTTCAATTCAAAATATAAAACAAGAAGCACAAAATCTTGATATCTAAGCATGGAACTAATACTTTTCTGCATTCTCTACTTGAAAAATAAACCGATTCATCTTCTGCAAATAACTGATGCAGATTCATTTCCTGTTGATCGAATATGTTGTTTCTAAATATAAACTATTTGCAATGTAAACAAACACTGACCAGTTTCACTAGTAATATTTGTATGAACTTCCATCACATGAATAAATAGAATAATATACTTTATTAGTACAGCACCAAAGGGACAAACAGACATTAGTTTTAGGAATGTTTTCTGCCTCTTACAGATTATGGGAACAAAGGATTTTTGATTTAAAAGCGGCTTCAGTTTTCCCTACCCAGAATGCAACAGTCCCCGTCTCCCTCCTAATAATGAAAGTCACGTTAAAAAGGGCACAAGTAACTGACAACTAAATTGAAAAGATGTGACCAGGTTGAATTGCAGGAATCTGTGCTCAACTTGAGGAACTTTCTTTTTAGCTTGTTTCAGATATTCTCATCTTCCTCTATTCCATGACCTGATTTCGAAAAACAACAGACACTGCATTTATTTTTTTCTTCTCTATTTTCTATTTGTATTACTGTGCACTTTTTGTGTTCTACACAGTGTATCAGTGAATATCTCTTCAAGATCCACTACCTGTCCATACTGTGTGTGCAATAAAATAATTCTGGTGTTAATGCACAGCCTAGGCTCTGTAAACTGGTATGTAATCAAAGAGGGCCCACTGTGGTTAGCAACATGTCAGTTTACAGAGCCTAGGCTTGTATTCATATAGATAGACTGATTTTGACAACAAGCTTTTTGCACAAGAATCACTGACTCCATCTTTAACAACTCATAAAACTATTTAGATATTATTATATCAAGCAAAGAGTATGGGGGTATGTAGCTTAGTGTGTAGCTGTAGGGTGGTTGACCCGCAACTGCAGGGTTGATGGTTCGATTCCCCGTCTCCCCACCACACGTCCAAGTGTCCCTGAGCAAGACACTGAACCCTAAAGTGCTCCCGATAGTTAGCTTGCACCCTGCTTGTATCTGCTGCTATCGGTGTATGAACGTGTGCTCCAGTATTTCCACTTTGGATAAAAGCGTCTGCTAAATGACATGTAACGTAAAAAGACAACAAACATCCACCATTGTCTACATATAATTTAATCTAAATATAACAGTTTTTTCTCTGTCTCATAATGCCATGTGCAAAAGCACTAGAGAATGAATTGTAACATGTGGTGGCAGCAGCTCCAGCCAGTGTCATATCCTGTGTGTGGCAGGCAGACTGAAAACAGGAAGCGCCGCCGAGCACAGAGCAACAAACACGCCACTAAAACCAGGTGAGGGGAAAGTCAAAGGGTCAGTCCAGAACACCAGTCTGCCTCAGAATCTACTGTTAGTGATTGACACAATAACTTATTTAGCCGAGTTCTTAAACCTTTTTGTTTAAATACCAGTTTACAAGCCTAGGGCGTGTATATACAAGCGTTCTCCAGAATCACTGACTACACCTTTAAAATCAGACTTTTATGAACAATGCATTTTTTAAGCTAACTTCTTTAGTTAGTGGATGGTAGATCAAACTATTCTTTACATGTATTAATTATCTTTCATATTTTGTGTGAATCAGTAGTATACACATTTGGTCCACCACAGCTATAAAACAGCATGGTTTACTGACCACTCATGAAGTCTGATGTAAACAGATATTCTGTCTTGAAGATGAACATGTGATCAAATATTAGCAAATATATATTTTTCCAGTTTCTTCATTGTCAATTTAATGGCAATGACATAGCAGGGCAATTGAAAAGTGTCTTTACGTGTATCCCTCCCAGTAAGGGTCAGAGCACAGGTTCAGCCATAGTACAGCGCCCCTGGAGCAGTTTGGGGTAAAGTGTCTTGCTCAAGGACTCAATGGTAGAGATGGTGGGCACCGTATATCTAATAGCAGCCACCACTAGTTTTACTACTAATACCCTCCTGTCCTGTGCCGGGGATCGAACCAGCGACCTCATGGTTACTGGGAGGAGAACCAGAGACCTCATGGTTACTTGTTTACCGCCCATTTCCTGCAGCCACTCTACGCCTGACAATACTATCATTGTATTGGGCAGGATACAACCAAAGTAGGAGTGTGTGCCACTCCTAGATGGGGCATAAACCTCAGATTGCAATGCAAACTGCGAAAAACAAATAGCAATACAAACAATATAATAAAAATGTAATCCACAGTATAAGAGAGGTAATCATGCTAGAGTGCCAGAGTGTTTCAGATTGTCCAGTTCAGTGTTGTTCTTGAGAGAGAATACTTATTGACTGTTCATGTTGTATGATGATTAATGTGTGAATGCTCCTTTGACATCGGCTCATAGAGTTCTCTAATACTTTATATATGGAGAAAATGTGTTATGAAATTTCAGGGAAAGCAGAAAATGTAAACAGATATGTCAGCCTTTTCTTGACTATATAACAGTAGTGAGGGGACCTACATGACACCTTGCTGACTTTTTTTTTCTGCTTAACATTTGTTGAATAATATAGCTGAAACTATGTCCTTAGAAACCTGTAAAGTAGAGTACGCCATGTTGATTGTTTATATTATTTTGGTGGTCACTTGTTCAGTGGTGTGTGTGTGTGTGTGTGTGTGTGTGTGTGTGTGTGTGTGTGTGTGTGTGTGTGTTGTGTGTGTGTGTTTTGTGTGTGTGTGTGTGTGTGTGTATGTGTATAAAAGTATTTAAAAAAAAATAAAGTGTGAATGCTCGTTGCAGTAAGTAACTCTGTTGTGGTGATTTAGTTGTGCACATCTCTGACAGCGTTGCACCAGCAGTAAACTAAGGGATTGATTTTCTGTGTTCAAAAGCATCTCTCTGCTCTGCTTCCCAACCACCGATGAACAACAAAAAAAACTATCCGATAGATACTCGGTGGGGCCTGGGTATCGACTGTCCAACCGATGCCTCGTTAACCCCACCCGGCTCTAACCAACGCACAACACACACACACACACACAACACACACTCTCTCTCTCTCTATGTATCTATCTATCTACCTCTCTCATTAACACACACACACACCACACACACACACACACTCTCTCTCTCTCTCTCTATGTATCTATCTATCTATCTCTTCATTACACACACACACACACACCAAACTGACCCCATTCACCCTGGTAACAATGATATAAGTGGGCAAAACTCACAGCTAGTAGCAGGGAATTAGAACTGTAGACTTTCATACACACAAAGAACTGTGTCCAAACAAGGACAGAGGCCAAAAATGCCAAGCAAGAAACAAACACTATCTCTTACTTTTTCTACGTTTTCACTCTACAAATCCAATTAAAAAAATATACGCATAAAGATTATTCTCCAACTTAAATATTCAGTCAAAAGCAAAGAAACTTCATTGTCAATTTCTGCAATATATTCCAAAGTGCCAGACATACAGGCGAATAGCAAATATGTTTCTCTCCGACCTACAGTAAAGACTACCGTACTAGGATAAAAACTATAAACAATGGATACATCCTAAATAGTGAAAAATGTAGGGCAAAACCAAGAAACTAAAAGCTAACTGTACACTATAAAAAGGACATAGGCTAACAACATTTTGTATATAAATAATTAAATTTAACAGACACTGATGGTCTGATAAAACTATAAAGTCAATAGACAACACTGCAGACATTGAAAATCAGTATACATTAATTATTTAGGTATTTGAAAAAAGGGCCCTCAATCACAATAACCTCACTCTAGTCTAAAGTATCTCCTCCTAGGCAACACACACTCTTTAAGTCACTATAGGAATATATTAGAGCTTCCACACAGAGATAGCAGCGGAGATAAAAATATCTTCAAGTAGGATAAGGTCACCGTTGAATACCAGACACACACTGCAGAAAGAAAAAAAAAAAAAAAAAAAAAACCCTTGTGGGAACTTTTAACTCTTTCCAACATACCAGCGACCAAGGACACAAAATAAGCTACATTTAACCAGCTAAACACACAGCATTTTGCCCTGCTTAACGACTTCCTGTATATAATATGATATCCTTTTGGTTTTCAGTGGTTTAGATACTCACGAGACTGCGGTTTCTCCTGCTGTCCTGTGCGCCCGTCATGTTTTAAAAACAGGAGAAACGCTGCTGCTGTGTGTGTGTGTGTGTGTGTGTGTGTGTTGTTGTCAATTCGCGATGCCATACACACATTGACCCAACCAGATTCAAACTCAACTCACTCCAAAGCCCGAATAGATAAACATAGACAGACAGGAGTGGGAGACCGAGTGTTGTGTGTGTGTGGGGGGGGGGGGGGGGGGGGGGGGGGAGGGAGGGGCAATGATCTCAGTCAAGCCTATTGCTACAGCCAGACACACAGGAAACCAGACCTTGTCCTTTCAAGTTAAAAGCCTTTAGTCCTTCAACTTCTAAAGCACTTACATCAACTAGACTTTCCATATTCAATCTCAGCACTATTCTGAAGGTATATTACAGATGGATTTGTTCATATGTTGTTAATTGACTGATTTATTATAGATCGTGTTAATTAAAAACATGCCAAAATGGATTTTTACGACCAGCAAAAAAAAAAAAAAATTATCCAAAATCTGTTCTGTAAAAAACTCAGAAAGCCAATGTCAGCAAATGTCCTGAAACTTAAAATTAAATAGGTCCAGTACCAGTACACAAATCTAACATTAACAAGTGAGTTCAAAAGAAAATAAATCGCATTTGAGAACAATCGCAGAACAATCAAAATGTGTTATTTCTGCTTGAAAAATTACTTTGAGGAATGATTAAAAGATTAACAAAATAATGAAAGAACCGATTGTTTTTCATTTTGTTTCAATATTGCTTCTAGGCCATTTGTTTTGAGTAGAGTGGACACCAAGAAAAAAAATTCTGCCTCCTAAATCTTTACATTTCTAGCCCCCGAAATATCCGAAGTTGTGAGTTCTCCTGCACGGTATCAATAGAGTTTCAACACTGTATTGAACACACAGGGTCAATAAGGTTTCAACACATCTTATCCGGCACACCTTATTTGTCTTATCTCCAGCTGACTATGTTGCTACTGGGATGAGTCACAAGATTCAGATGGTATCACATGTGAACGTTACACCGCTGCTGTTAGACACAGGGAGAGAGAATGGGAACGTGTGGTAAAGAAAATGGATGTACGTTAGGTTAAGCATCAGGGTTCCTTCCTACAGTGTAAGGCAAGTTAGATATAAGGCTTTTAAAGACTTGTTTTAAAGCTACTGAAATGAAAATTTAAGACCAATTTTACAATATCCAAAATTTAAGAGAAAAATCGACATGAATTACTTTAGGTTTTAAAATACTTTTGAAGGATCTGTGGCTATGACTCTTGAGTATGAAGTTATACCAAACTACCTAAATTCAGTTACATTCAGTTGCACTTGATGACCCCAAGATGCAAAAAAATCCACAATTAGATGAAGCAAATGAACAAAGCAGCTTCAGAAACAGCTAAATTAAGTTATGGGGGTGAAGTTATTTTGATGCTTAAAAAAGGTAGATCAAGGTTAATATGTTTATGGCTGTTCACTTCCTCCATTTCCTGTCAGAAGAGAACATGTTTTGCAGCACTGAAACAAGTATTCAATAAACAAGAAATTAAACTTTTTTTGATGACCACTTAATTATTTTTCAAACTAAAATACTAAACATCTCCTGGTTTTCGCATTCCAGTTATCCTGATTTGATGCTTTCCTAAGATATTTTTTTGGCATTTTTATGTTTTATTGATAGTGTAGAGACAGAGGTGAAATGGGGCAGAGAGGGGAGTGACATGCAGAGAACGACCGCGGGCTGGAATCAACCCGGGTCCGCTGCTGGCCGAGGCCCATGGGGGGGGACGCCTTACCAACTGAGCTAAAGGCGCCCCCATTTCCTCTGTTTTTTTTATAGCTAAAAATTAAATATCTATAGAGTTTAGACTTGAAAAAATACATCAGTGTGGATTTGTCAACGTGAAATGTACATTACTCTTTATCTGACATCTTGGGCCAATTTATGAAGAAAATTAGCAACTAATTCATGAACACGATTAATCTTTGCAGGCCTAAAATAAGTCAGCTGCTGCAAGCATATTAGTCTGATTCTGCGACAGTTTTAATAATTCATTTAACATTATCGGATATGAAGCAGAAGATTTAATGGCTGCTGCTTCTGATATGTGAGGATTTGCTGCTATTATTTAAGAAGAAATTGTCGTCTGTTTTTATATCTTTGAGGTTTTGAACGATTATCAAAGAAAGAAAGAAAAAAAATCACAATTTACACTTTAAAGTAAATAATTAACGGACATTTTGCAATATTTTCTAACATTTATCATATTATAGATGATAATTTAGTATTTAATTTAATTTATATTAGAATTTAAATTAGTGGAGAAAATTTTAGTTAGGTTATAAAAATAATAGCTGGTAGCAGCAAAAAATAAATGTAAAGTCTAGTTGTTTGTTCTTTGGCTGTCACAATAAAAAGTTGTTTTTCTTATTTTTAATATATGTATTTTTTTTTCTGTAATTTTTTTTATATCATTGATAACCACAATTTTCAGTTTCGATTTACACAGCGGAGATTAGTTTCATTTTGAAAATCCTGAAGAAATTCCGGAAGAATCAAATTGGTAACGAGTGGGCGGGGCTTATGCGACCCATATTTGGAAGCTGAACGGTTGAAAGCCTTTGAGTGACAGCTGGGGAGAGCCAATCAGCGAGCCGGAACCGAAAGACTACTGTTGCCTGCCAGAACAGGCAAAGTACTGTAGTTTTTGTTCGAGGTTGGGCCTAAATACCCCAAATACACCCTAATTATATATCTTTACGACCTATATTCACTTTCAAACTTACCACCCGAGGATTAAAACATGCAAATAAAACCTAATATGGACATTACATGTATTTAAAGGGCGTATTTGACGTAGAGGATATGCTTGTTTACGGTTTACCGACAAAGTAATCTTGCAGTTCAATATTGCCACTAATCAGACACAATTTCAGTTCAAACAAAATCCACTTGAATGATATTTTACAGCACACATACACATTGATACTTACACTTTCCGTCGCCTTCTCGTTGACTGTGGGCAAAGGAGTTTTTGTTGACATCTTTTTTTAATTTATTCGTCCTTCTTTAAACCGTCTGATGTCCAAAAAGAATACAAAAAAAAATGCACCGGTACTTCCTTCAGTCCCACAGCCGAAAAAGGAGATTATTGCTCGGCTTTGCTTTGCAGCTATCTCCGGGGGGAAACACTGTCAGCATGGAGATCGTGACTATTTTCAAAGAAGAAAAAAAACACAGACCGGACGTGTTTGGGAGCTGAAAAAAATCCTCTATGTAGACAGCAAAGTAGTTTTATGATTTGGAACATTTACATTGCTTGAACATACCCGTGCATGGCCTTGTATCTCAACTCAAAAAGAAAAAATCAGTGTCCGTTTTTCCGTTCGGTCTTTAGAGTCATTGAAGCTAACTCAACTAAGGCGCTGTCGGTCGCTACTTCCAAAAAATAAAATAAAAAAATAACCCACTCCAGGCTATTTTACACGGCTTTTTTAGACACAAGCCATAGCGTGGAGTGTCACCAGTCGAAGGAGGCGGCTTTCAAAAGGTTTAAGTGGCTGAAATACTCGCTGTCGCCTCGGTTTCTTCCATCTCCGGCGGCCCCGAAGTGAAGCTGCTGTGTCTGGTTTAGGTGGGACCAAAATGGCTACTCAACGGCTGGGGCTGGATTATGCTGCGTTCACGGACTCAGACGTCAGAACAAAACCGTGATGAGAGGTTGAACAATGTACATATAAAGTAGACTATTAGGATTAGTTAGTTATATAGTTTGTTAATTAGTTAGTTCGTTAGTCAATTAGATAGACAGATAAGATAGATAGATAGATAGATAGATAGGATAGATAGATAGATAGATAGATAGATAGATAGATAGATAGATAGATAGATATAGATAGATAGATAGATAGATAGATAGATAGATAGATAGATAGATAGATAGATAGATAGATAGGCTAGATAGATTGATAATCAAAATAATTTGTCAAATGGACAGTAGCCTACAAAATAATGTGTTTATTGATAGAAACATGAAACACATTTACATTCAACTAACTTAATTGTATATATTTGACCTCTCAATATCTTGTGTGTGTCATCTGCTCACTGTAGTAACACATTATGGAAGATCATGTAGGCTACAACTTGGAAATGATCTTAACTTGATATGTTTATGAGATGTGTGGCCCTTGGTCCTACCTCTGCCTTTAGTGTTAAGTCGCCTATAGATAGGCAGACAGACAGACAGACAGACGAGACAGATAGACAGACAGATAGACAGACAGACAGACAGAGATAGATAGATAGATAGATAGATAGATAGATAGATAGATAGATAGATAGATAGATAGATAGATAGATAGATAGATAGATAGATAGATAGATAACTACTAGACTATTAAAAGAGATCCTAAATATAGGCTACTAAAGTAAAAGTAGTATTCTGAACCCTTAGGAAATATAGCCTCTTACTATAAATGTATGCGTTTACAATTTAAATGTAAAAAGTGACCATGTAAGTTCTTTTACAATGACAGCTCAAGTTATGCACACCAGCAGCACTGTCAGGATGTGAGGTTTGTTGTGTTGTGACGTTAGTACTTAAATTTCCGACAGCACCTGAACGCAGCATCAGTGGCGTCCAGCTGGAGGAAGAGAGTGAGTACATTTACTCGAGTACTGCACATTTGAAGTAGCCTACTTTTTATGCAACTTTTTTCCTTTACTTTTTAGGTAACTTTTTCTTCTACTTTTTAGGTAACTTTCTATTTCTAGACCACAACATTTCAAAGGCAATATTGTATCTTTTTATACGCACTATATGTACTGACAGTTGTAGTTACTTTACAAATATAGATTTTTGCACAGAAAATTTATTATACATTTTCTTATAAAATAACCAAGGCCAAAATTATAATTGTTAGGGGTACAGGAGACAAGCCTCCAAAATATGCTCAAATTGTCCCGTTTTTTTTTTTTTTTTAGACACTAACATTATATGAAGAGCGCTTTATATAAAAGGTAATTCGCAACCATTTTTTCACTCTCCTGTAACCTGATATAACCATTTTCAACCACTTTGGTATGAAATGTAACAACTTAAATCAGTTATTGGCTGTTTTTATTTAGATATTTGACTTTTTTAATCAAACTAGATTCTCTGAAGATTTGAACACAAGGTTCATGATTTGAGTATGAATCTGAACTTTAATTTCCCCACTATATACATTGTTAATCTGGTCTTGATCTAATAAAAAAATATACTTTTAATAAAAGGGAAACTAATGTCAAGAAGACCAACAGATGTGTACATTTGAAAAGCTGTCAAGGACTTCACCAACCATTACGATTCTATTTGTCCCTCAAATAATAATTTTAGCTCCAATATAGAAGCTTGTACACCTTAATTAAGCCAAATGCAGCAGTTTGCAAAGATGAGTCCATAAAATATGAAGGGTAAAACCTTAACACAAAAGGCTATCAAACATTATCAACACAGGAAAGACTTTAGTGGCACAAGTGTTGTGGATAGCAAAACATTCATTCATTCTTTATTTATTTATTTATTGACTGGAAAAATACAGGGACCAAAAGAAAAAATGTGCAGTCAAAATGATCCCCAAACACCCACATGATTAAAATCCCCAAAAGCGACTTCATTTCATCAACTGAAAACATCTCAAAATACAGAGTTACTGTGTCAAGCAGCAAGTAAAGCGCTATGTTAAGTCATGCCACGAAGCAGAGAAGGGTTGGGGGGAGATGGGGGTGTGTGTTGTGTGTGTTTATGTGTGTGTGTGTGTGTGTGTGTGTGTGGAGGGGGGGGGGGGGTCTTTAAAGGAAAGGCCAGCCATTAAGATTGTATACAGGGCAACGTATTGAGTCAAAGCCACAGCAACAACAGAATCTTCAGATCAGATGGCATCAATGTCAATGTCGTCCTCTGCGGGTTTGTCTGGTTTCACAGTCTCCACTGTGAGCTCTCGGGCGGAGGAGGAATACACCACCTGGGGACCCAAGCAACACAGCTGTTAGTCAACATCATTATAACTCACACTGTCAAGAGGCTGAGAGGAGAGATACAGGTTCACTCGCGCTGTGGGTTAGGATTGTTTAATGCTGATAAAATGTAACCTTGATACTTAAGTCGTTACAGAAGATTTCTATCCTTGAAAAAAAATTGTTGTTTTATTCTTGTTAGGAAGCACAACTCTAAAATACTGAATTCATGCCAATATCAGACACCAAAAGTCAGAAAAAAAAAACTTAATATTTTCCCATAAAAACTAATTTATTCTGCTTGCTTTTTGTCAGAGACAGATATTTTAATGCGTTTTGTATCCAGCAAGCTTCTTGTTTTAGTAAAGCTTTTAATTTGTTGTATGTTTTCTAATATTATATTGATAAAGAGCCATGTGGCACTTCAGGTAAACCAAACATTGTATAAACCAAGTTTCTTCATCTCTCCGTTACCTCGACGTTCTCATCATCCTCCTCTGCCTCCTCCTCGCTGCCCTCGCTCTCCTCTTCTGCTTCCTTCAGCCACTTGACGAACGGCGCTGCCTTGGCGTGGATCTCTTTGGCCAGTTCCTTAGACACGTACTTCTTAGAAACCTGGGGGAGAGAAACCAGCTCAGATCAGACACAATGATAATCCTATGGAGAGCTGTGGTGTAAATAATGATAGAAAAAATATTATCCAGACACCTCGGTTTAGGACGCATTTAATCTACATTAGTGGGCGATTTAAACTCTTTAAAAAGTTTTACAACCCCATTACAGGTCAGGCAGGTGACAAGTTTCTATTGTTTGGATAGGAAGTTAGGATAAATTTATTAAAAAGTTTAATTCCTGTATCAAATTTTCATAGAAAATGTCAAGGTAAATAGGAATAGGTGAGATGAAGGATGTTTGAGGTTGATAAAAATATAAATCTTAGTTGATAGTGCAAAAAAAAAAAAAAAAAAAAAAAGGGTCATGTCCATGTTTAAATAATAGGATTTAAAAAAAAATATTGGTTTTAAATTTACCCCCCCCCCCAAAAAAAAATCCATGTTCAACCCCTCATCTTGTTCAAAAAGCACTTATTTAAATCTAATCGTCATTAAATTTGTGCTGCCATGTACTTTTAAAGTACAGTCGTCACTGCAAATGTCAGTGTACTTCGAGCATATATAAAAGTTGATTGAATATCTGTACATCTCCCACCCCAACTAAATAAAGGTCGATTGAATATCTGTACATCTCCCACCACCCCCACTAACGCACCTTCTCAGCCCAGGCGAAGATGACATCCTCCTCCAGCATGTCGGCGTCGTACAGGTCTTTGAGGATGATGGGGACGCGGGCGAGCAGCTGGACCTGGTGCAGCTTCACCACACACTCAAAGCCACCCAGCAGATACTTCTGGGCCTTCTTGTTGTTGTGGCAGAACTGTGTGAATGGAGGAAATCAAATCAGGAAGTGAGTCATGAGACAAACACAAGAGACATGCTCATGCTAAAGGTCATTAAGTAACAATGGTGTCAGTTCAGAGTTAAATGTTTTAGAGCAGGGTACCGCCAGGGATCTCAAAGTGAAATTTAAGACCTTTTAATGCAACTTAATGAAATTTAAAGCCAACTTCAAGGTCATACTAGCATAAGTAGGAAGGATATAGTGGGAATTCTGACGCATTTAAAAGAAAGTACAGTAAGTATGAAAAACATTTATTATAAAGTCACCTTGATAAACTCATTGATATACTGTAACAATAGCTCTGTGAAGTGTGTGTATACTTTAATAACAAAATTAAAAAGTGCTTATTTGTCACATAACGATCTCTCGCCAAGTATTTATTATTTAAAAAGAAAAAAAAAAGTCAGACCTTTCTAAAGCAAGTTCAATTCTTTGTTGGTGAAATTCAGTACTTTTAAGGCCTTATTTTGAAAATACTAAATTCAATGTTTTCATAACGCTTTCAAGACCCGCATGTTCCCTGTCTAAAGTCCTAAAGAGCAAGAATGGTGTCGATTCAGTGTAAAATGTAAATAAAAAAAAGCTTATTGTGAAGCTTATTATGACCAAGGTTCAAACTCACTCTGAGGAAATGGCGCTTGTACTTCTTGATCTGGTCTCTGATGTTCTCGTCGAAGAGCAGCTCACTGAGGATGAGCGGTCCCATCGCCGTGACGTCCAGCCGCTCGGCCTCAGCCAGGATCTCCTTATCCGCCGCGTCGATGGTTCCAGTCTCCTTCTTGTGCTGGAGACACAGAGAGCAGGGAAGTTAGACGGTGGAGACAAAGATTTTAGGATTTTAAGTGTTCCTTTTTTATGTTAACCGTGATTCTTATGTGGAAAACTGATTAGTTATATCTACAAGCTGATGGTGTTCAAAATAAAGCGACATACTTGCAAACTGACATTTTAAAAATTTCCTTACATATTCTTTTTCTACCGATTCATGTAAAAAAAAAAACCCTAGATTCCATTTTTTTTATGCATCTCCACTAATATTAAAAAATTCCATTTAAAGCTAAAAACTTTAATACTCGAGTTCCCCCCCCCCCTTTCATTTCATATTTGACTGCTAAAAAGGCTTCTGTATCAGCATTTATCATTTTACAGAATAACATATTTCATAACACTGATAATCAAAGTAAAGCTTAATGTCAAACAAGTGACTGTCGGTCGTCTATATATTATGTTTCGGACCCAGGAAGACTAGCTCTCACTCCATTGTGTTGCTAATGGGGATCTAATAAATCATATCAAAACATGCATATATTTGGAGATGTAGCAAAAATAAAAATTAAATTAAATGGGATGTTGTGATTAAAGTAATGTGGGCATATAAATGACTGATCACAACATCCATTTAGTTCAATTGTATTTATTTTTTGCCACATCTTCACATAGTGGTTTATACTCGACAGTGTGTGTGTGTGTGTGTGTGTGTGTGTGTGTCTCTTACTTTGACAAAGTTGTAGAAGAGGTTGACTCGTTCCTCCAGCGGTTTCTCCAGGTCTTCGCTGAGCGTCAGGACTTTGGCGTGATCGCTGATCTCCTCCATCCGCCTCCGCTGGGCCTCGGCTGTGGTCTCCTCCGCCCAGTCCTCGTCATCATCATCTCCATCCTGAAGCGCACACACACACACAGAGAGACAGAGAGACAGAGACACACACACACAAACAGAGACACACACACACACACACAGAGACAGAGACACACACACACACCGAGACAGAGACACACACACACACACGGAGACAGAGACACACACGGAGACAGAGACACACACACACACACACACACACACAGACACAGACAGAGACAGAGAGACACACACACAGACACAGAGACACACAGAGACAGACACAACACACAAAAACACACACACACACAGAGAGACAGACAGAGAGACACACGAGTTATGGAAAGTTCGGAGTGACATTAAATTACTTTGCTAATTATTTGCCATATATGTTTTCTGAGTATTCATTATCGTTTTGGTCGTTGTACATTTGTTTTGTAAAGTTTACCATGTATATTTGTTTATTTAACTGCTAAAAAAAATATATATATTTTAAGTATTTACTTCAGCATATACCAAACGTTAAATATAAAAAAAAGTTGATTACTGAAACAAAAACATTAAACTGTGTGTACTTGTATATCTGTATGGACAGAGTAAAGTCAGTCCTTGTTTGTTTGAATTGACTGAACTGTTGTTTAAAGACTCTGAGCTAAAGCAAACTGAAAAACAACCTCTAGATCAAAGAGTAAAACAGGCCAATCACTTTATTCAGCTGCTTACTGTGTGTGAAGGGTTTTGTGTGTGTTGGTGGAATTGAGTAGAAAATCCATTTGAAGTAAAAAGTTATCACACTTTACTGATGAAATGTAAGCTGTGCAATTACAACACAGTCTAAATAAGCTTTAGAAGCAGCAGTGGATCATGTGATAGGGAGAGCTTTGACCCAATAACTGCTCAAAGTTCAGGCAGTAAGCAAATAGGTAGTGTATGTTATCTTTACACAGTGAGTTTGCTTGTGTGTTTTAATCCCACATCTGGTCATTTAACTGTCCACTCTCACACCAGTGGAAATGTAATTCCTAAAACCCCGACACTGGAACTCTAACCAATTCCTTTCAGACTGACAAAGTCCACAAACTTCTTTAAAAGCTTTAAAAATGTATGTGAGAAAGCGTTTGACCGTGGTTTGCATACACATGTATCCTCAACTTATTTCTAAATTCACCGTTTCTGTGCTTTAATTTATTCTGTTTTTATTGTTGTAATTCTCGTGTTTCTTTGTTCAAGTCTGTCGGTCTTATTACTGGAAATATATCTATTTTTCCTTGTAGCAGTGTTAATAAATGAAAAGGTGCTGTTAAAATAAATAAAGGTAAATATATGAAGGTCTGTGAACGCACCACGGGGCGAGGAGCGTCGATGTCTCCCGGGGTTCCTGCCCCTTCGCTGCCGGAGCCGTTCTCTTTGTCTTTCTTTCTGTTCTTCTTCTCTTTATCTTTCTTGGCGGAGGCAGATCCAGGCTCGACCTCTGGGGTTCAGATAAACAAAGTTCATATTACAATAGACACAAGAGGTAGCTGGACAGTACCATCAGCAAACTCTATAGGGTATTATAAAAACACAGGTAAAGATCCATCTTCCCCCCAAATGTTTCTGTGCTTGAATTATGTAAAGCACTTTCACTGGGTTACTTTTATAGCCTGTATTATACTTGGGAATTTTTATGTACTCCAGTGTCCTTTGTTAAGCACTGTGTAACCTAGGTTTTGAAAAGGCGCTGTATATAAAAAAAAAATAAAAAATAATAATTATCTACTTACTAGAAAGAGCAAATTCTCACCTGGTGGGTTTTTGAGGATGAACGTGCAGAGTTTGTGTCTGGTGTCGAGCATGCCGCGGTATCCACAGGCTTTACAGGAATTTCCAATGTTTGTTTCTTGGCATTGATATGCTGCAAGAAGGAAAGAAAGACAAATTCAATATTTTAAAAAATACTTCAAATAATTTCCCACTTTTGTCAATTTCCAAAAACAAACGAATCGTCATTATTGGCTTCTTAATTCCCTGGACTACAGTTCGTTGGTGTGAGTATTTACCAGATCAGTTTCAGGGTTGTCACACTCGGGACACAGCACAAATTTTCTGATGAACCCATCAAGCATGTCCTGCAACTTGTTCGCCTCGTGGGATCCGTTGACAATGAAACGGTCGTTTTTGGAATCAAACTGGGTCTGAGCACCGAGTTCACAACCAAAAAACTTGGTCGGGTCTGTGGGCAAGAGCAGAGAGGATATGAGATGAGACGTCACAATGAAAAAAATAAAAATAAAATCTGAATATGTAGCTGAAAATCTTGTATAATAAATATTTCAATGTGGCCCAAACGGATCCATAAATACAAAGATGGGCATATCATCCCTTTGACCCCCAAACTGTGAAACCATGTAACAAAAAATAGAACTGTACAATGACATGATTCAAGATGTTTTCATATGTACGAAAAGGGAGTTGTACTGTAGCAAAACAAAAAGCTATTTTCTAGTACTGAGTAAAAGGCAAGTAGCAGAACATGAGAAGGGTTTGTATAAATAAATATAACGGGACTAATATGATGCTGGTATGAATTCAAACAAATATAAACATGAGTGGCATTGCGGTGTTTGGTCGATCCAGGGTGCAAATGGACTTTAAGACTTTGGTAGACTTTGGTTTAATGCCAATAAAGTGGTATAAACAGATGATACGGCACATAGTTACTCACATGTCGGAGGCCTGTTCAACGCCTTTGCAACATCAACCATGTTGACAATGACCGTCTTGATTCCATTCCCTTTGCCTTCAACCTGGACGAGATGAAGACAAAGCAGACTGTCAAAACTGAAGCTAAAAACTGTTTGAGAATGACAAGTTCCTCACGACTAGATTTCCTTATCAAATGTTTTCTCAAGCAACTTCTATGTATTAACTGTAAACATGATGGAGCTTGTATCTCTCACTTGTGTAAATTCAAAGATTTAAAAAAAAAAAAAATTATATAATTTTTTGGCATTTTCAAGCTTTATCAGATAGTATAGAGTTGAAATGGGGAGACGAGAGAGGGGGGGGGGGGGGTGACATGCATAACATTTAATAAAAAACCCTACACGTACAAACTTAAAAAAACCTGTGACGTGGTGCAGTTACCTTGGCAATCAGACGGGGCATCTTGTAGCGATAGAACTGGTCCAACACGCTGCGGTTGACGTTGACAGACATTTTGGCTGGCTGTTAGCACTATCAGTAAGATAAAAGGATCTTGGTTGGGGATTTTTCGGGATCTTCTGTCTGGAAAAGAGGGGATGACATAAACGACTGCAAGCGTGCTCGGTCTCTGACATGAAAAACGCTGTGCCGCTGTGGCCGCAAGCTCCTTGCTTGAAGGCTAGATTTCCACCACACAGGTTCCAACGGCTCTGCGCAACAGCTCTGAAAGAGGAGAGGGACAAATATCTAATCAATATTTAAGAAGGAACAATTATTTAGCAGTGAACTGTGTGTGCTAGAAAAACTTCAAAGTCATCTCTATGGCTGTAAACTGAACTTGTATTATCTATGAATAATGTATGAAAAGAAACATGAGGGGGTAGGACCCGAAACTAATTGTTATCCCTTTTGAAGATAAATTTATTTTGAGTTGAATGTTCAAGAAATCAGCTAATGAATAAAAAAACGTTTTAAAGTACCATGTTTTGTTCTTATGTGCCAGCTTTTAGAAGAATCTGCAAATCTATTTATTTTGAATGGTTAATTCATCTTTAACAATTATTTTTTTGTAGCCCCAAACTCACTGGTAAATTAAAGCCCACTCATTATCGTATATTATGCCACTTAAATTGTTCTGTTCTCTTGATAACCCAAAACCCACAAAACACAATAAAACTAGAGTCCTGTGGTGCAATGACTCACACCAGACTGAGTTACTGCATAGGTAAGCCAAATACAGAGACTCTCAGAGACAGCTGACATATTACTGCTTCCCTTCTAAGAAAATAATTAAGTTTAAATACCTACAGTCTCAGACTGATTATAATATAAAAAGGCTGGATTGTACAGAAAATACTGCTGACAAAATCAAATCCAGCAAATATCCCGGTGATCCAACCCTACAGTGAGCAATGCTGCCTGACAGATTAGCCCCCAAAAGAATAAAAATACATTCCCCAGCTACTGAACTGGTGGATGCCTTCCCCGGCTTCCCACGTAGTACAGAAATAGTTTGTTAAAAAGGCCTTTTGTGTGTGTGTGTGTTAAATGAGGCCCTGGTTTTTAGTCACATAAGGCCTTCTCTTGTTATTAGGTCACAAACAGGAGGCCTAGCAGCTGCCAAACAACTCGCGAACCCCAGCGCTGACGGCTTTAACACCAAGCTCCCTGCCTACAGTGGATGCATTTACCAGCGACATTACAATGACCTCACAACTGGTTAGACAGTGTCCAGCAAAGTTGAGGTGCTTCTAAAAAAAGGGGGCCAAAGGGTCGAGTCTATTTCAGGAGGGCTAGCTTAGTTTAGCTTAGCCTAGCATGGCTAACTTGGTGCATAGTGCGTCATACAGTCAAACTGCACACGAGTGACGGGACTGGGAGACGCCATTTTGATACAGTGGCACAGAAAAAAATATACATGTCATATTGCACAAGAACGCCCTGGATAAATATAACACGTCTCTATAAGCTTTATATAGAAATGAAGTCAAAACCCGTTCCTACCACTGACCGTTTCCTCAAAAGTAAAAGAATAAAAAATAAAACCAAAAAAATAAAAAATGATTAAAACTTATAATTTTCGTTAAATAATTAAATCTAAAATAACTAGACTAATACATACAGAAAAACTTACCGTTTTCGCAAAACAAAGACATAAACACAACGCTGATCGTCCAAGAGCCGCAGTGAACGGTGGTCGATAGCTGGTGCTGGTGTTGTATTGATTGCAGCAGCAGCAAAGCTCTGAATGGATGTCAAAGATGCACAGTTTAACACCCAAACGCAGCGTCCAAACGGTGCAGGTGCCAGGCTCAAACAGACAGGGGAGACGGGGGGGTTTGGTCCGGAACGTCCTCGGGGTTTGGAGACCTATTTTAGGGGGGGGGGGGGGGGCGAGAGGAAGAAGAAACGTATTGTTTTTATCCACACAAACTGCGGACGTTGAAAAATTAATTCGCATCAGGTGTGACTCAACCGTTACGTACAACGCAACCGGTTGTAGCAGCTAAACCAAATGAGGATAACCTCAAACCACCCGTTGTATGTGTCACAAAAATAGTTTCAACGTTATGTAAAGAGTGTCCAGCTAAGTGGCTAAAGTCACACGTGTTTCAACGCCAAATTTAACCTAAATTACCTGGAATATACGGTCATTAAATCTATCCTTATCGTCAAATAAAGGAGGGTCACGAGTACAGTCCTAGCCAAATTACGTCTCCGTTAGTGTTTTTCGTTCCATAAAACAGCGCCAGCGTAACGTTAGCTCCAGCAATTAGTCCGAGCCCAGATGCTAAACGCGAAAGCCAAACTGACATCCAGACTGTAGCCAGGCGCCGTGGCAACGTAATGTAATTTAAGTGATATATTTAACGCGGTAGGTTAGCTAGGGGACATTTTAATTCTAAAACTGTAGACGTGAGGTACACGTCTAAATAAACCGAGGGGGAAAATATGATGAAATAATTTCGCAGCTTACCTCTCGAATGTTCTGAGAAACGCTGCGACTCGCGACGGTTTTACTGACGAAGGTGAAGTCAACGGTCACAGCAACGGCTGCGACTTCCGGCGAGGGAAATCATCCAGAATAAACGTCCTCTTCTTCTGCATGTTTATTTGCATGTTCCCATCTGTATATATACTTTTTTTTACATTATGATTCATATTACATTTATGCCTAAGCGGTTGGTTGCGTTGCTTGTTCCCTAGAAGATATTTATCTTGCATTAATTTTTTGACGATTACGGAAAGTAGCAAAACAAATGTGCTTCCAACAGAAACACTTTGGTGCCGTTTTTTTTATTGAGTAGGTCTGTGTTTACATGCACAGTATTATTCAATATTAGCTGTTGGATCATATTCTTACCCTTACAAAATAATTTCTATAATGAACATGACACAATAAGGAACTAAATATTGAACTTCCTAAACAAAAACTTACATTTATAAAAAATACTGAATAAACAATGAGCTCAGAGATAGAGAAATGGACAGTTTAGGGAAGATTGTGGAAAAAAAAAATAAAAAAAGAAGAAGACGATTATAAACACGCAGGTTGATACAGTGCTATTTGAAGTTACAACCAGTATCTATGGTTAAAACACATTAACATGAGGCCCAATAGTAAAATAGGGGCAGACCCTGAAACCAAATTCTGCTTAGGGCCTCAAAAAGTTTAGGATGAACTAATAAAGATTCAAGATTGTTTATTTGTCATATTCACAGCAGCAGCAGTGTCAGAAATTCTTTATCTTGTGTTTGCATAATCATATATCATCATCAGATTATAACAATCGATGTAGCATACTTATTTTGTATTCAAAAACACTTCTTCATTTTTATTTTGAAAGGACCAGGGGAAGTGTTACGTCTAGTTTGACGCATAGAATACTCGCTTCTCATTGGCTGACGGCTTGACGCTGTACGTGCGTAGGCGCTTCCTCAACTTGACTAGCACAGACAGCAAAATAAAAGATGGTGAGTACGAAATGGCGAAAAAGGCCACAATTTCCTGCTTTTACAGCTCGCGTTTGGAGCTATTCACCTGCACGATGTTTTCTTAGACTAGTAGAGAGCGATATCGAGGGTTTTAGCGCGTCTACAAAGCCTCAAAATCAGGTTTTTTAAGTGTAGCATTCATTCCGAGATGGATCAACGATCACATGACAGCTGAACAGTTTAGTTCTCCCCCAAAAAATTCAACACAACAATCCTTAATCTGCCCTCAAGTCACTCTTTTCACTTGCACGGTGGTCTGTCGCTTTTTCACTGTTGTTCCCTAGCCATACACGTTATCTGTTCAATTTATGTTACAACATTTATTTTTTCACTTTTTCAACCAGTTAGCAGGCTGGGCTAACAGGCTAACAACTGCTTTATCATATGAGGCACTTTTTTTCTGTGCAGAAATTATAATGTTTACAAGACAAACGTTAGCCTGTCAGTGATTTCTGAGGTAAGGCGAACTAGATAGACAAAAAGTACATGTTATATTCTTTAGTTTATTCATTCATTCTCCGGAGTTTGCATAGGTTGCTCAGCTGTTTGGAGCAAGATCTTAGTAAAGAGAGAAAAAAAGTTAAGGTGCAGTTGTTTAGCTAAATCCCATTCAGCACTACATTTTCTTCACCACATTCATTCATTATACATGCACTACACCCTGTCAGACCAGAACTATAAATCAGTTATATACTATTATCATTACTATGAGTCAAAGTATATTTTTTTATATTTTGTCTTTTGTCGATTTGTCAACAAAAAGTCTTAGAAGACATTGCATTCATTAAAGTAAAAATGTATGTGGTGTTTCACTTCCATTTTTGTTTTTTGTAAATTATCTTTAATTTAATTCAAAGTGGCATTATGAAAGACTCTCTATTAGGGTCTATTAACTCCTCTAAAAAATATTAACAGGGAAATAGCGGGAAGAAACTTTGCAGCGGAGGAGGGGTACCTCTACCAGGATGAAAATAAATTAAACAGATGGAAAAAAGGTATGACAAAATTTACATTTAATTTATAAAACTGTACATTTGCTTCATCGGAATCACTAACCATCCACCATTAACAACTGATTCAAACCACATTGTCGTTTAACATTTCTTATTATTTATTTTCTTTGTGAATGATTAATATCCTGTCTATACATAATCCATTCACTTTTTAATTTCTAATTTCAGTTTTCCTGTTTTTGTCCCAATTCTTTCTTGTCTTTCTTGTTTGTATATTTTTTGACCGTCTATTTGATCATAAACCTTTTCTCCATGCACCTTCCACTCTATCTCACCCACTCTCCTCCTCACATACTTCCAATCAACCAGGCTGGTCACCGGGTAAGTGCGTCTTGCTAGTTGCTATGGGTTGAAATCCCTGTATTTTTCTGATCTCTTCCACTGCACACTAACTAACATGGGGTTGGGATCGCACACTTTAAAAAAAAATATTACCTGCTTAGATCTTTAGGGGCTTTTTACATGCTTGGACATTCCTGTTTTTCCAGTTCCACTCCAATTGTGAATATCAATACATTCAATACATTTTATTTGTAATGCACTTTATATAACTAGAATCTCAAAGTGCTAATATATTTACAATGTAACTCTGTCTATCTGGACTGTGTTTTAGCGTACACAGTTTGGTATTGGTAGCTAATACTGCTGCTAACACCTTTCTATTGTCCACTCCTAAACAAGAATGTCACTTTATTACTCATCCACACAAAGCAGTCCGAAATACGTCAGAGTAGGAAACGTTAAGCGCCCAGATTAGATTTCAAGATTCTGTGTAGAAAATCTTCTATGACTCAGACAGGCTTTAAGGTCATGTTCCGTCCTGCAGATGTTTCTCAAAGTAAAATGATCCCTTTAGCATTTGGGGAAATCCTTACAAGTGACTCATCTATTTACAAAACAGGACAACTTTGTTAAAGGTGCTTTGGGGTTGTGTGTGGTGTTGTGTGTGTGTGTGTGTGTGTGTGTGTGTGTGTTGGTGTGTGTGTGTGTTGGTGTTTGTGTTAGTGTGGTGGTGTGTGGTGTGTGTTGTGTAAAGGAGATTGGTCTTTTTCAGAACAGACTTGGTAGAAAGGAATATTATATGTTCATAATTATGTTTTAATAAGTGTATATCCTTTTATAACTACATAAGAGCAGGGCATTGAGGCCGCCATGTTGCACCGCCATGTTTCTACAGTAGCACAGAACAGACCAACTTAACAGCCTTATGCAGTTTTTATATATAGTGGGCGTCCTGGGGAAATGCACCTGTTGGAAGACCAAGAAGAAGAAGAAGTACTGTAGAATAAATAACTAAATACATCTTCACCTCATCACTTGATATTGTGGAAAGACTTGAGGCAGTGGTGGATGATGCCATCTTTAGTATCTCGTAACAACTTCTGTTAATTCTCTCAAAGGGAGGGGTTAGCAAGGGAGCGTTGACGTCTAGAATCAGACTACACACACACACACTGTATCTTTTAATAGACACTTCAGAAAAAAATAAACTGTCCTGTTCAGACAAATTTGTGAATTTTTTTGGTGGGTTAAAATTCAATCCAACCAGTTTTGTATTTAGATTAACAAACATTTAATGAAGGAACTATACATTTAGTGACTCGAACCGATTATAAACTTGCAGTGTTTCAACAATGCATGTGTGTGAAGTGACAAAATATTTCTATAATTGTACATCTAACTTTGGTCCATCAGTTTCTGAATTGTGTCAAAATTCACTAGCTGTGTGTGCACTGTTAAATCAGCTAAACTGACATCAAGTTAAGGATAAAAATATATATACTTGAGATGTTACTACCACAATTAACGTTTACTGTATATCTCTGCTGCCCAGTGCGGTTATGAAGTTTATAATATGGGTTTTAAATGTTTGGTGTGAACCTTCTAGTTTGTTGGTTTTTGATTCTTATTGGACCTGTTGTGTTTTGTGTGAAAATATAATTATCTCTCTCTCGTGTCCTACATCTGTTATTGAGTGTCTGAAATCCAGCTTTGCAGTTTTAATCTGTATCTTTCCACCATGAAAAAAAGTATTTATCTAGAAGTAAAATTCCCAACCCAGTTTGAATTCAGGCACTTAATAAACTCAACTTTTTACTCCTTTGCTCCTAGAAGCCAATAATGTAATAACCGCCGATAAATAACTAAAATATTGCATTATCGGCTATTATTACATTATTAGCTGCTACAATTGCTTGTTCAGTAGTTTGGGCTCTATGAATTTAGCCTGTTCATCCACTGTAACTGGAGTAGGTTTGGTGTATTAACAGAAAAGTGGTATTTTTCTGGTTATAACTAACTGAGGAGTTCAGTGAGTTGTTCAGATGCTGCATCACACAGTCTGAACTCCACCAGGGTTCGTTGTTGAATAACTAAACTACTGTGTGTGTGTGTGTGTGTGTGTGTGTGTGTGTGTGTGTGTGTGTGTGTGTGTGTGTGTGTGTGTGTGTGTGTGTGTGTGTGTGTGTGTGTGTGTGTGTGTGTGTGTGTGTGTGTGTGTGTTGTGTGTGTGTGTGGTCTGTTGTTGTCTGTCTGTGTCTTGTCGTGTGTGTGTGTTGTCTGCTGTTGTGTGTTGCTGCTGTGTGTCTGTTCTTTGCTGTCTGTGTCTGTCTCTGTCATGTGTCTGTTGCTGCTGCTGTGTGTTGTCTGTCTGTCGTGTGTGTTGTCTGTGTGTGTGTCTTCCTGTCTGTTGTTGTCTGCTGTCTCGTCTGTCCGTGTCTGCCTGTGTGTGTTCTATGTGTCTGCTGTCTGTGTGTCTGCTGTCTCTTTTGTGTGTGTCTGTCTCTGTCCCTGTCTGTTCTCCTGTGTCTGTCCGTGTGTGTGCCCTCAGTTGGTCTTGGTGTTAGGTGACCTGCACATTCCCCACCGGTGCAACACGCTCCCGGCCAAGTTCAAGAAGCTTCTGGTGCCGGGCAAGATCCAGCACATACTCTGCACCGGAAACCTCTGCACCAAGGAGAGCTATGACTACCTGAAGACACTGGCAGGGGACGTACACATAGTCCGGGGGGACTTTGACGAGGGGTCTGTGTGTTGTGTGTGTGTGTGTTGGTGTGGGGTTGTGTGTGGGACATATTTAGAAACAATAAACATTTTAAAAAAAGTCAGTGATTTTGGAGAAAAACAATAAAGCCAGAGATAAAAAAAACTCCTTATTTAATTTATACAGCATATGAGAGAGTCCAAAGTTTTTACACAACATATTTTGGATACAGCATGTTTTCACTTGATTAATCAAAAAATTGATATAATAAACTTATATTTAGATTTTTTAAGCATTATTTTAAAATCATAAATCAGGCAATAACATTACATGAACAAATCCTTCTGCAATTACCTTCAGAATTAGTGCTGCTATGAATGATTATTATAAGTTTTATTATGTAAGGGCTTTTAGAATTTTCTCTACATTTTCCCCATTGCCCCTAACAGATCCTGTATTACCCAAACAATGTAATGTAATGTAAAAGCTCCTTTGTCTGATTTCTCCTCAGAACCTGAACTACCCAGAGCAGAAGGTGGTGACTGTGGGCCAGTTTAAGATCGGCTGATCCACGGGCACCAGGTGATCCCGTGGGGAGACATGGCCAGCCTGGCTCTGCTGCAGAGGCAGCTGGACGTGGACATCCTCATCTCCGGACACACGCACAAGTTCGAGGCCTTGAGAACGAAAACAAGTTCTACATCAACCCCGGCTCGGCCACGGGAGCCTACAGCGCACTGGAAAGGTACAACACCTCCCAATGTCACATTAAACTTTAAATCAGAATGCATAGAAAAGGTAATGTATTTAATCCGCGAAAAATGAAGAAAAGAAAAATGTTATCTAAAATAGAGGAAAGAATAAATAGTAAAATACAAACAATGTAAAAAGCGGACGGAAAAAAAGTTCAAATCTCGGTTCTACAGTTAAAAAAATATGGTGTTTAATACACACCCATGGCCATGTTGCTAGCTACGGTGTCATGTCCAAGCCACTTTAGTTTACGTCTTTCGTTTACAGAGCTAGGCTGTGATGGGTGTGACCTGGATTTTTTTCAGCACACACACTACTGACCACAAGTTAACAGGTAGGCATCATGAGGAGATATTCACTGATTTTGACAAAAAGTGATTTAACAACAACCATTCTCCAGAATCACTGACTCCACCTTTAAGTTAATGACCTGAATACTTTAACACTGAGATGTTTACGTGTGACAAACATCTACATCCGGTGTAACAGGAGAAGCCACACTGTCTTTAATTACACACACACACACACACACACACACTCACTCACTCACACACCACTCACTCACTCACACACACACACACACACCACACACACACACACACACACACACACACACACACACACACACTAGTAGGTCGTCAGTCGCAGAGCAGGAAAAATAAAACCCTGCACTAAACACTCACAAACATTCTCTTGCCTTCTCCCTTTCAGCAACATCATCCCCTCTTTTGTACTAATGGACATCCAGGCGTCTACGGTGGTGACGTATGTGTATCAGCTGATCGGAGATGACGTCAAAGTGGAGCGGATCGAATACAAGAAATCTTAAAAAATGCATAAAATTTGAGAGTTGTGTTTATTGAGCGCAGTGTTTCGTTTTCATTCCTTGCCACCAGGGGGCGCCACCTGCTCACCTGCACTCACCACAATGTTAAATGCTGTAACAAACTCTGCAGTAACTTAACTCTAAAAAAAACAAAAAGAAGAAATAAGACCTTATGTATTATATTGTTTATATGTCATCAGCATTTTTGCTTGTCCAAGCTGTCATTTGGTAACTGTAGAGAATGCAATAATGTCACATGTATCTGTTTATCAAAAAAGAGAAATATTTGGTGCCATTTTGTTTGTTTGATTTTTTTTTTTTTTTTTTTCTTGTCTTCTTCATGTCCTGTACATGTAACCAACAGGCCTTTCGCTTCATGTAGTCTTTAGGCCTTTTTCCATTAATTTCTTTCCCCACAAAAAATAAATCTAGTTTCAATCCAATACTTGTTTTGTCTTAAATATTACTATAATGAGAATACTTGATGTTATATGAACAAATGCATATAAAGGATAATACTGTGATTCAGTTAAAGGAGGAACATAACTTTTAATATTGTATTTTTAATTACTAATAATACACTTGATTTAAAAGCACCTTTCAAGTCACTCAAGGACATTTTAGAAGTACAATAAGACAATAAACACACAAAAGAAGAAAAAGAAAAACTCAGCATGGAGAATATTACATTATATTAGAAAAAGGCATACATACAATAATATGGTAATAAAGGCATTTTTTTTTAAATTCACAGCAATCTTTTCACTTATTTACAGAAGAATACAATCCACTCCATTCTTACAAAGCAGTTGAAATAAAAAAAGAAGAAGCCTAAAGCCTATTAGTATGAGGTCATCCTAAGGTTGTCAGTGACACAGTGTGGTACAGTTATGGCTGGTTACAAGGCATGTTGCACTTAGAAGTTCAATGAATGAGATGTGGATCTGGTTTCACAGAACACATCACGTGATTTCCTGGAAATTGAAGTCGTCAAAAGTTTATAGTCTTCTCTCTGCCACTAGAGGGCGCAAAGTAGATCACTACCTGCAGGTGCAATGCAAAATGAGAACACTGCAAAAACTCAGGCTGTGTTTGTTTTTTGCTCTGTTTTCTGCATTTGGATACAATTTGGAGGTATACTTTTCTAATTTTATGCTACTTTTTTAACTGTACTATAATGTACTTTAATATAATACTAATACAATATTTGTACTCCACAAATTTTTCTCAGTTTTTGTTAACTGTTCTTTATCTTAAAGACTTCACATTATCTCTTCCTCGGTGATGCAACAGCAAACAGAAACTCCCTTGAAGCTCACTATCTTACTGTGTGGTGTGTTGGGATTGAAGGGAATATCCAATTTCCTGTTAGATTTGTTAATGGATAATCCCCGTGCTCTGTGTGTGATGTGGTGTGTGTGTGTGTGTTTGGGTGTGTGTGTGTGTGTGTGTGTGTGTGTGTGTGTGTGTGTGTGTGTGTGTGTGTGTGTGGTGTGTGTGTGTGTGTGTGTGTGTGTGTGTGTGTGTGTGTGTGTGTGTGTGTGTGTGTGTGTGTGTGTGTGTGTGTGTGTGTGTGTGTGTGTGTGTGTTGTGTGTGGTGTGTGTGTGTGGGTGTGTGTGTGTGTGTGGAGGAATAGGTAATCAGAATATCCCAGATACACACCTAACTTTCTCTCTCCGTAAATTATTTTCATTCTATTGTGGGACATTTTTTTTTATCATAATGTATTAGCCTCAGGCAAAGTCCACACTATGAGGAATCAACTAACTTTGCAGAGAAATCATGAGTATACAGATTATTTAAAGGAACATGAGGTGTTGAGGTCAGGTAGACACCAATTGGTAAAATAGGTGCTTTTTTTCCTCTCATTGTTTAAAGGTGCAGTCTGCGAAATCACTTTTTGTTAAAATCAGTGAATATCTCCTCATGATCCACTACCTGTCCGTATTGTGTGTGCAATGAAAAAAAAATCCATGTTAATACCAGCCTAAGCTCTGTAAACGGACATGTTGCTAGCTAGGATGGTCTCCCTTTGTTTACACACCAGTTTACAGATTATAATAGTCTTAATATAATTTACAGTTTCACATTTGAATTTGCTTTGTATGTTTCACTTCCTAACAATTTGCAATTCACTAGAAAGGTGTCAGCACCTTAACACTCATGACTCACAATGGCAGCGGCCTTGATAGCTAATAATAAACCTTATACCTGCATAAACTCCTACTCACTTTCCTGCTAACAAAGAATGTGGGGGATGTACAGTAGACCTGTTTGTATTGCTTTTTTTGTTCCTAGATGTACAAGATGAGATGGGGCTTACAAATCTGAGTAACAAAGCCCTAACAGACAACTATAACCTTATTTTTATTTTTTTTTTAGATTTTTTTGATTAATTGTTTTTTTTTATGCTTTATTAATAGTGTAGATTGACCTAGAGTTTTCTCAAACGGTTGCCTGAGAGGAGTGATCATTGCGGTGAACGGACCGGCTGATCTAACCCGGGTCCGCTGCTGGCCCGAGACCCATGGGGGGGACGCCCTACCAACTGAGCTAAGGGCGCCCCCTATAACCTTATTTTTTAACCAAGTTAAAGTGAAAACAGAAGGGCACAATACACCCATACGCAGAAGTGGGTGCTTTTTCTCTCCGGTTGGCTTAAAATGCTGCTCAGATTTGACCTTAATGACTTTCATTCTCAAATCAGTTTCCCTGACGTTAGAGTTGATCATGTGCTCTTGTGTTTGCCATTAAAGGCCTGATAGTGAAAGCATTGCGCTCCAGGCCCTAGTCTGTGTTTACATACTGTAGGAGTGTTCAGAGCAACATACACAATGACTGTGATAGGGAAGGTCATATGATATTTCAAAGACTAAAAATGAAGTTTAAGTTGCAGTGTATTGTAATAGTGTGTAAAGCATGAGGGCTGATATGTAGCCAAAGAAAGATATCTGTTCCTTCAGACATTCTTGAGACGTATAAGACTTTAATGTTTTTATATGTTGTGGGTGTGCACCTGAAATGCACTTCTTGGAAGACAAAGAAGAAGAATAAGTAAATACATCTTCACCTCATCACTTGATATTGTGGAAAGACTTGAGGCAGTGGTGGATGATGCCATCTTTAGTAACTAGCTTCTTGTCCTTGAAAGCCACTGTAGCTTCTGTAAATTCCCCCATAGGAAGTAATTAGGCGTTTAATTTGAGCATACACAGTAAATGTCTTTGAGCAATTAAAGTAAATCTAGCTAAATGGAAGTCATGGTGACGTTGTGTCAAGACTGTTTTGTTCATTTGCTTTTGTTTTCTAAGTCAACAATGACAATTCAGAACAAGTCAGTTTGCTTTTCAAATCTCTACAGTGTCTACAACCCCCTTTGTCTTTAAAACCTGCAGTGTGTAGAATTTGGGGTTTTATTTCCTAGCAGATTTTGTAGAAAATAATTATAATATCCATAAATACGTTTAATTTAGTGCATAATAGCTGATTTTTTTTTTTTTTTTAGAATTATTATTATTTTCCTTAGAAAGGGTCTCATATAGGCCTACCGGTATGTCCATATTTCTCCGTACTTTGGACCAAGGCCTTGTCACCGCCATTTTGGATCAGGTGCATTGTTTAAAATGTAGAATTGTTCTTGTCCTTGAAGGCCACTGTAGCTTCTGTTATTATTCAAAAGGGTTGGGGTTACCCAGGGAGCGTTGCATTCTAGAAGTTTCTAGAACTTACTTGATGATGTCATATTACACACTGCACCTTTAAGGATATGGAAAACCCCTAAAACACCTGTGGCAGAATAGCCTAGCACAGGACAGACAAACATGCAAAAAAAAATCAGTATACAGACACAGACAGTCAGACCAATGTAGTGAAATGACAGTAATCAGGATGACAGTACAGTGTATTAATAGTTGTAGTAGCAGCTGTAGTATCACAGTGGTTCATGTTATTTATTGTGGCTCTTCTCACAATGATGCAACAGATTTCACTCTAACCGCGGGAAAGACCTTCAAGCTGAAAACGAAAGTACAGTAGTGATGTAGTGTGGGAAAGCCCCCTCTGTCCTCTATAAGGGATCACACAGGGCTGCTGACTTGCATATACACACAGACACACAGACACACACACTCAGAGCTAGGAGGCGCGTTATTTCAAAGGGACAGAGTGCTAAAACTTGGATGTCAAAACTAGAGATGGACGAAATTATGGTGAAATTCAGAGAACGACCCAAAAAATGGAGAAGGGGGAGTCGGACCGGGAGCTACAAACCTTTGGTAGAGAATAACAACAGCGTGCCAGATGGTAAGTGTGTTACTGTTATTATAGAATTATGTGTAAAAGTATCATTTATATGCTGGAGGGAGGTTTACACTGGCATTGTTTTCCTATTGTTTTATTATCTACTGTTGTCTGCCTTGAGTAGATTCTAAATGAGGCAATTGAGCTATCAATCTAAGATGGTTAGATACAATTGTAGTGTGTGTGTGTGTGTGTGTGTGTGTGTGCGTGTGTGTGTGTGTGTGTGTGTGTGTGTGTTGTGTGTGTGTGTGTGTGTGTGTGTGTGTGTGTGTGTGTGTGTGTGCGTGCGTGCGTGTGTGTGTGTGTGGGTGTGTGAGAGAGCGTGTGCGTGTCCTGGTTACTAGGAACTCATGGAGGTTAGTGTTGTATGGTGGTGCTGGAAGGCCTTTGTGAGCCCTGTTCATTCAGTCAAACCACTGTAATCAGGGTTGGATTTTTTTCTCTCCAATTTTGATCCTTTTAAACCTTCCCCAAATTCCACATTATATTACCGTCGGGAAATACCTATTCCTAATCCAACTGTATCTATTTGTTTTAGTTTCTTGCCTAACACTTCATTTAACATATTTAACTAATCACAATGAAGTTAGTTTATTCAAAATCAATACATTTTTTTTGTCAAAATAATACAAAATATAATATGCAATGCGATTTTCATAATCATAAAAATGTTTATAGTTTCTTCATTCATTCCATGAATGCAAAAAAATAACACATGATAAAGTATTATATTATCTATGTTATTGCTTATGATCTATGAGTGCAGTTACAGTAGAAAACCATCATTATGATATATTTTTTTGTGTTTTTGAGGACCGTAATTCGGTTCTGAACGGGTTAAGAGTTTTACATTATGGGAGTGTCAGTTTAGCAGATTTGTCAATCCCATATTCTGCCAGATCAAACTGTGGCATGTCTTGCTCTCTGTGGGATTTCCCTCTTTGTTGGGTTGTCATTGGCCAGTTGTATAACTCACTCTCAGTTGTATAATATGTATTAATTTGTGATTGGCCTCTCCTAGTTAACAAACCGGTTATTTGACTTTCGTTAGACCAAGTGCAAACTCTTGCTTGGCATTCACACACATTGGGAGTGTCTGGCATGTTGCGAAGGCTAGTATATGCTACTGTATGTCAGGGGAAAACCAGACTTACCTATGAAGACCTGTCCGGAGTTATAGTAAAAGTTGGTGGACTGAAAAAGGCATAGGCTACTATTTAAAGACACAGTAATATCAATTGGATTATTATTTTTTATTTATTTATTTAACTCAACTGATTGCATAGAGATGAATCGATCAGGTAAAGTAAACACATTATGAATATGTATCATGACCTCAGTGTTGTTTACTTTACAACTGTATTTTATCCACAAACAAAATTTAAATTGAGCATTAGTACAATTTATTGCTTATATAAATGGGGGACATAAATGGGTTGTGGTTACAAAATTACTATTTTAGAAGCATTTTTTTTTTTTAATGTATGCACAAAATAGGTCTACAAACAACCTTGAACCTCGATTTGTGACATGCATGTAGTATCTCTTTGTATTTAAGTTACATTTTGAATTGACCAACCCATAACATCTTAAATATTGACTCTTTTACAGGATACAACCAGGCCAGCACTAGGTCCGAAAGCCCCGTGTCTCAAAACACCTTCAACACTCAAGAAGAGCAACATTTGCACCGTGATAAATCGATCACCCTGAAAGAACTGGATGAACTTCTAGAAGTTACTGATGAAGCCATAACTCCAGAGGATGGCTCTTGCTGCTCAGTCAAATCTGACCAGCAGAAAATCACTCGCTCTATCCGGGGATCTGTGTCCAAGAAATTCCCAAATCCACCGGCGGAATTGAACAAGGATCTTCAAATACACCTTCAGAATGTGCAGGAAACTATCTACCAGACATGGGAGTAAGTCACTCATGTGCAAGTCACAAGCAAGTCTCAAGTCATAACCTTCAAGTCTCAAGCAAGTCCAAGTCACTGTGGTTAGAATCAAGCAAGTCACAAGTCAAGTCATTGCTCAGGTCAAGCAAGTCACAAGTCAAGTCATACAAAAATCATATTATGTAACCCAGTTTCTACATTTAAAAATCAGTCAAGAGAGTGGTTCACAATCGCAAGTTGTTTTATTTCAACATTAACAATCATAATGTCTACACATTAACAATAACTCAAACTATTGAGCAGCCTGCTTACAATTGCCCAACTTACGCGTCCACCTTCAGGAGGGTCACGCAATTTCTCAATGGCCTGTTAAGGCATCTGTCTAAGGTGCTTCTCATTAACATTTCTGTGAACAAAATAAATAAATAAATAAATATTGCCTGAAATGTAAACATTACTGAAATGAAAAAACATTACATCAAACCATGAAAACTTATTCACCATTCCTCCCAGGTGTCAGGCTCCAAATAACAGGGACAGCAGTGGTTGTGTAAGTGGCGTTGCATAAATAAGTTTCTTTAATTTTGCACACTTAATAATCAATATTTTAATAATAAATGTTAGGTTAAAATGTTTAATATAATATAATAATATTGATGCAAAAGCATGACTTAGCATGTATGACTGTCAGTCGTTAAAGCCACTATGAGTAACTTTGTCAGTTGGCGGCCCCTTTGGACTAAAGCTGTTTTCTAGCTCGTGCCGGCCGTGCAAGTGTCAAATGATTAGGACGCAATATAGTGCATGTCCGTGTGTTGAAAGTGCGAGAGCACAAACTCTTTTTTCGGCTCCGTGAGAGTTATTAGTGAACCTGCATACACTGGCAGTTGAGGTCCGACAGTATTGAGTGTGTTATGGCTTTCTGCTGGGGATGGTTGCAGTTGTATAGTTGCACACTCCTTGATTCGATGAATTGGTTGATTGAAGGCTGTTTAAGATCCAAAGTATCTTTGGTATGGATGTATTCTTCATATCTGTATACAGTAAAAAGAAAAGAGAGGAATATATTTACACATTATGATTCATATATTATCCATTGCATAGTAAATCATTAGTTTAGTTCTATGAATGCAAGAATCAAATAAGAATAATTGTTATCCTGGAACTGCTGACCTTTAAAAGCTAGGACTCAATCAGTCTGTTCAATTTCTGTGAATTGGCTGTTTTAAAATGCACTGAAATGTCCATACATTTAAACAAAATCTGTTAATATGCAATGTGAGATGCAGTTTTTATAGGGCTTATGACAAGTCAAATTAAAATGTGAGTTAAATTTCCCGAGAGAAATATTGACTTTAGGATAAATGTATAATATTCATATCAGGGCTCTAGACTGCGACCAAATGCTCGCATTTTGCGACCATTTTTGGAGACAGTGCGAGTAGTTTTTAAAACTAGGGGCACGCGAGCGACCGGAAAATTCGCCGACATATGTATCATTATTATTATTAGTGCTTTGAGAGAGACGGAGAGAGAGAGAGAGAAAGAGAGTCCGCGAGTGATAAGTGAAACGATCAACAGCGATCACGTGACCTACTCTCATCTCAGTGTCCCGCTGTCGTGTTGCCAACTGGCAACTGTGCAAGAGACACATCTTGCGATTTTTTTTAACCGCGCGCAGGAGAGCAGAGTAGCAACGGAGCTGTCTACTCCTCACCGCTGACTGCACTCACTGGCCTCGTTCGACTTGGAGCCGTCTTGCTCAGACCTGCGCAACTATGACGCGCGTCTTGCTGAGCGCACAACAAAAATGCTGCACAAATGCTGTGCGCTCAGCAAGACGTCATAATTGCGCAGGTCTGAGCAAGACAAAGCGACATCTCTCAAACGAGGCTACTTACACTGATAGAAGCCCCCGGCCGCCTGCAGCAGCCAGCACCGTGCCAGGTGACGTTTGTGAACAATTGTTTTATATGTCCACATTCAATAGGCCAGTGCATATCAATAAAATAGCTAACCTTGTAGTTATATGGCAACAAAAAAAGTGTGTGAAGTGAGTTTGTAAATATGTAAATAGGCCTAGTTCATTTGTACACTACCTGTTCAGCATTTTCTATTAATTTTGTCTCTTTCAGAAAAGCATAGGCCATAATGCAAATTAGTTGATAATGTAATCTAGCTCCTACTAGTTACCTTTGGGCCAATAACTATTTTCCTTACAGGAGTCAGCAGAGATAGAGTAGGAAAAATCAGAGGGCTTGGATGTAGAAGTGGTTGTGGTGAAAATGGGCAAAAAAAAAATCCTTTTCCTAAAGGAATGTCTGAAGAATTTCACATGGTGACGCAAAATCAAAAACACAATGAAATGTATAATCTGTTGTCAGTGTGGTCCAAAACATGCTGGCAATACAATATCAATAGGCCTAATATAGTTAAAATTGGGATTTTATAGTGTGTTGTGGTTTGTGTGTGTTGTTGCCTGTTGTGTCTGCTTGCGCCGTCGATTGTGTGTTGATGGGTGTGGAGGCAGTGCTCCTAGGTTAAAAAAGGTTAGTTTGTAGGTGGCCGGGAAAGCTTTGTATGTTCATTCAGTCAACATGTATATATTGATTTTTATCTCTCAATTTTTCTTTTAACTTCAATTAATAATTTTAGTCGTATATTAATAACTGTATCATTTGTTTGTTCTTAACATTATTTAAATAAATAATAAATGAAGAGTGTACAAATATCATTTTTTAAATAAGACAAAATATAATATGCTCGAATTCATAATCAAAAAAATATTTCCTTATTCATTCCATGTGCAATAACAGATTTTCAATATCATGTTATGCTTATGATCTAAGTGCATACAGTAGAAAACACATCATTATGATATATTTTTTGTCTTAAACCTACGGTTCTCGAACTAAGCATACATAGCGCACAGTTTACAGATTTAGTCAATCCCATATTCTGCCAGATCAACACTCATGTCTTCTCTCTTATTTCCCTCTTTGTGGTTTCATTCCTTGTATCTCACTCTCGTTCTATATTTTTACATTCTTGATTGGCCCTCTTCTAGTAAAAAACTTAAGTGACATTTGTTAACCAGTGCAACACGCTGTGGGATTCACACCTGGGACGTGATCGGGCTGTTGCATAGTATATGCACTGATTGCTCGGTAACAGTTTACCTTTGAACTACGTTTAGAATATCGTGTTATGAAAACCGTTACTACTATTTAGTTAACGTATACCCAATTGTATATTGTTTTTTATTATTTTTTAAACCAACTAGGTGATAGATATGATTCGACAGGTAAAGTAAAACTAGTAGTAATGTATAGAAACTGTAGTTTTTAACCCTGTTACAATGTATTATACAAACACAATTAAATTGAGCATTATACATTTATTGCTTTATATGGTGACATGAATTGGTTGTGGTTCAAATTACTATTTTGAGCATGAATTATCTTTTGCACATAGCTATCACTCCTTTCATTTTCATGAAATGTAATCTTTTGTATTTAAGTTATCATTTTGTATTGCCACCCATAACATCTTAAATGTTGACTCTTTTCACAGGATACAACCAGTGCGCAGCCTAGGTCCGAAGCCCCATTGTCTCAAACACCTTCAATGCACTAAGAAGAGCAACATTTGCAAATGAAAATGATCAAACCTGAAAGAACTACATGAACTTCTAAGTTAATCTATGAAGCTTTAACTCAGAGTCATGGGTCCTGTCTGCTCAGTGAAATCTTACCAGCATGAAGAAATCTACTCAGTCATTCGTGTATCTGTGTCAAGAATTCTCAAATCCACTCAATGCGGAGTTGAATCAAATATCTTCAGTACCCCTTCAGAATGTGCAGCTATCTACAAAGACCTGGTAAGCTGGGTCCCACGTTGGAGTCCTATGGGGCATTTTAAATGTCTGGTCGATTGCTACCATCGCCAAACGTTTGATCACCTCAATGATCTGCTACAAATCGTCAGCTCCGTCAAGAATTCATTCATGTTGATAAATTGGGTCCTACATTCATATCTGAGGTACGTTCATTTTCATTGTCTGTCCTGCGTCTGTCCGTACATATTTCAATTAATAATATTATTATATTTAAATGAACAAGTATCAACTGTATCACTTAAAATATAGTGCTAACTTTTGCATATAAATGAATGTCGGTTACATTCTAGCCATAGTCAAACGAGTTGACACAAAGTTGATTAAGCCTATCAGCTCCACAAAACTCTCTCTGTAGTTCTCAGTATGGCAGCGTTTACAAACTGGTGTCGCCCCCCTTGACACTGGTGCAGGAGCTCAAGAAATGTTTCAGTTGTTGATTTACTGCTACGAAAAAACCTGGACGTGCAGCAGAAGTTATAAAATCCATGTGCGATCATTGAATGCTTTACCTCATGTAGATGCACCGACAATGTTGTTGTTATTACGCCAAATTCCTCATTAGGGCTGAAGTTACGCACTAGAGCTTTAATAAGCTCTCTGGGCGCCTTGACACCATTTCAACCTTTGAAAATAAATCTTTCCTGAGCTGTATTTGCTTTTGGATTTCCTAGCAAGGCAAACTTGGAAAGTTAAGAATAACTAACCTAGCTGGTCCTGGGGTGGGCTCTTATTACCTGTAGTAGAATAAAAGATACTGAAGTGAACATGTTCTAATGTTGGTATCTTGTGCTACTTTCTCCAGTCAGGACCTGCTCTGTCACCCAAGACTTCAAGAAATGGATCTTCTGAAGAAAGTGGACCTCCTACTGTTCACAGACTGGGTGCAAAAGCAAAAGACAAACTGCTTGAAAATGTGCAGGTAAGAATACTAACTATGGGGTTGTGTATGCCCCTGTAAAGCACTTTGAATGGCCTTGTGTCTGAATTGTGCTATATAAATAAACTTGCCTTCCCTTTGTTGCATATACTGTAAGTCATGGCATTTCAGGGAAATCTGTTGGTGGGGCAGTGTCTTTTAGTGGATGACCACAAGGTGTCACAAAAGTCCCACATTTTCAAACCTTATTCCTTCTGGTATTGTTGAACTGTTCTGTACTGTAAAGAGGTGTTTTTTTTGGTAATTTAGCCCAATCTAACTGATATGAATAGACACAATAATATAAACATCTGTCAACTAGGATTGCTACTCTTGGTAAAATCATGAATGTCTTTTTCTGTTTGTTTTTGTACACAGACAGAGATCCGCCAGTCGCTGGAGAAAATCCTGCAGAATGAGAGAAACCAGAGAGGTTTTGATCGTGAGGAAGATTGTATTCAACTCTATGTGGACACCAGTCAGGTACTTACTGACTTAGAACTTACTTTTATGTCTGTCTGTCTGTCTGTCTGTCTGTCTGTCTGTCTGTCTGTCTGTCTGTCTGTCTGTCTGTCTGTCTGTCTGTCTGTCTGTCTATATCTATCTATCTATCTATCTATCTATCTATCTATCTATCTATCTATCTATCTATCTATCTATCTATCTATCTATCTATCTATCTATCTATCTATCTATCTATCTATCTATCTATCTATCTATTTATGATGATTTTTCTTTTGTTGTTTCTCTTATAGTGCATTGATGCCATGCCCAAAGTTGCTCAAACCATCAGCTCAAAACTGTCTGATCACGTCCGGGAGGTTTGTTTCCAAGAGCTACTGGAATTTCTGAGAAGGTATGAGTCTAATATAATTTTCAAGAATCAATGATTTATCTTGGCAAATTTACAATCGGACTCTACATTTGAAAATAACTTTAATTTTGTTAGTACAATGTCACCGTTTAAAGGTGCTACGAAAAAATATTTCTGAAACAGTCTTATTTTTCCTATGATAATCACAAATTACATCAAACGAGACCATCAGTGTGAAGAATGCTATTTGTATATAGTTTTTCTTAATGCCATTGTCATGGGTACGTTCACCCAGGAACAACAGCTGGCGTAGTAAAAACACTACCACTTTTGTCCGAAAGGGGGCGCTAGAATTAACACAAACGGAAAGTTCCTCAGAGCAGCTTTAAACTCACATTAAGCCTTATGTCTTTGGTTTGCAGGTACAACGATGAGCAAAGTGAGATTCTTAAAAGGGAAGCGAAAATGGACAAACCAGAAACCAAACACTTCCTCAAGACTTTGAACACCTGCAAACAACTCAAGTGAGTATTTGAACCGATTTGAACACTTCTGTTAATCACGTCAGTTCAGGCGAAAACATGCTACAGTTCCCTGTGGCCTATTCGGTTTGCTAACAAGGTTTATTATAAAATCTACACTATGTAAAAAGCAAATGCAATATAGTAAAAAAAAAATATCTGTACTGATAATAAATACATTTATGAGAACTATCAAGTCTTTAACATTATGTTTATAATATTTCTTCCCAGGCAGCACGTCCAGACCAGTGGTAAAGGCGTCTCAACGTCACTTTTCCAGGAAACTGTAGGAATGCTTGAAGACATGGAACTGTTTACTAGGAAACTTCTGATGGGGATTGTGACTGACACTGCAGAGGTAGCTGCTGTTGAACTGTTAATCTGTTAAATTCTTGCCATTTAATTTACTGTTACAGTTAATGATTTGATGTTACTTTATGTAGAGATTTCTATTGTGCATGCCAGTTAAAGGTGGAGTCAGTAATTCTGGAGGATGGTTGAAGTCAAAATAACTTTTGGTCAAAATCAGTGAATATCTCCGCGTGCACAGTACAGACAGGTAGCGGATCATGAGGAGATATTCACTGGTTTTAACAAAAAGTGATTTTGACAACAAGCGTTCTCCAGAATTACTGACTCCACCTTTAACTGGCATGCACAATAGAAATCTCTTCATAAAGCAACATCAAATCATTAACTGTAACAGCTGACTCCCCCTTTAATTCTTTAGCTTGGCAATTGCACATTTTACAAAATAAGACATGCCATTTCTCATATGCATTTTACTGTTTTATTAAATTACAATTTCTGTCCCACAGTTCCATCTGAAGAAAAACTTCAAAACGGAGAACAAGGAATTCTCCCTCTTGATTCTCGCAGTGAAGGAGTATTTCCCCGTGAAGTTCTGTCAGAATATACAAGAGGTACTTTCAATATGAAAAACTTTAAACATATGTTACTACAAACAGGAATAAAAGATGTGACAAGAAAGTCCACAGAAGTCCACTTTTTTTTAAAAACTCAAATCATTCATCAGGTCAATTTGACAGATTTATTTGAGGCCCAGTTTCAATGTCGCCATTCAGAGCACTGTATTATTTAAATTTTCACAATTATTCCTACATTTGGGCTTCTTATATATACACAATATAGACAATATATTTGTCAGTTTTTCCATTAATGATATTTAATCAATAATCAAAAGTTACGCACGATAGCTTTAAGACAGCAAAGTTTGTCAAAAAAGAAAATAAATTCATTGCAGCTTTTGTTTCCCATAGGTTTCTGTTGTCCTCTTAACTAAACAGTGTCTGTCTGTCTGTCTGTCTGTCTGTCTGTCTGTCTCTCTCTCTCTCTCTCTCTCTCTCTCTCTCTCTCTCTCTCTCTCTGTCTCTCTCTCTCTCTCTCTCTCTCTCTCTCTCTCTCTCTCTCTCTCTCTCTCTCTCTCTCTCTCTCTCTCTCTCTCTCTCTCTCTCTCTCTGTGTCTCTCTTAGGCAGTGATAGACGAGGCCTATAAGCTCATCGTACACATTTACCTCAAACATCTGATCCGTCGCAGCCGCAGCAAACTGGAGCAGAGCTGGAGTCATGATGTCGGGCAAACAGTCGCTGATGACGCAGAGCTTCTTCACAGCACCATCAGAGACATGGTGAGATTTGGTCAGATTTAACCACGGCAAACTTTCTGCTTGTTTTTGTGGTTAGAGCGCCCCCCCTTTATCCCCCCCCCCCTCCCCCATAGAGGCTCAGTCCTCTTCCCAGCAGACCCGGGTTTGAATCCAGCCCGTGGTCGTTCTCTACATGTCTTTTCTCTCTCGCTACACCATTTCATCTCTGTCTTTCCAAACTGTCTAATAAAATGCAGAAAAATTATCTTAAAAAAAAACTAAAAAAATCTTCACAACAACCTAAATCAACTCATGTATTTTACCTTTGTGTTGTGTGTGTGTGTGTGTGTGTGTGTGTGTGTGTGTGTGTGTGTGTGTGTGTGTGTGTGTGTGTGTGTGTGTGTGTGTGTGTGTGTGTGTGTGTGTGTGTGTGTGTGTGTGTGTGTGTGTGTGTGTGTGTGTGTGTGTGTGTGTGTGTGTGTGTGTGTGTGTGTTGTGTCAGGCCCCTGGTGTCCAGCAGTGGAACCTCATGTTGCTGATCATTCCAGAGCTGCTGGAGGACAAAGAAATCAACTCTGTGAAGATGACTGTTGGAAAGATGCAAGAAGAATGTCCTACATGGAGGTAAACCATCCTGAAGACGGATGTATAGATAGATAGATAGATAGATAGATAGATAGATAGATAGATAGATAGATAGATAGATAGATAGATAGATAGATAGATAGATAGATAGATAGATAGATAGATAGATAGATAGATAGATAGATAGATAGATAGATGGCAAGGCAAGGCAAGGCAAGGCAAGGCAAGGCAAGTTTATTAGCACAATTCAGACACAAGGCCACTCAAAGTGCTTTACAGGGGCAAGATTAAAATACATAAAACACATCAGAGGAACTAACTGCTTCTCACTCACTCCTGGTTGTTTTGTTCTGACCTGCAGCAGTGACATGGCTCTGGTTCCCGCTCTGCTGCGCTGGAAGGGTCAGTCAGCCCGGGAGGTCATGGAGGTTCTGGACGCGCTGCCAGAGGACAAACCCAAACCCAGATACAAACCCTGGTACTCCGCTCTGGCCTGCTGCACTGGTGAAGGCTGAGCTACTCTACACAGGAGAGAATACAGCAAGCAAAGAGGACTCTAAATATGAACATATTAAGGGAGTCTTTCCCAGAATTTTTTTTTTTTCAAGATAATTTTTGGGAATTTTCGCTTCACTAGATTTGGAGAGACAGAGATGAAATGAGGCAGAGAGGGAATGACATATAGAGAACGACCACGGGCTGGATTCTAACCCGGTCTGCTGTGTCCTATGTGGGGGGGGGGGGGGTTCTAACCACTACACAATGCACCCCAATGTCACTTCTTTATTAATGTAAAGATATAGATAAAGAGAATCAGACAAGTCATATAGTTTTAAGGAGCAATGACCATTTTGTTATAAATGTGGTTGATGTTGTCAACACTTGTTGATTAGCTATTCATCCTCACGTCACAGCAAGATTGCTAATATGCTTGACTGAGCAGTATAAAGGTGATGGGTACGTTTTTCTTTGCACTAAATATACTGAAGTTTTATTGACGTTAACTTGAACCCGGGACCACTGTAACGAAGGCTGGATCAAATATGGTACCCGCCCTATCCACTATGCCACCGCAGCGGCCCACATTTTTGCACTTTTATATATTTAAGGGGAAAGGAAGGGAAAAAAATCCATGTTTCTGGATGTTATAAACCGTTAATAAATGTTTTTGCAAAATCCATATTCCAGACAAAATTGTACGTGGAATTATTTTAAAAATGTAAAACTTTTGTGTTTAGGTTTGACAATCTAAACACAAGCAAAAACAGTTTAACTGCACTACGTTAAAGGGAGAAGATATCTGATTTTTTTATGTTGCAAATATGTCGTTAAAAATATCTCTAAACCATATACCTTTTTTGTTTACTTTCATTTTGTGTACTTTAATTTGCTTTGTTTACTCTAGACCACACATGTCAAAACAGTTTAGCTGTGTTATGAAGATTGTACTGTTTCCTCATTTATGTGTTCATATTTAAATATTATTTATTAAGTTTTAATTTATTTTTTTATATGAATGTTCAGAAGTTAACTGACACTTCCTGGTTTTCACTGGCCTATCACAATCAAACAATAACAAACTTAACTGTTAAAGGCAACTGTTTTAGTTTCTTTACAAACAATACAACATCACTCAGGGCATGTGGTCTTCTTATACGTTTATTTTCTTATTGTCTGTAGATTTTGCTGTTATCTCATGATAAACTTTTGAATAAAGCACTTCTTTGGGTGATGGGTATCTTATCTGTCTGCTGGTTTTAATTATGTCGGTATTCCCAGTAAAAAGTTGTATTTGCTGCCTTATTGTAAAGTTAATTATGTTGTATTTTTTGTATAATTGATATGCAGGAGGGAGGTTTTTACTAATACTACTGTGTGTGTGTGTGTGTGTGTGTGTGTGTGTGTGGTGTGTGTGTGTGTGTGTGTGTGTGTGTGTGTGTGTGTGTGTGTGAAAAAGCCCTGTACTATTTTACTTGTGCTTCTCCTAATTTTTTCAAATCAAATCAAAATAATACAAAATATATTATGCAATGCGATTTTAAACATCACTTAATTTATTGATAGTAACTATCCATTGATAATTTAAAAAAATTATAGAAATGTTTACTAGTTTCTTCATTCATTCCAATGATTGCAAAAAATAACACATGATAAAGTATTATATTATCTATGTTATTGCTTATGATCTATGAGAGCAGTTAAAGTCGAAATCCATCATTATGATATATTTTTTTAGTCATCAAACTGTGACATTGCCTCTGATTTTAACACTGTATGTAGCACTTTGTCATTGGCCTCTCCTTGAAAACAAACCGGTTATTCTACTTTTGTTCAACAAAGTGCAAATTCTTGCTTGGCAGTACCACACACTGGGAGTGTCTGGCATATTGTTGCCAAGGTTTGATAGGTATATGCTACTGTATGTCAGGGGAAAACCAGACTTACCTTTGAAGACCTGTCCGGAGTTATAGTAAAAGTCGGTGGACTGAAAAAGGCTACTATTTAAAGACACAGTAATATCAATTGGATTATTATTTTTTATTAATTTTTTAACTCAACCGAGTGCATAGAGATGAATCGATCAGGTAAAGTAAACACATTATGAATGTATAGTGAATTCAGTGTTGTTCACAAAACTTATCCACAAACAAAATTTAAATTGACTGCAAAAATCACGCGTACAATGTAGGGGAGAACGGGGGAATCTGGGGCATCGGGTAATGTGAGCCACCCCCTGTATCTAGGCAACGGAAAACATTTGTGGTCATGTGAGATATATGTTTTCAAGCCCCTCTCATTTCCCCATGGCCCTGAAAGAGAGGACCTCGTGGTGCTGTGGTAAGCATGTTTTTTTTCACCAAAATAGGTATTTTGCATGTAAAAGTAAATTTTCTTGCTGTCAACTTAATCAACTGTTGTGCCAAAGCAAATGTATTCACGTAGAAAAACTTCTATCATACGTGTTGATGAACTACCAACATATGAAACCATGTGATGCTGATAACTGAAGATTAGCCTGAAATGCTAAGAGAGGTAGTTTTTTCTCAAATTGTGGTGGTGGGGGAAAGTGAGCCAAATGCTGTGGGGGAAAGTGAGCCACTGTCTCACTTTCCCCCACCATGAGGCACAAGTTAAGTTTAGTCTTAAACATATTTTAATGTAATATTAAATGATATATGTTTTATTTGAATGTCATACACATTGTAGAAAAGCCATCATGCCAAGAAAATACACCAGGAAGACGACCTGGGGCAACCACACGGAAAGAGCACCTTCTCATCTTTCCCTGTAACCTTCAGGGCTGGAATGTAGAGTAGGCCTAGTTGTAGAGTATGACAGGCTGATGTTATAATCCAGTTGGGTCTTCTCCTGTGTTCTGAGTCCCAGGCTGTTCTCGCTGGTTCTTATTTTCCTATGTTTTGACCCCCAGACACTAGCTGGCTCTAAGGGTCCTGTGTTCTGACCCCCAGACTGTGTTCTAATCTAACTGGTTCTATCTTTCATTTGAATCTTATTAAAACCGTTTGAATTATAATATGTTGTATTTGATTTTGTTCAGAGTTACTTTCAAGTGTTTAGAAAATTTGCTTTGCCAATTGACCAAACCCCATCATTCTTTTACTAGTCCGACATTAGTTCTGGAATGTGTGGCTAGCTTTCAGAATTCTTACTGTTACAATATGTGTTGTTATGGTAGTTTCAGAGTGGAAAAAGTAAGTGGATCAGTTTACCCCACAGCTGGGGTAAAGTGAGCCACATGACAACTTTTTTTTAAACAATCATATTTTCACTGCCCTTTGTCTTGAAAAAATTCTGCTAATGCCCATTTCTAGGAAACATCCTGAATTAATGGGAAATGTGTACATTTCAGTGATAAATCATTTTAGCTCGCTTAGAGGGGAGCAAATGTAAAAAGTGACTCAGATTACCCCGTTCTCCCCTATTGCATATAAAATTGGTTGACAGGAAATGATTTTATATTTATGTTGCGCATACAAAATGACTATTGTAGAAACAGAATTTTACTCTTTTACAGGATCTGAAAGCTCCTTGTCTCGGCCCCTTTTCTTCAACACTCAGGAAAAGCAAAGCTTTGTACATAAAGAATCGATAACACCGGAGCAACTGGCTGAACTTCTAGAAGTTACTGATGAAGCCATAACTCCAGAGGATGGGTCCTGCTGCTCAGTGAAATCTGACCAGCAGAAAATCACTCGCTCTATCCGAGGATCTGTGTCCAAGAAATTCCCAAATCCACCGGCGGATTTAAACAAGGATCTTCAGCTGCACCTTCAGAATGTGCAGGAAACTATCTATTCAGAGCTTCTGAAGCTACGTCCCACGTTGGAGTCTATGGGGCATTTTAAATATCTCATTGATTGCTACCATCGCCACACGTTTGATCACCTAAATGATCTGCTACAACACGTCAGCTCCGTCAAGAATTCATTCGTGCTGATGAAGTGGGTCCTACATTCATATCTGAGGTACGTAGCTATACATTTTTGTTTTCGAGTTGTCCGTCCCTACGTATCTCCCAAACTTTAGCCCATAGATAAAGCTCTAGTGCGTAACTTTTTCATATAAATGAATGTCGGTTACATTCAAGCCATCGTCAGATGAGTTGACACAAAGTTGATTAAGCCTATCAGCTCCACAAAACTCTCTCTGTATTTCTCAGTATGGCAGCGTTTAGAAACTGGTGTCTCCCCTCCGACACTCAGAAAAATCCTAAGAAGCGCCCAAGAAATGTTTCAGTTGTTGAGTCTACTGCTAGGAAATATCTGGATGTACAGCAGAAGGTATAAAATCCATGCTGATCACTAAAGGCTTACCTCATGTAGATGCACCGACAGTGTTGTTGTAATTACTCAGATTTCTCATGTGGGAAACAGAAGTTACGCACTATAACTTTAATAAGGTCACCTGGCTGCCTAGAAACCATTTCAACCTTTTAAAAGAAACCTTTCCTGAACTGTATTTATTTTTGGGGTTCCTAGCAAGGCAAACTCGAAAAGGAATAACTAACCTAGCTCTTGATTTGCACCAAGGTCTTTTGTTTGACATTTCCCAGACGTTATTACCTGTAGAACAAAATATAACGAAGTGAGCATGTTTTAATGTTGTTATTTCATGCTTTCTCCAGTCAGGACCTGCTCTGTCACCCAGACCTTCAAGAAATGGATCTCATTAAGAAAGTCGACCTCCTACTGTTCACAGACTGGGTAGCAAAAGCAAAAGAGAAACTGCTTGAAAATGTGCAGGTAAGAATACTAACTGTAGGGTTGTTGTGTATGCCCCTATAAAGCACATTCAGACCTCGTGTCTGAATGTGTTTTTGTCATTTAGCCCAACCTAACTGATAAACATCTGTCAACTAGGGTTGCTACTCTTGGTAAAATCATGATGGCCTTTTTCTGTTTGTTTTTGTACACAGAAAGAGATCCGCCAGTCGCTGGAGAAAATCCTGCAGAACGAGAGAAACCAGAGAGGTTTTGATTGTGAGGAAGATTGTATTCAACTGTATGTGGACACCAGTCAGGTACTTACTGACTAAGAACTTTTAATTTTGTCTGTCTGTCTGTCTGTCTGTCTGTCTGTCTGTCTGTCTGTCTGTCTATCTATCTATTTATGATGATTTTTCTTTTGTTGTTTCTATTAAAGTGCATTGATGCCATGCCCAAAGGAGCTCAAACCATCAGCTCAAAACTGTCCGATCACGTCCGGGAGGTTTGTTTTCAAGAGCTACTGGAATTTCTGGGAAGGTAAGAGTCTATTATACCTTATACCTTGATTTTTAAGAATTTTAAGAATCAATTTATCTTGGCAAATTTACAATCGGACTCTACATTTGAAAATAACTTTAATTTTGTTAATACGAGACCATCAGTGTGAAGAATGCTATTTGTATATAGTTTTTCTTATGCCATTGTTATGGGTACGTTCACACAGGAACAACAGCTGGCGTAGTAAAAACACTACCACTTTTGTCCTAAAAGGGGGCGCTAGAATTAACACAAAGTGAAAGTTCTTCAGAGCAGCTTTAAACTCACATTAAGCCTCATGTCTTTGGTTTGTAGGTACACTGATGAGCAAACTAAGATTCTTAAAAGGGAAGCGAAAATGGACAAACCAGAAACCAAACACTTCCTCAAGACTTTGAACACCTGCAAACAACTCAAGTGAGTATTTGAACACTTTCTACTGTTCCCTGTGGCCTATTTGGTTTGCAAACAAGGTTTATAGTAAAATCTTGCTATGCAAAAAGCAAATACAATATAGTAAAAAAGTGATTAACCATAGGATGTGCATAGTTAATATGCTGCAGTAAAATAAATACATCTACAAGAACTATCAAGTCTTAACATTATCTTTATAATATTTCTTCCCAGGCAGCACGTCCAGACCAGTGGTAAAGGCATCACAACGTCACTTTTCCAGGAAACTGTAGGAATGCTTGAAGACATGGAGGTGTTTACTCGGAAACTTCTGATGGGAATTGTGACTGACTCTGCAGAGGTAGCTGCTGTTGAACTGAATTAATCACAATTCTTGCCACTTACTTTACTGTTACAGTTAATGATCTGATTTTGGTTTATGCATAGATTTCTATTGTGCATGCAAGTTAAAGATGGAGTCAGTAATTCTGGAGGATGCTTGTTGTCAAAATCCCTTTTGTTCAATCATCATCATCATCTTTAACCGCTTATCCGGAGTCGGGTCGCAGGGGCAGCAGCTTGAGCAGGCAGCCCCTAACTTCTCTTTCCCGGGCCACATCAACTAGCTCTGACTGGGGGATCCCAAGGCGTTCCCAGGCCAGTGTGGAGATATAGTCTCTCCACCTAATCCTGGGTCTTCCCCGAGACCTCCTTCCAGCTGGATGCTCCTGAAACAACTCCCTAGTGAGACGCCCCAGGGGGCATCCTTACCAGGTGCCCGAACCACCTCAACTGGCTCCTTTCGAGGCAAAGGAGTAGTGGCTCTGCCACGAGTTCCTTGCGAATGACTGAGCTTCTCACCCTATCTCTAAGGGAGACGCCAGCCACTCTCTTGAGAAAGCCCATTTCGGCCGCTTGTACCCGCGATCTCGTTCTTGCGGTCATTACCCAGCCTTCATGACCATAGGTTAGGGTGGGAACAAAGATCGACCGGTAGATCGAAAGCTTTGCCTTTCGACTCAGCTCTCTTTTCGTCACAACAGTAAGTTCCCCGCTTCCCCCTCCTGAGGTGCCGGACAGTCTTCCAGAAACACTTTGGTGCCGACCGACAGTCCTTCTCCATGGTTTCTCCGAACTTCTTCCACACCTGCTGCTTTGTCTCAGACACGCCAGAGGCTGGAGTCCCCCGAGATAACATATCCCGGAAGCACTCCTTCTTCAGTCGGACGGCAGAAGGACAGAAGGTCCACCATGGTGTTCGAGGGTTACCGCCCCTTGAGGCACCTAAGACCTTGAGACCACAGCTCCCCGCCGCGGCTTTAGCAATGGAAGTTTTGAACATCAACCACTCGGGTTCAATGCCCCCAACATCCACAGGGATGCTAGAAAAGCTCTGCCGCAGGTGCGAATTGAAGATCTCTTGGACAGGGGCCTCCGCCAGACGTTCCCAGTTCACCCGCACTACCCGTTTGGGCTTACCAGGTCTGTCCAAAATCTTCCCCCACCCTTTGACCCAACTCACAGCCAGATGGTGATCAGTTGACAGCCCCTCTCCTTACCCGAGTGTCCAAAACATGCAGCCTCAGATCAGATGATACGATCACGAAATCGATTATCGACCTTCTAGGGTGCTCTGGTACCACGTACACTTATGAGCATCGTTATGTTTGAACATGGTGTTTGTTATAGACAAACCATGACCAGCACAGAAGTCTAACAACAAACGACCGCTCGGATTCAGATTGAGGAGGCCGTTCCTCCCGATCACGCCTCTCCAGGTGTCTCCATCATTGCCCACGTGCGCGTTAAAGTCTCCCAGCAGAACTATGGAGTCCCCTACCGGAGCCCCATGCAGGACTCCGTTCAGGGTCTCCAAGAAGGCCAAATACTCCGAACTGCTGTTCGGTGCATACGCACAGACAACAGTCAGAGTCTTTCCCCCCACAACCCGGAGGCGTAGGGAGGCGACCCTCTCGTCCACCGGTGTAAACTCCAACGTAGGAGCGCCCAGCCGCGGGCTTGTGAGTATCCCCACACCGGCCCGGCGCCTCACACCTTGGGCAACTCCAGAGAAGAATAGAGTCCAACCCTTATCCAGAAGTACGGTTCCAGAGCCAAGACTGTGCGAGGAAGTAAGCCCAACCAGATCTAATTCGTAGCGCTCCACCTCCCGCACAGCGAGGTGACGTTCCACGTCCCCAAAGCCAGCCTCTGCCGCCCGGGTCTGGTCGGTCGTGGTCCCCGCCCTTCACTGCCATCCGTAAGGCAGCGCACCCGACTCCAGCGGCTCCTCTGATGATGGGCCCATCAGTTGATGCCACGTAGCTTCTTCGGGCTGTGCCCGTCCGGGCCCTGTGGCAGACCCGGCCACCAGACACTCGCAGGCGGGCCCCCTTTCTGGGCCTGGCTCCAGACGGGGGCCCCGGACTTGATTTTCCATGACGTCTTTTTGAACCATTCTTTGTCAACCCCTCACCTGAAACCACTTTGCCTTGGGAGACCCTACCAGGAGCACTAGGCTCCGGACAACACAGCTCTCAGGTTCATAGGGGCACACAAACCTCTCCACCACGATAAGGTGATGGTTCCCGGAGAGGAACTTTTGGTCAAAATCTGTGAATATCTCAGCGCACATACAGTACACACAGGTAGCGGATCATGAGTCGATATTCACTGGTTTTGACAACAAGCATTCTCCAGAATCGCTGACTCCACCTTTAATTCTTTAGCTTGGAAATAGCAGTTTTGACTAAATAAGATATGCCATTTGTCATAAACATTTTAATGTTTTAATTAATCACAATTTCTGTCCCACAGTCCCATCTTAAGAAATACTTCAAAACGGAGAACAAGGAATTCTCTCTCTTGATTCTCGCAGTGAAGGAGTATTTCCCCGTGACGTTCTGTCAGAATATACAAGAGGTACTTTCAGTATGATAACACTTTAAACATATGTTACTGAAAACAGGAAAATCTGTATGTTTTTTTACTTTATCAGTAGAAGATTTGACAAGAAACTTTGCAAAAGTCCATCTTTTTTATCTCAAATCATTCATCTAGTCCATTTGACAAAATGTTTCAATATCGCCATTTAGAGTCTTGTATAATGTCAATTTTCCCCATTATTCCTCCAATTGGGCTTCTTCTACACACAATACACAGTATATTTGTCAGTTGTTCCATTAACAAGATTTCTTCAACAATCAAAAGTCACGCACTATAACTTTAAGACAGCAAAGTTTGTCTAAAATGCAGATGTTTTTATTGCAGCTTTTGTTTTGCATAGGTTTCTGTTGTCCTCTAAACTAAACAGTGTCTGTCTCTCTGTGTCTCTTAGACAGTGATAGATGAAGCCTATAAACTCATCGTTCACATTTACCTCAAACATCTCATCAGTTGGAGCCGCAGCAAACTGGAGCAGAGCTGGAGTCTTGATGTCGGGCAAACAGTCGCTGATGACGCAGAGCATCTTCACAGCACCATCAAAGACATGGTGAGATTTGGTATAAGTACCTTCAGGGTGACCAGTAACCATGATGTCTCTGGTTTCTCCTCCCAGTAACCATGAGGTCCCTGGTTCCTCCTCCCAGTAACCATGAGGTCTCTGGTTCCTCCGCCCAGTAACCATGATGTCTCTGGTTCCTCCTCCCAGTAACCATGAGGTCCCTGATTCCTCCTCCCAGTGACCATGAGGTCTCTGGTTCCTCCCAGTAACCATGATGTCTCTGGTTCCTACCAGTAACCATGAGGTCTCTGGTTCCTACTACCAGTAATCATGAGGTCACTGGTTCGATCCCCGGCACCGGACAGGAGGGTGTTTGTAGTAAAACTCGTAGTGGCTGGTATTACGTCTACAGTGCCCACCATTTCTACCATTGTGTGCTTGACCCTGTGTGAGGACCCCCTCTCTGGAGTGTGGTAACTTGAGAGGGGAGATGCAAAGAACAAATTTCTTTGTATAAAGAAAACTTAAACCGTCTGCTTCACTACAAGCTTCACTTGTAAACAACACAAACTCGGGGGTGCTCGTTGTGTAGTGGTGAGAGCGCCCCCTATAGAGGCTCAGTCCTCCTCACTGCAGACGGGGGTTAGAATCTAGCCTGTGATCGTTCTCTGTATGTCATTCCCCTCTCTGACCCATTTCATTTATGTCTCTCCTAGCTGTCTAATAAAAGCAGAAAATCCCCAAAACTAATCTTTTAATACAAATAAAAAGCAGTTACAATCTTCACTTGTAAACAACCTAAACAGAAGAACTAATGTATTTTTCCTGTGTGTTGTCTGTGTGTCTATGTGTTGTGTCAGGCCCCTGGTGTCAAGCAGTGGAACAGCATGTTGCTGTTCATTCCAGAGCTGCTGGAGGACAAGGAAATCAACCCTGTGAAGATGACTGTTGGAAAAATGCAAAAAGAATGTCCTACATGGAGGTACATAATTTTGATGGCTGCTGCTGTAATTTTTCTGCATATGACAAATGCACTTCTTGGATCTTGTATCACTCTGATAAATTTGAAAAAGAAAATTATTTTAATTTAATTTTTTTAAACTTTTTTCTATCAAATTAACACAAATGATTTCAGGATTATACAGAATATAAACACACAACTGAAATACGAAGGTCTAGAAATAGGAATTTAACATAAACATAGGATAATCTTTAAGACGGGGCCTAAATAATAATGCCGGTCCAAGGTTAAGGTATTACCATGACTTTTTTTCATCTATTGTCATTTTGCCAGCATCTAGTGGCCATTAGAGGAACTGCCTCTCACTCACTCCTGGTTGTTTGTTCTGTCCTGCAGCAGTGACATGGATCTGGTTCCCGCTCTGCTGCGCTGGAAGGGTCAGTCAGCCCGCGACGTCATGGAGGTGCTGGACGCGCTGCTAGACGACAGACCCAAACCCAGATACAAACCCTGGTACTCCGCTCTGTCCTGGGGCCTGTTTCAGGTAGCTGGTTTTACATACTCTGAGTTTAATCCTGCGCTCTGAGTTGGTCAGCTCAGAGCACAGGGTTGATGAGCAACTCTGGGTTTTCAGTTTCAGAACAGTGGATCAGTGTTGGGTTAATCAACTCTGAGCGTGTTCACTCTGGGTGGAGCGTGTGCGTAAAAGCCATCGTCAATGGATCGCTGATAACATGATTCACCATGGAAACAGGAGAAACAAATGATCGATCCTCCCACTTCTCCACTTCTCAAAAAAGAAAAGAAAACCTCTCCGCTCCTCCCACTAGAGTTAGAAATATTAACGAATGAGTTTACGGTATGGAGAAGAATTAACGGGGATATTATCTCATAACTCTGATCTAATCACAGTTATGACAGATCGCAGTTTAAATGATTATATAATTTCTATATTCATATTAGGCTATTTAACGAGGCTCGTCTGTGACTTTGTGATCACGCAAGTGAACAGTAACGATCGCGTGCAGCCGCATAATTACATTTCAACCTGACATCTGTTCAGTGGCACAGACGTTAAAAAACTCCTAAAAAAATAGATAATCAGATACATACAATAAAATAGGTTTATTAATCTGAATGTAGAGCATGTTCACGATGTGTAAGGTGGCCTCATATGAACGGTAGGCTACTAGGGCTGAGAACTACGCTACTGATCAGATAAATGATCGATCAAACGTAAAATCATCAGGAAATGATAAAAACATCCCGATGGCGATTTCTATGGAGTGATTTTGCTTCAAACTGTACAGGGACGCGTGTGACAGTGGCACTTTTTCTTCAGTCGGAAGGAACTGCAGCGTAAAGTGAAAACAAACTCAGAGTAAGTCAAATCATCTATCCAGCAGGTTAGATCCACGGCGTATGTTGCCGCAGTAACTGACTCTCGGTTGCGCTGAACCTGCTACCTGAAACGGAAAGCCGAGAGTTTCCACTAACTCAGAGCGAACAAACTCTGGGTTGCCTCAAAACCAGCTACCTGAAATAGGCCCCTGATGTAAATGTGGTTGATGTTGTCATTTTAGGAAAAGTAAACTAGAGTCATCACTGGTTTATCAGCTATTCATCCGCATGTCACAAAGCAACCAGATTGCTAATGTGCTTAACTCTGCAGTATAAAGTTGATGGGTATGTTTTTCTTTGCACTAAATATACTGTAGTTTTATACATTGTTAACATTGTTTACATTTTTACAGAGTTGAAATGGGGAGACAGAGAGAGAGGGGGGATGACCTGCAGTAAAGGTCCACGGGTCGGACTCGAACCCACGACCACTGCAACGAAGATGTGGCCAATATGGTACCCAGCCTATCCACTACGCCACCTGAGCTCGAGCTCCCCATATTTTTGCACTTTTATATATTTAACGGGATGATGTTTGAAGGGAAAAAAATCCATGATGTTTCTGGATGTAACACACTGTTAACAGTAATAAATTATTTTGCAAAATTGAATGTAGAATTATTTATAAAAATCTAAAATAAATTTAAAAAAAAATCTAAACAAGCAAAAACAATTAACACACTACGTTAAAGGGAGAGTAAATATTTTGTTAATGCAAATATGTCGTTACAAAATAACCCTAAACCATGATATGCTGCCTTTTTAGTTTACTTTTATTTTGTGTACTTTAATTTTCTTTGTTTACTTTAGGCCACAAATGTCAAAACACTTAAAGCCACTACGAGTAACATTTAAATATCTTTAAAACAGCCCCATGTTTCCTCTGATAATCATAAATTACCTTTAACAGCAAACGAGACCATCAGTGCAAAGAAAGACGTTTTTATATAGTTTTTATTACTGCTTTTGGTCTGGTCGCACACCCAGTCCGATTTTCGGTTTGCGCATGCAGGCTCTATGGTCACATATTCGTATTGGTTGCAGATTTCATTGTAGCGCAGCAACGCGATTTGAGAAGCCTATCCCTCCAGGTGAGGGAAGGGGAGCGGGAGCCTTGTTTGAGACAGTTATTTGTCATCATAATGACTGATAACGGGGCTGAACCATCAAAGAAAAAAAAGAAAATGCAATGAAGAAGTGATAGACGGGCGGGAGGAGGTCGTTGCCAAGCAACGTGTACACAATTTCACGGGAGTGAACTAGACTGCAGTGTTTACTCCTAAATGAATGAGCGGTTCTAAAATGAGGTTTACTTTGCTTCACCATCATCAGATGACCATTATTCATCTGAAATAGTCATTATTTACAACAACATAAACACATTACCTCATCGCAGGGGTGGACTGGCCATCGGGCGTACCGGGCAAATGCCCGGTGGGCCGGCAGGCATTTTGGGCCGGGTCCATTTATAAAAAAAAAAAAAAAAAAAAAAAAAAAAAAAAAAAAATCTTTTTTAATGGACCCTCGGCTGTGTGACTCGGCCCGGCCCGGCCCGGCCCGGCCAAGTCACACAGCCGAGGGCCCTTCCCTCTCGGGAGTGCCATGGACATATAATTGTGCGTGCAGGCTGTCAACTTCACCTGAAAGTTAAATAAAACTTTGTCCCAGGCCATTACTCATTATGATTGGTTCTAGGCTGGGCCTGGCCCAATCACACAGCAGAGGGCCGCCCATTCAGAGGCTGCATTGAATTGTATTATCATGCATTCAACTTCTACTCGGTAATTATGAGCATCTGACGATGGTCAGTTACATTCAGGGCCGTCGGACTGCGGACAGGCTTGGGGGGCCCAAGGCAGAGGGGGGCTGCACCCAAAAAAAAAAAAAAAAAAAAAAAATTTTTTACTGGCTCAATATAGGCCCCTGATCTTTGAAGGCCCAGAAAAACGTTATTTAGGAAAAAATTATTTCATGGGCCTTTCATTCGTCAGTACATTTGTTATTTTTTAAATAACATTGTTCGGGGCTACGAAGATCAGGGGCCTATATTGCCATTAAAAAATACAAACGAAGGAAAAAAATTCCCGAAGCTGACTGGATTTTTTAAACATGTACATTTCTTTTTTCTGCTTTTTGGTCATTCTGTGTCTATAAATTATTCCAGCAAATAGTACTAAATAGCTTGCATAGGAAACAGTTGATTTAGCCTTAGTTTTCTCCTCAAAGTGCACCAGATTGATGAATTTTACTTTAACATTTGAAAAAAAATCTTCCGGGGGAGCATTCCCCCGGACCCCCCTAGAAGGTCCAGGGTCCACAACACAGTCTCCCAAATTCCTGTGAGAAACACTGTGTGTGTGCATGGTTATTAAGAGTCATTAGATCAGGAGTTGTGTTCAAGTACGCGTAATGATTTGGTCATTCATCAATAGAAACATTGTGTTGTTATCTGGCTCAGAGAGGGACCAGTCACTCATACATTTTGGACTATAGACAAACATAGCTTTTACATGTTTGTGTTGTAAGACAGCCTCTCAGAGGGCCCATCAGGACTGCCTGTATAGGGGCCCAGAATTTGGAGCAACGCCCCTGCCTCCACATATCGTATAAATAATCATGGTGGGCTGCCATGGCCAAAAATGCCAGGGCCGATTTTTTGTCCCAGTCCAGTCCTGCCTCATCGTGATCCATTCTAACTGCCGTCTCTCGCTTTCGGTGAGGACACGGAATCCTTCAGCTCCGTGAGAGAGAGTAGTTAGGTGACACACTGCATCAACTCATTGCAATCAGGTGTGCG